>JALPQD010000652.1:600000-938048 GCA_023101885.1 Typhlomys cinereus
TAGTTCCAAACACACTTAATGACATATTCAAAGGTAAATTTTCTGTAATACCTACTGCAATCACAAAGGATTATAAACAGGAGGGGAGGAGGGCCCCCCAAGAAAAGGAGATAGCGGATCATGCTTCAGTAGAGAAGATAAGTCACCATTAAGTATTGCATGTAAGTAGCGAGACATCTGTACATGTCAGTGCTGTGATGTAAATGTCTTGTACATGTCACTCCTGTGATGTAAATGTCTTTCACTTACTAGCTTAATTCACTTTGTTTTCTTCTGGAACATAATAAGGCATATACTTGCTTTATGAGGTGTAATGGATGGGCATTGGAAGATCCACTTGTATATTTTATCCATCTGGGTTATTTTAAATAGATTTAGTACTCATTTGTCAGTGATGTGGAAAAGAGCTCTTCCCTTATAAAATATTTGACAGGGCCTTTTGTATCTTACGTGTGTTGTCTCTTGTGGAATACATCCTAATGATTATATTATTGTCTTTCATACTTTATTGTGCTATTTTCTCCTTATTCACTTCTGCTTTTTTCTATCCTGTTTTCAGATACATGAACACAGGTTCAGAGCAGCTGTACCTCCATTTTTAAAAATTGTTTGGGATAGGTCAAATGCCAAACCACATGTGTGGCGGTCAGAGGACATTTTGGAAAGTGGCTTTCCTACTTCTAACATGTAGGCACCCTGGATTGAATCACGGTCTTCATATTTTCACACAGGCACTGTTACTCACTGAGCCATCATACTGATACATAATGTTTTCTGCACCATCAAGTTCTTTTTTTTTTTTTTTTTGAGAACTAAGGATTTTATTGAACAAAATTATTTTTTTGTTTTTATTTATTTACTTATTTCTTCCACTCATACACAGTTGATAAGTACCCCATTCCCCCCTCCCTCCACCCCTGCCTGAATTCCCTTGCTCTCTCCCGCTTTTTCCCTTTCCCCCCTCCCTCCGTTTCTCCCAGTGCTCCTCCCACCCCCATTCCTGGAGCATCCTGTAGTGTGCATGTCAAATTTCCCTCTGAGTCCTCCTCTCTGATGAGGTGTAAGGACTCAGTGGCATTGCCTAGAGCTCTTTTTTGTGTTCCCCTTTAGTATAGAAACACTATTGTGGCTGTTAATCCCTTGCCTCTAAGGATCCTAGTGCCTGTGATCCTAGTGCCTGTGTTTGGGGGTTCAACGATATGTTGGTAATTGTGCAGGTCATGAAAAGTCATATTATGATTACTTTGGCCCTAACTTGTTTTTTTTTCTTTTTTTCCCAGCCCCCCCCCCCTGGTTCGGCCCTAACTTGTATGGAGTATTTTGCACATCATTGCTCCTCCCCGTCTTTAAGCTCTTACAATCTTACTGGCCCCTCTTCCGCAAATTTCCCTGAGCTTTAGGATGGGGAGAGATTAGGATGGCCTGGTTCCAGGTGGTTGATGTAGAGTCTCTGATTTTCTGAATTATGGTTTGTTGATTTTTTTTTTTTTTTTCAGTTTTGCTGCTCCTGCACCGCCCTTGGCTCCATCCTGATGGGTATTGAATATCACCCCCTGGCCAGAGATAAAATGCTGTTAAAATAAAGTCTTATTATAAGAGTAGATTCAAAGGTAGATGGAATAAGAATAGGAGACTGTTGTTGGGGGGGTGTCAGTCTCCCATTTGCATATGCCCTCCCTTTCTGGTGAGATCATACCCCATCAGACACAAGTGACCAGGAAGAAGAGTCTGTGGCCCAACCAGATGTCTCATTACGTACTTGCAGTCCTTGATGGTGGCCTCTTTTCTCTGCTGTAGCATGATTCCCTCTCTCCTTGTTTCTGGCGGGACCCTCCTTCACCTTCGCTCCCTGCTTATAATCTTTACAATTACTGTAAGTATTACAGAGATTTATCTTTGAGTGTGTCACTAAGTGGGTTTGGTATTAGGATCCACCTGCTAGGGAGTACATATGGTGGTTAATATTCTGTGTCTGGAATACTTCACTCAATATAATTTTTTCTAATTCCATCCATTTCCCAGCAAATTGCATTAATCCATCATTTTTGATGGCTGAATAGTATTCCATTGTATAAATGTACCACATTTTCCTTATCCACTCGTCAACTGTTGGGCATTTGGGTGGATTCCATGACTTTGCTATTGTAAACAGTGCTGCTATGAACATGGTTGTGCTTGTGCTATCGAGATGAATTTTTGCTGTGTGGGGGATTATTCCCAATAGTGGAATAGCAGGGTCATATGGCATTTCAATCTTTAACATTTTTAAGAATCGCCAGACGGCTCGCCAGAGTGGTGTATGAGCCTGCATTCCCACCAGCAATGTAGGAGAGTTCCCTTCTCTCCACATCCCCTCCAGAATTTGGTGTTGTTTGTATTGTGGATTTTTGCCATCCTGACCGGGTTGAGATGATATCTCAGGGAGGTTTTGATTTGCATTTCCCTGATGGCTAAGGATGCGGAGCCTTTTTTAATGTGTTTGTTAGACATTTCAATTTCTTCCCTGGTAAAGTTTCTTTTAAGTTCCAAGGTCCCTTTTTTAATTTGGCTATTTGTTTCCTTGTTCTTTAGTTTTCTAAGTTCTTTGTGCACTCTGGATAATAGAGCTCTGTCAGATATGTGGTTAATGAAGATTTTCTCCCATTCTGTGGATTGTCTTTCTGCTTGAGTTACAATCTCTTTATCTGAACAGAAGCTCTTTAATTTCATAAGATCCCATCTGTTGATTGGTGGTTGTATTGACTGTGCCATTGGATTTCCGATTAGGAACTGTTGGCCTAGTCCAATCATCTCAAGGGAATTCCCTACCCCTTCAACTAAGGTTTTTATAACTATGGATTTGTAGTATAGACTAAGGTTTGGTACCGTGATACCTCCAGCAGTGTCTTTGTTACTCAGGATTGTTTTTGCTCTCCTGGGTGTTTTGTGTCACCACATGAATTTTGAGATTGTTTGATCAACCTCGTTAAAGAATTGTTTTGGGATTTTGATTGGTATAGCATTGAATCTGTATATTACCTTTGATAGAATGGTCATTTTTATGATGTTGATTCTGCCAATCCAGTAACATGGGAGGTCTTTCCACCTTCTGGTGTCTTCTGCAATTTCTTTCTTTAGGGTTTTAAAGTTTTCATTGTAAAGGTCTCTTACTTCCTTGGTTAAGTTTATACCAAGGTATTTCATTTTTTTAGGGGCTACAGTAAATGGGATTGTTTCTCTCAGGGCTTTTTCACTTCTTTCATTCTGGGCATATAGGAAAGCCACTGATTTTTGTACGTTTATTTTGCATCCTGCCACCCTGCTGAACTCCTGTATTAGTTCCAGGAGCTTCCTGGTGGAGTTTTTAGGATCACTCAGGTACATGATCATGTCATCTGCAAATAGAGATAACTTGACTTCTTCCTTGCCGATTTGAATCCGTTTTATCTCCTTTTCTTGCCTTATGGTTTCAGCTAAGACAATATTGAATAGAAGTGGTGAGAGTGGACAGCCTTGTCTAGTTCCTGATTGAAGCGGGAATGCTTCAAGTTTTTCCCGTTGAGTATAATCCTTGCTGTTGGCTTGTTATATACAGCTTTTATTATATTGATAAAGGTTCCTTCTATTCCAACTGTCTCTAGGGTTTTGATCATAAAAGGCTGTTGGATCTTCTCAAAAGCTTTTTCTGCGTCTATTGAGAGTATCATGTCGTCTTGAATTTTGGACTGGGTATATGGTGAATTACATTTATTGATTTGCGTATGTTGAACCAACCATGTGTCCCTGGGATAAAGCCTATTTGATCCTAGTGAAAGATCTTTTTGATATGTTTTTGAATCCGATTTCCTAAGACCTTGTTGAGAATCTTTGCATCTATGTTCATCAAATAGATTGGCTTATAGTTTTCTTTTTTAAGTGTATCTTTATTAGGTTTTGGGATTAAGACAATATTAGCTTCATAGAAAGAATCTGGTAATGTTCCTTCCTTTGCTATTTGATGGAACAGTTTAAGGAGTTTTGGTGTTATTTGTTCCTTGAATGTCTGGTAGAACTCTGTGGTGAATCCATCTGGTCTAGGACATTTTTTGGTGGGAAGATTCGAGATTACTTCATCGATTTCCTCATATGTTATAGGACTATTTAAATAATTCACAACTTCCTGATTGAATTTAAGTAAGTGGTGCTTACTTAGGAATTCATCCAATTTTTTTGTGTTGTCAAATTTCACAGTGTAAGTTTTTGAAATATGACGTTACAATACTCTGAATTTCTTGGGTATCAGTAGTGATAACTCCATTTTCATTTCTAATTTTGTTAATTTGGGTTTTCTCTCTTTGCTTTGGTTAATTTAGCTAGGGGTGTATCAATCTTACTGATTTTTTTTTCAAAGAACCAGTTTTTAGATTGGTTGATTCTCTGTATCGTTTTCCTAATATCAATTTCGGATATTTCTCCCCTTATTTCGCTAATCTCTCTTCTACTGCTTTTGGGATCTGATTGCTCTAGTGTCTCTAAAGCTTTAAGTGCATTGTTAAGTTTTTTATTTCTGATGTTTCCATTTTTTTGATGTAGGCATTAAGAGCTATGAACTGACCTCTTAGGACAGCTTTCAATGTGTCCCAAAGATTTTGATAAGTTGTATTTTCATTATTGTTCACTTTCAGGAAATCTTGAATTTCCCTTTTAATTTCTTCCTGAATCCAATTCTCATTCAGCATAGTGTTAAGGTTCCAGGAGTTCTGGTATTTTCTGTTGTTTGTTGGATTGTGGATGTCAAGCTTTAGACCATGGTGGTCTGATAGGATGCAGGATAGAATTTCAATTTTCTTGTATATGTGGAGATTCGTTTTGTGGCCCAATATGTGATCTATTTTGGAGAAAGTTCCGTGTGCTGCTGAGAAAAATGCGTATTCTTTGGTGTGTGGATGAAAAGTTCGATAGAGATCTGTAAGGTCCATTTCATTAAGGATTTGGTAAAGTTCCCAAGTGTCTCTGTCAAGCTTTTGACCTGTTGATCTATCCCGTGTTGAGAGGGTGGTGTTGAAGTCCCCAAGAATTATCGTTTGGGGGTTGATTTCTCTCTTTAAACACTGTAGATTTTGCTTAATGAATGTGGAGGAGCCAGTATTAGGTGCACATATGTTCAGTATTGTGAAGTCTTCCTGGTGAATTGTACCTGTGACTAAAATGTAGTTTCCATCTGTGTCTCTTATGATTTTCTTTTGGTTTGAAGTCCACTTTGTCCAACAGCATAATGGCTACCCCTGCCAGTTTCCTGGTTCCATTAGCTTGCAGAATTTTGGACCAGCCTTTTATTTTTAGGATGTGCCTATCTTTTGTGGTGAGATGTGTTTCCTGAAGGCAGAAGATTGATGGGTTGTGGTTTTTAATCCAGGTTTGTAATCTGTATCTCTTGATCAGTGAGTTAATTCCATTGACATTTAATGTTATAATTGAGAAATTATTTTTAATTCCAGACATATTTTGTTTAGTGGCTTTTGTAAGTGTATTGTTTCACTTTTAGTTTTTGGTGGTATTATACTTCCCTTCTGTCCTCCTGGATACACTTTTTCTTTTCTTCAAGCTTGAGTACCATTTCTAGCATTTTTGAAGGCCTGGTTTGGTAGACATAAGCCTTCAAGTTGTCTTTGTGCTGGGAAACTTTTTTTTCTCCCTCGATCATGACATGGATAGTTTTGCTGTGTATATCAGCCTGGGTTGACATTTTTGCTAGTTTAATACTTGAAGTACGTTTCTCCAAGCTCTTCTTGCTTTTACTGTTTCCATTGCGAAGTCATTTGTTATTTTAATAGATTTACATTTAAAAGTGACTTGTTTTTATTTCCCTTGAAGCTCTCAGCACCTTTTATTTGTCTTGAATGCGGAGTGTTTTGACTATTATTTGCCGTGGCAAGTTTCTATTTTGGTCATATCTGTTTGGGGTGCGGAATGCCTCTTGTATTTGGATGGACCTCTTATTCTTTAGATGAGGGAAGTTTTCATGTATGATAATTTGAAAAATTTCCTCAGGTGTGGTGTTTTTGGATTCTTGCTCTGGTATTCCATGAATGCGCATGTTAGGCTTCTTCAGGGTGTCTCATATCTCTTGAATATTCCTCTCAAGTATCTGTTTGGCTTTAACAACCTCTTCCATTGAGGCTGGCTAATAGTCCCACTTTATCTTCAAGGTCTGAAATTCTATTTTCTGCTTTGTTTGTTCTGCTGATAAGACTCTCTGTTGAGTTCTAGATTGAGGATAATTTGTCTTTTAGTTCAGTTTTAAACTCTGCCTGAGTCTGTTTTAACTGCTCTATGCCTATTTTTGTTTCTTGAACTGTTTTTCTCAACTCCTCCAAGTGTCTGTTGTGTTCCTCTTCAAAGTGGTTGATGCGGTTGTTTAACTCCTCCAGGATTTCCTTTTTCATAGTATTGATCATGGCGATGATCATACTTTGAAAGTTGTTATCTTGTGTCTGGCTTTCTTGGCTATTTTCTGTGAATTTGTTCCTGTTGGAATCCATCATTATGGTGTTATTTCTTTCGGTCGGAGATTTGTCTTCTTGGGTTTTGTTTCTCATGGATCTGTGCTTTGACTTGGGCATTATCGTTTTGTCTCTTAAGACCTGTTTCTGTGTGTTTTTGACTAAACTGATTTAGTTAGTATTAGTACTCTCAGGCAGTTATTAGTGTTACATTTGTCTGTTGTTATTGTTATTTCCTAGATGAAGCTACTAGACTGTTAGTACATCAGTTAAGTCAGGCTTAACAGACAGGGTGAATATTAGTATGGTAATGCAGTTTTACGATTTAATACCTTCGTGATATGTGAAGGTGAGTGGTATAATCCCTGAAGTTATATATGTCTTGGGGTTGGCTATATACAAAAGTTAATCTACAATGATTAACAATTGAAAGGAACAGGATGGTAAAAAGGGGGGGTTATTTATCTTCGGGCTGGATGTGAAGAATCTCTCCTATGTGATAAGATGACATTAGAGGCCTTCCGATGTATGGCCTTTGTCCTCTAGAGCTTTGCTTGAGTTTCCTTTGGAGTCTGTTGAATTCTGAGTAGCAGTGTGTCCTCCCTGGATCACGAATGAGGGTCCCCGAGCAGCGACCTGGGGGCTGCTGAAACTTACCTGGGAAGGGGGACTGCAAGTGAGTCCTGTTCAGGGTTGGCAAGCGGGCGGGACAGAGGGGCTGGGACCTGGGGCAGCCTGGGTTTTACTCAGGCTTGTTGGTGGTAGGAGCTGGGACGAGTGGCAACCTGGGTGCTGTGGAACTTACCTCGGATGGAGGACTGCCAGCGAGTCCTCTCCTGGGTGGCCAGGACAGAGGGGCTGGGACCTGGAGCATGGCCCAAACAAACCCCAGGCAGCCTGGGTGTTGCTCAGGCTGGCTGGTGGGAGGAGCTTGGGCAAGTGGCTACCTGGGTTCTGGTGGAACTTATCTGGGATGGAGGACTGCGATCGAGTCCTGTCCCGGGTGAGTGGGACCCCTCAAGTTCTATTGTTTATCGTTTAATTCAGTGGGCCTTAACTTCCAGTCAGTGAACAATCTGAACACGAACCTTCTAACCAAAATTTCGGTAGAAGTGTTCCCAGCACAGCTCAGGAATTAGATCTGTTGTCTTTCATTAGTGGGCCTGATTCAGCATGGAAACTTTATTGTGTATTTCTCCTTGTAGGACACAGCATGACCAAGCCTGATTTGATCTTCCTGTTAGAACATGGACTTGCACCATGTACTTCAGCAAAAGACTCAGTGTGGAGCCTCCCAGGTCAGTGACTGCAACCTAGCAAGAAATTCAGCAACAAATGATGCCGCAGACCAGAGTCGCGGCCTCGAGACCAGGGCTCCCCAGGACCAGGTGGAGCACAGAACACATGCAACTCTTTTTAGGTCGTGTGAATTCTGAACCCATTTATTAAAACGTTCATGACCGCTTTTATACAGAAAATTTTGGGGTAAAGAATGTTGCACCTACAATGGATGTATAATTTTCTAATCAGCAAAATCACCTCCAAGGTGGACCTTTTTTCAAGAACCTAACCCATTGCTTGAGGGTAAAGGCACTTAACAGAATCATTCTCTTATCTAATCTATAATGCTCCACCAGATAGCCATGGGGCTGAGCCTACATAGTTGACATATCTAAACAGAGACTGCTTTTTTTTTTTAAATACACATGGGAGGAATGATCTTTTGATTTCAATAATTAACTATAGGAGTCCCCAACACCGGGTAAGTCCCAGCGTGAGCTTTTGCTGTTGTCCTCTCCAGGTTGATCCTCTCAGTCAGGCAGGTTGACATGGGCACCAGGCATGGCAGCGGGTTCTAGCTTGGGAAGTTGTATGCAGCTCATGCAGTCTCTGCTATCCAAGCTTGAACCACATCTCTAGGGGAGGCCATGGCTTGGATATTCAAGGCCATAAGCGCCTAGAGTGTGGTTCTGTTGATGGAGCACTACTGAGATATGCGCTGAAGAAAACATTTAAGCAATATAATTATTAAAAGAATAATTCCTCCTATAATAGCATCCTTCTATTCCTTAATAGTAAGGTTGCTTATGTCTTCCTTTGAGGAATTCCAGAAGTATATTGCCATCAGTTAGATGACCCATCTGTGAACCATGCATTCTCCAAACCTGGGATCCAATCTGTCAGGCCCCATATGCCTGCCATGGGTGTCTCTTTTGGGGCGGAGGCGATCATTGGTGGGAGTCCACTTGAATGGTCCATCTCTGTGATTTCTCATAAGAGTGCTGTTTGTGATAGGAAAGACACGGCCCCCTTTGCTTCTGACATGGATACTCCCAGTTTTTTTTTTTTTTTTTTAACATTTTTTATTATTATTTCCGCTCATACAAACTTAGTAGGTACACTGGTTCCCTCCTTCCCTCCTCCTCCCCCTCCCTTCACGCCTCCTTTCCCATCCCCTAGTGGCTCCCCCCCACCCAATCCCCGGAGAATCCTTTAATGTGCATGCCTGACTCTCCTCTGTGCCCTCCTCTCCGATGACGTACAAGGACCCAGTGGCATTTCCCTGAACCCTTTCCTGTGTTCCCCTTCAGCATAGGAACACTACTGTGGCTGTCAATCCCTTGCCTCCAAGGATCTGGTGCCTTTAGCAAATGCTAGACTTTGTGGGGTCAATAGTGTGTTGGACATTGCGCAGGGCATGCAAAGTCCAATTATGATTGCTTCGGCCCTAACTTATGTGGAGTATCTTGCATATCATTGCTTCTCCCATCCTTGTGCTCTTACACTCTTACTGCCCCCTCTTCCGTGAATTTCCCTGAGCTTCAGGATGGGGAGAGATAAGGCTGGCCTAGTTCTAGGTGGTTGATATAGAGTCTCTGAAGTTCTGGATTGTGGTTTGTTGATTTTCTTTTGCAGTTTTGCTGCTCCTGCAATGCCCTTCACTCCATCCTGATGGGTATTGTATGTCACCCCCTGGCCAGAGATAAAAAAGGTGTTAAACTAGAGTCTTGTTATAAGAGTATATTCAAAGGTAGATGTAATAAAAGTAGGAAACCACAGTGAGGGAGGGGTCAATCACCCATCTGCAAAATGGTTACTTTTTATCTGCCAGACTATATGCCCTCCCCTTCTGTTGAGATATACCCCCTCAGTTGTAAATGATAAGAAACGAAAGTCTGTGAACTTAACCAGATGTCTCATTACTTACTTGCAGTCCTTGATGGAGGCCTATTTTCTCTGCTGTAACATGGTCTCCTTTCTCCTTGTTTCTGGTGTGGCCCTCCTACCCATCCCTCCTGTTCATAATCCTTGCAATTACTGTGGGTATTACAGAGATTTATCTTTGGGATACTCCCGGTTTGGATTGCAAATACCATCTCCAGGGGCAGTCTTGGCATATAGACTTTCTAGCATGATGGGCTCTTCCTTGGCCTTCAGCCAGGGTAAGAGGGTATCACAGTTTCTTTTAAGGTTCTAGTGGACTGATAGCATAGTCTTATACTTCTGTAATTTCTGAGTTAGTATATAGGTGGGAATTTTACCCACCTATGTTTTAAGACTCTAGAAGTTATTCTCTAATTTTCTGAAAATCAGTGCCTAACAAGTCTACTTATTGTAAGTGACTAGACATGAAATCTCTATTTAGAATTTGACTTAAAGCTAAAAAGCAGGCTTCTTCTCTAGATCAGAAAGCAGGAAGCTATTTCCAAAAAAAACCCTAAGAGCAGGTAAAGGGCATTCCTAATTCCCAGAAGAATTCTTCCTGCCCGAGGCTAAACCCAAATTATCTAGGAGAGAGTGTCCAGCCCCTGTTCATGGGCGTTATTGTGACATTCCGAGAAATTCCTAGCACCTGCCCATGGGGTTACTGTGACCTTCCCCAGGGAACAGGCTTTAGGCCTGAACTGGGAAGAAACACCAAGGCCTGACAATTCCCATATTTTTCCTTATTTCTCTTTAAGAAAGCCATGTCCTTTTCCCAAAAGATGTTTCTTTGAATCCATCTTTTCCAAACTGAGACATATTCTACCAGATTGGTCCGATAAGGACGAGGCAAAATGATCTCATCAGTAATGATTATTGAACTGTTTTGATCAGATTCTGTTTAACTAGGTGGATTACAGCTTTTTTTTTCTTTTGGGTCTGAAGCTTGACCTTTGCTGTTTCTGGAGATGCTGTTTTTTAACACCATTTTAACTCCCTGTGTGTTTTGTTGGATAATGTTTTCTTACAGTGTCACAAACTCTATTCCTATATAGACCTTTTTAGTCATATTGTTTTTGACATTTTTTTTAATGTGGTTCTTTTAATTTTAGGAATGCCATATGTGCAAGGTGTATCTAAAACATGAAATGAGGGACGGTAGAGATGGCTAAGGGGTCAAAACTCTGCAACCAGAAGGTCCTGAGTTGGTCCTAGGTCCCATATAAAAATGCCAGGCGGAAATGTCAGCAGCCGACACTTCTTGTCCTTGTGGGAAGAGCCTGGAAAATCTCAGAGCGAAGCCAAAAGGGGGTAGATGTAATCCCGAATGATTCCCAAAGTCACCACTGGGCCTCCACAGATACACATACTGCCCTCTGATACACACACACACACACACACACACACACACACACACACACACACACAAAATTAATAAAAGTTAAAAAAAAAAAAAACCCAAATGAATTAAAGTATTTGGTGGGAGTTGTGTTCTATTTCATGAGAATGATAATTGCTTAAGAAACCTGTGAAGCATTCTTAGGGGGAAGCTAACAATTTAAACTCATAGCCATAATCCCTTTTAGTATGGTGAATACTTGACCATGTCTATGTGCTAATTGTACCTACTTGACAATAATCTTCCTATTTCATACATGAATGACATTTGATATGGGATCACTGTCTCTCACTGATGTAATAGAGAAATGTAACAAGAAATAAGTGGCAAAAATTGCTTTGTATGAACCTGCTGAACAGTGTAGCAAAGTAAATTTTTTCACATTTGAAAAATGTAACCTATGAATGAAATAGTACTTCACTTACACTGTGTGATTTGTTATGTTCATGAATATGTGAAATATACATATTGTGAGTCAGTATTATTATATAAATTTCTGTGAGAGATATACACTAATGTATTTGGGTGATGTAATAAGGACTTCTATTAGCATCATTAATGAGGCCATTTTTATTATTTAGATGATCACAAAGTGACTACCCAAGTTGACACCTGCCAGTATTCTCACAGAAGACATTTGGGTCAAGTAATGTTCAACCCAAGCAAGACTCTTACTTTACATCAGAAAACTCAGGGAGGGGAGAAGCGATATGAATGTACAGAATGTGGAAAATCTTTCTCACGGAAGGCAACACTCTCTACTCATCAGAAACGTCATGCAGGTTTTAGACTATATGAATGTGAAGAATGTGGAGAAGGTTTCATTGCCAAGTCAGTTTTTATTATACATCAGAGAACTCACACAGGTGAGAAGCCATATGAATGTACAGAATGCGGAAAAGCTTTCACCGAAAAGCGAACACTCATTATACATCAGAGAACTCATACAGGCGAGAAGCCATATGAATGTGCACAGTGTGGAAAAGTTTTCTCTGATAAACGAATACTCGTTCTACATCAGAGAATTCACACAGGCGTGAAGCCTTATGGTTGTACAGAATGTGGAAGACTTTTCTCAAGGAAGTACAAGCTCGTTATCCATCAGAGGACTCATACAGGTGAGAAGCCATATGAATGTAAAAAATGTGGAAAAGCTTTCGCTCAGAAGAAGACTCTTAATAAACATGATAGAACTCATACTGGTGAGAAACCATATGAATGCACAGAATGTGGAAAAGGTTTCTGTGACAAGCGAATTCTCCTTGCCCATCAGATTGTTCATGCAGGTGAGAAGACATTTGAATGTGCAATATGCAAAAAAGTTTATGCTTATAAGCGAAATCTTGTTGAACATCAGAGAACACATACAGGTGAGAAGCCATATGAATGTACAAAATGTGGAAAAGCTTTCTTTCATAATTCATCACTGTATGCCCATGTGAAAAGAGGTTCATGTTAGATGCATTAGTTATGTACATAATTCAGAAAAGCTCTTTTCCATAAGGTAACATTCGCTGCACATGAGAACTTGTATACAGATGAGAGATGCACCAGACTATGCAACAAAGAAGTTGGCAATGTCCACCATTACTTTTGAGACTGCTCTGTAGAACTTTCTGTGTGTTGTTCCTATGGAAGTTTCCGTATCGTGGGCATAGGGTGCTTGTCCAGAAAGAGTGCAGGATACTCGACTTCATTCCCATTTCTCCAGTGGCTATGCATTTTCTTCAGGCTATAGGGACTATGTGCATTGCAGTGGGCCATGGCAATTGAACTGTAATCTGTTATTTGGTAGGAGGGCAGCCAGCCATGAGTACAAGTACTCTGGATTCTCTGTCACTCCTTCTGGGACAATACCACTGAGCATACATGCAGGTTGGACCGTATAATAGTTACTTTGTACTATTGCTGTGAGAGATTTATTCAGTTTATGATTCCAGAGGGAAGGTACAGTTTCTCATAGCAGAGGTGGCATGGCTGGTTGGCCAAAGCTGGAGGAAGCTAGGTCACTGCAGACATCTTGGAAGCGAGAGCTGCAAGACTGCTTGCTGCAAAGACAGACTTCTCCTAGAGGTATGGTGGGACTAATCCATCTCAAGGCCCTCCCCTTGTGACTGCCCTTCGTTAGCGGGGCTCTACCTCTCAACGTGCCATTTCCTTGACAAATACATGAGACTGTGGGGGACACATTTCAAACCATGACAGACCAAGAGCATGTGGCGGTGCATATGGCATTGTTTGTTTATCGATAGCAATAACCGTCTTTTTTGTTCAATGATGCTAAGGATGCACAGTGGTAAGCTTTGTAGCGCAAGTAACACCTAAATTTTTGTGTAAAGGAAGAACTGGCTAAAAGAGAATGATGGTTTACCAACTATGGAACCACATTTTTTTTTTCCTGGATGGCATCAGCACTGACTTGCTTGTTCCTCTGAAGGTTCCAACTACTTGTCTTCCTTTGATCCCTCACTGTATCAGTTTCACTACTCTTAGCAGCTGAGAGACCCTTCTGACGGCACATGGGGAAGCATCAAGGATCACACAGTACTGGCATGACCGAACTTCCTGACTGCTGAGGCTTGCAACAGTCCTGTGGATGTGTCAGGAAGCACTGGTGTGGAGTTCTGCTCAGGGCAGAGACCTTTTTGCCCCCCATGGCCAGGTTGAGCCTTGTATGTTTGGAAGATTGAGCATGCCAGTGCAGCATGGCCTTTGTGGAAGACTTATTCTCAGCCTCCATTGGCAACCACAGAGCAAGTATTTCCAGTGTTGACTTTCCTAACTTTGGTACCTATGAGGACAGCATCCAGTGAGTTGAAAATTTCACCATAAGTGGCCACAAGAAAATGTGCCTCTCCCTGGGTCTCACCTACACATCCAGTGCTAGCATGAGTTCCTTATGGTCAGTGAATGACCTTGCTTGGGACCTAGGTCCACGGATAACACACAAGGCCTTGTTTTGTAATCAGAGTTCCTGGCTCTGGAAGACACAGTCTGCATAGGCATATAGTCAAGCCCTGTTTTTTCTTTGCAACAAGTTCAGTGTAGCACATTTCTTGGGCCTGACATTATCCACATCAGCAGATATGGAGCAAAGCTCATATTTCCATTAGACTCCAATAGTTCTTGTGATCCTATAGGTTTGTGTCTCTGGCTGGATATCATTAATATATGACCATGCAGTGTGAATGTCATTCTCCTAGAGTAATCTAGGCGTTTGTTTGAGTGATCTTTTGTCTCTGATGTCCTTGGTCCATCTGTCCCTACTGTTTCTCACCATCTCTTTCCCACTCAGTAGCTTCTTGAGGCCCTGGGAAATTAAGATGCAAGCACGTGCATGCGCGCACACACACACACACACACACACACACACACACACACACACACACAGAGTTGCTCACATTCCAGGTGTTTAACCAAGTTTACCTAGGGAAATAGAAACTGGAATTGCCACTAATTTCCTTGTGGCCCAAGAGCCTTCCAGTAATGCCAGTGGGAGAGTAATGGTAGCCAACCAATAGACTCCAAGAAAGGATGGTCTTACAGTATGGGGTGTGATCTCATACTTAGAATTGTAATTTTATAGAGACTAACCCAGAGATTGTTAGTGTGTCTTATACCTACACCATATAAAGTACTTCATCCTGTTTTAAGAAAATCAGACTTGTTTTCTCACAGTCTTGTCCTTCCTGTTCAATCAAGTCCTTTCCCACACCTGCTGCTTCTTGGCTTATTGGTTCCCAGAGGCTTTCCTAAGGAATCAGACTACTTGAAGCACATCCATAGCATTCCTGTGGTATCTTTTCCTGACCGTCTCAACAACTCCATAGAAATAGCTGGCGGGAGGCCTGAAAAGGGGAGTTTTTAACCTATCTTGGCTCTTATGTTCCTGTGCTTTATTCCAGTCTGTGAGTGCTAGATGGGATTCGTTCTTCCATAGGATGCCAGAGAAGTCAGTAAATTGTTTTTTTTTTTTTTCTTTTCTTAAAACTTGTGCTGTCATAGGGGCATCCACTTCCTTGCTTGCCTTTCCTGCCATCTCCCTTATAGGTAGAGACTTGGGTAGAGTAGTTAAAGGGCAGTGACAATGAGCAGTGTTTCTTGTTTCACAGAAATAAAATGGCACAAAAGCCAAGAAACTGAACAGATGGCAGGGTGCTAGAGAGAAATGATCAAAGTGGAGGTATTTCCTCAACTGACAAAAGTCCCCTTGGTTGTACCCAGTGGCAGGGATGTTTGAAATGTAGACTGTTTCTCACACATACACACACACCCCCACCACCGCACCTAACCACACCACCACCACCATGCCCCCCAACCCCAGTCAAAAGTGGCCATTCAAGAGATCAGGGTATTTTAACAAGGCAAAGTTTATTTCATCAGAAGGGTTGTCTTGGTTTGAAATGTCCCCCATAATGTCTCGTTTGGGAAGGTATGGCACCTTTAGGAGGTGGAGCCTTGCTGGAAGAAGGCAGTCGGGGGGTGGGCCTTGAGGTGGATTAGTGTCACCCTATCTCTGGCAGTTGGCATCTTGCAGCTCTCAGCCTCACCGTTGGGTGTTGTGGAACCTGACTCCAGCTTCTGCTGCGAGCTGTGGTGTTTCTGCCTTGAAAGACTTAGCTCTCCTCTGGAACCACAAGCTGGATAAATCTCTCTTCTATTAAGTTGCTTGACTTAGAGTGTTTTCTCAGAAAGAGCAACCAGTGTCAGGGTACATGCTTCTGGTCATGGTTTGTAAGTGAGCTGCTTGCTCCCCATAGGCTCATGTGTTTGGATCCTTAGTTTGGGTTAATGTTTATCAAGGTGGTGGCACATTGGTAATGCCTTTCTGTAGGAAGACAAGGCACAGGTCAGACCTTGAGATTTGTAGCCTGGTCCTACTTCCTATTCCTGCTTTGGCTTTCTAATTTCAATTGCTGTGGTGACTTGAAACTTGTCTCTTGTTTCTGTCTCCAACTTTGTCTTCTGATATGTGATTACTCCTTTAATGGAGTGTAACTCCTCTGCAACTGTAAGATAAATAAATGTCCATTTTCACCTTAACTTGTGTTTGAATACTGTTTCTCGGGAAAAGAAGAGTAATGGCAACACCTCTCTAAGTGGATTTAGCAAGCTCACCCAACAGCCTATCCATTCAAACCATGTGCCCTGTGGAGCACCAAGAGTGACTTTGGGAATTACACTAGATTGCTTCTACTTCTTTTTTTTTTTCTGTGAATTTCCCAAGTTCTCTCTTTCCACCCCAGTGCTAGAAGTACAGGTCTCACCACTGTTTCCAGCTGGCTTTTTTATATGGGCCTGGGATTCAAACTCAGGACCTTCTGCTTGCAAGGCATAGTCTTAACACTTGAGCTATCTCTCCATCCCTTGTGTGAGTTTTGATATATGAGAAAGGGGTAAATGAATCTCAGAAATTTCCTCATGAAATGGAGGCCAGATTCAAAGCAGAAGCACTTTGGTATGACAGGAAAAGACCTGATTTTTTCACTGGGAGCAATCTTGAAAAAAAACCCTTCCCAATTCACATGACCCTCAATCTGCCCAATCTATTCTTATGTGCCACAGGAGTTCATGTTGTGGATGTGGGGCATTCAGAGATTCACCATTGACTAAAAAAGTTTCAAAATGAGATCCTTTATTGAGAGGTTGTGAGGGATTGGCATACCAGGACTTGATACAAGAACAAAGTTGAGCATGAAGCCCTGAATTATTAGTTTACAATATATTTAAAGATGGGATGGCACAGAGGAGGCCAAGAAGGTAAGAAAGTGGGTTTGTAGACCTATAGCTGTGGACTAGATGTACATGTTCCATAGACAGTTGGGCACCAGGGCTAAAGTGAGTAGCATTGGTAAGTTTCTTGGAAAGATCAGGGGTTCAAGGCCAGCCTTACATGAAACTCAAACTTATAAGCCAAAAGAAGGCAAAAAAAAAAAAAAAAAAAAAAATCAGCAAAGAAAGAACAAAATAGGTAGTTTTTTTTTTTTTTTTTTTTTTTTCACTCTTTCCTTTTCATATCTGCACACAATGCATTTGATAGTTTCCCCTATCTCCCTCCCACTTCCCCTGGACATTTCCCCAGCATGTCCGACTCCTGCTTTTATGTCCTAATTTTTTAAATTGAACAATATGTAATCATAAAAGAAAATACATTAAGGATCTAGATAGTTATGATTGAGCTCCTAGTTCTACATGGTTAATACATGATAAAGCTGAGGAAGAGCAGTTTTGTCCATCTTCTGTGAGACTAAGTTCATGATGTGAGCACAGGGAGTCCCGGCCCGCTGGAGGCCATCCACATTGTCAGCACACACATGGAATTGAGGGTTCTGGCAAGCAGTATGGCAAGTCAGGCTATTGATCATTCAGCTGTCTGCTGGTCAGACACTGACTGTAGAAATATTACTGCCATTGCCTGGCGCACATGTTTTCCACTTTACAACATTCAACAGAATACAGAACGGCAGTAACAGAGTGAACTGAATTGTAATCATGGTGTCGAACAAGAATCTTTGCTTAGGCAGCACTGTAGACAGGATCCCCTGTGTAGCCCTCGTACCAGCCCCACGAAGCCACCTTTCCTAAGTCACTTGTACATGAGACTCTTGAAGTGCCAGAAGCACTTCCTGTCCAGCAGATGCAAAGGCTGCGGGAGAAGCACACAGCAGACATAGGAGGGGATGGCACCAGGTTGTTGGCGGCCATGAAGGCGAATCTCAGCAGGGCTCTCAGAAGCACCCAGACCAGCCACAGGGTGGCTTCCAGTATCCCTGCCATCCTCATGCGGGAGTCCCTCCTGCCCTTCTCAGTTGGGTGCCTCACGAGTCCCATTGCTCCTCAGTGGGCACGGGCAGCAGGCGTCCCCAGGCCGGGAGTCGCAGCGTCGAAGGGTGAGCGGGGCACGGCTGCCTGTAGTTAATGCCATGCCAGTTCCAGAGGGGAAATAGTCTTTTAAGGCAGCAGAAGTGGCATGGCTGGCTGAGGCTGGCAGGCAGGCTGTTACAGCTGACCTCCACGTGGCTGGAGCATTCCTGGAGCATCTCTCCTCTTCTCTTGTTTGCTTTTTTCATGGAGAGTCCGGCCCAGCCTAGTCCTCATACTCGGGCTGCCATTGCGGGGGCCCAGTGATTAGACAGAATAGAGGTCAATGTCTGCTGCCAGCATCACATGGGTGCAGCTATCTTTGATTGTCCTCTGCAGGTGACCCCTTTGGGTCCACCACCTCGTGGTAGGCGGGCGGCATGTCAAAGCTTCTGCAGTCCCCGGTGCACCCACCACCAGGGTCCGCCATTCCCCCCCCCTCACCCCGCGCGCCGTCGACCCTGGGCCGCTGCCACTGACCCTTGGGCTCGTAGCAGCCGTAGTCCAGGCACAGGTGCTCGTTGGTGAGCAGCGCCACGGCCTCCTTGATGTAGTTCTTGGCCAGGCACAAGGCCTTGTGAGTGGTGGCAGGTCGAGAAGCCCATGCACTGCAGCGTGGTCCTGTGCTGCTGCTCCTCCAAATCCACAGCTCGGTCCTCCGCGCCTGCGAGCAGGAAGGTGCAGCTCTGGGGCCTGGCGGACTGGACGTCGCCTCCGTGCCTTCCTGGTTCTGCTGCCCCAGTCACTCCATGGCCACTGGGCCAGGGTGCAGGTGGTCATTGGGCCGGCCTAGCCTGGGCTGCGGGGCACTGAGGCACCGCCCCCAGCCCAGCCCTGCGCGCCTCCATGTTGGCCTCCAAAGTATCCATGTTGAAAGCTAAACTGTCCAACATTTTCCATACCTTAATCAGTTAGGCAGTTTGATCCATTTTTCCAAGCAAAAGAAGTTGAACCTCTGGCTGGGTGGGTCACGCTGTCAGGTGCCAGCTGCTTTTGGCGCTGACCTTCACCACTGTCACCAGAGCTGAGGTTGTGGCTGCCATGTTCTTTTTCAAATAAATAAATATTCTTAAAAAGCCTCTCTGTGGGGAGGGAGGGGAGTGGAGTGGAGGAGAGAGGAGGGGGGAAGGAAAGAGAGGGGAGGGAAAGGCAAGGGAAGGGGAGGGGAGAGGAGTGGAGGAGAAGGGAAGGGAAGGGCAGTAGTTATGTATGGGAACAATTGGCCCCAACCAAATATTTGCACTTAACCTAGTCTATAAGGCTAAGTATCCAACTTATAAAATTATGTATAATTATATATCTCATTCACAAATGGGAAAAATGTGAAAGGTCTTTCAATTTCTCGCTGGTCCTTCCTTATAGGTAGAAACCTCAGCTTTGACACTGGAAGCAATTACCCCAAAAGCAAGTTCCAAAGCAAAGTGTGGCACAAAATAGGTTTTAAATAAAAATTTTAAATTTGTTTGTAAAGTGATGGAGTTTATAATGGCACTTTTATACACGTGTCTCATTTTACTCTGCTCCACTTCCTTCCCACCACTGTGCTTCCTGCACCTCTCTCACAGGGGCTTATTTAAGGATCTCCAGGACATCCCCAAATAGTGGCTTTCCAGCAGCTTCCATGTTGAATTTTTTTTTTTTTTAATTTTTGTTTATTTATTTATTCAATTGTGCATGTGTGGGGGTGTGTGTAGAACCACGGGTGAATTCGGGAACCACCATGGACCGCCTCCACCTCCTCCTTGTTTACTCTGCCCCGGGATTCACAGGCTCCGCCCTACCAAGACCAGAAACGCAGGCCGCCCTGCTTCCGCCCCTGCTTCCGCCCGGCGTCTATACATGGGGTCTAGGATCCGAACTCAGGACCTTCTGCCTGCAAGGCAGAGGCTTAACCCTTGAGCCACCTCTCCAGCCCCCCATGTTGAATTTCTTGCAAGTGATTTTCTTCAGTTACTGTGGAAAAGTATATTGCTTCATGGTAGCTCTTCAGTCTTGGCTGTATTAGCTGATTATTATTATCTTTTTTTTACACTAAAATCCTACTACTCATTTTGTTCCCAATGAAACCCAATAGCATACATGGCCAATTTCTTTCAGGAGTGTGTTTAAAATGTCATAGCCTTTGTGATTATTAAAATCAAAAGCATGAAAAAAAAAACTATGCCCAACTGGAAATGATGGTCAAAATGAAAAGATGTATTAATCACTGAAAGGTTATAACATTAATAGTTACCTCAAAGTATTAAAATCCATTTTAGAAAGATCTATGTGCTAGTTTTCCATTGAATGGCTTTGCTAAGCTATGCTGCTGGGCTACTGCATCATGGAGTGTCTCTTCCCTCCTGGACAAAAACAGCCCCATTTCATAAAAACGTGCCTCCAGACCCATATATGCCCTTCTCTCCACCTGAGATGGCGCCCTGGGGCTTCTCTCTCCTCATGTATGTGTTCCTGTTGACAGGCTCCAGCTCCCCTGTACATTCTTCAGATAACTGGACTCTTCTCTTACAGCATTAAAAACCCCAGTGTCTCTTCCTTAGGATGTGGTCCTAGGGGCCTTACCTGAGGAAGAGGAAGTCTATCCTGGTCCTGGTTCGGGGGTGAAAGCTCTGTATTTTATTCTATTCACCTTTTTTTCTCTGCTCTGAGGGTATTTCTTTCCCCTCATAACAAACAAAAATAAGACATTGGTCTTTGACATGGTTGTGTTATGAGGTCCAGCCCCAATTAGACACAGACTCCAGATTTGGGATAGGAAAAAGTCTTTATTGTAGGGCAAAAACAGACCAGAGCTTTTTATCCCATAAACTAATTTGTGGAATCCATCTCATTTGTCTTATAATCAATTCCATCAGTTTGTTTTGAATATTTTTACATGCCAGAACAACTTACTTTTCTTGCAATGCATGTGACAAGAAAAATAGATGAGTACTATTGGAATAAGGAGAAGTAGATAGAGAAGGCAGGGGAGAATAGGGAAGGGAATGAGTGAGAACAAAATACATTGTCGTATGTCTGAAAACCATACTTCATATAATTGGATACAGGTTAAAGGTTCCAGCTCTGGGCACATTTGTAGATAATTAGTTGAGTTAAACCCAGAGAAAAGCTGCAGGAAATTGTCGAGTTGATGGGGAAGGCCCAGCCCACAATGGATTCACCTGGACAGGTGAATAAAATACAGAGAGCTGGTTCAGGAAGTTGGCATCCTTCTGTATACTTGGCCAGACAAACTGGTCTGGTAAGTAAGGATTGTCCTTCTGACAGTTGTATGGATATGACATGGCCAATTCCCTTGGCTATGGTGTTGGTGTGAGCTCTCCTGCTAAGCTAAGACAAACCTAAGACAAACATAAGAGAGAATAAACTCTTTGTTCCCTTAAGTTGTTTGGTGATAATTTATCAGCAGCAATGCAGGTGAACTGTTACACTGTCTTAACAAATCATTTCCCATTTTAAAAGTCAGCAGAACTCAAAAGAACAGATTGGTAAAGATTTTCAAAGAATTAATTTTTTTCTTATTTTTGTGTGTGTGGGTATACCTGTGGAGGACCAAGGGTGACTTCAGGAACATCCTGGATTTCTTCTACCTCCTTTTTACTCTCTCTGGGATTTCTCAGGCTCCTCCCATCATGATGGAAAGTGCAGGCTGCTGTCTTTTCCACCTGGCTTTTTTTTTTTTTTTTTGGGTGGGACCTGGGATCAGAACTCAGGACCTCCTGGTTGTGAGGCAGAGTCTTAACTCCTGAGCCATCTCTCCAGCCTAAAATTTACAGAGAATTCAAAAACATCGTTTTATCATTTACATTTGTGCATAAGATTTATTCACATTTAATTCATAGCTGCTGCAACTTCATGTGCAATGTTAAGTGGAAATGTTCGGTAGGGGCTAGGTTTGCCTAGAAGTCCTGTATTGAGTCTGAGGTCATGCAAAGATTTGCCGCTGACTAAAAGTTAAACGTTTAACCAAATGAGAGGCTTTATTAAAAAACCTGGTGCAACAGGGCTTGAAGTCCTGGGCTTGTGAAGCACCCAGTTTCAGTGTCTTATTTATAAACACAAATCACAAGGGGGTGTGCAGGGCAAGCATGATGTTACAGATGTGGAATTCTTGCAGTTTGCTTTTTGCAATCATATCTGTCAGCACACCTCATTCTGCAAGCTTGGTAAATCTTTAAAGCCAGCCTTGGGACTTCTCAGAAAGTTGGTTGCCCTAGGGGCAATTCCTAGGGGCAATTCCAAGACTACTGTGACCACCCACTGTTGGAAGCTGTGGGAGTCAGTGAATGGTGGCATCTGTACTTCTGAGCTTCTGTTAAGGTCCAGTAATCTCTCAAAGACCACCAAGACGCATATGCAAAAGCAAGAACGTTTATTCAATCCAGCATGCTGGGGTCCACCACTGAACAGAGGAAAATGGTAACGATGAAAACAAAGGAGTTACAGTTTATGTAGCCTGGTAGAGGAATTTCCCATGAAGCTACATGTCCCTAAAGATGATTGGTCCCACTTTGTTAGTCATGTTTGGAGGATCTGGTTGGTTCGGTCCATATGCTGTTTGTTCGTGGTCTGGATGGTATGCTCCTATTTTAATCATCTGTTCTGATTGGTTGGCACTGGTCCAGGGACTCTTACGACTCCCTTGTGACTCCCTTGAGTTATTTTTTTAAAAATCATGTAGCTTACAGGAAACTGCAACTTAGGCTAGCTTGGAGTCTGAGGCCTGTCATGGTGTTAGCTCAATTTGGTCCCTTGATTCCCTCCTTGAGTTACTTGAATCCTCAAAATGGTATCCTTTAGAGTTCTTGGTCCTCCCTGAACGTTTGATATTGGGTGCGGAGGACTATGAGCTGTACTGTAGAGATTCTATCTCTATGCCCTTTAGTAAGGACATTTAAAATTCAAGGACCACAACTAAGGGCAAGTAGTAATAATAATAGCAGTCCTATGAGGGCAGAGACCAAGGTAGTCAACCAAGGGGACCAATTAAAGAGGGATTCACACCATCCCTGGGATAACTCCCTTTCTCTTTGTCTCTCATGTAGTCGAGAGCGGAGGACATTAATGGAATCTTTGACAATTCCTAAGTGATTAGCGTTAAAAATAACATTTTTCCTTTAGGGCTACACATAGTCCCCCTTGTTGAAGAAAGAGAAGATCTAAACCCTTTCTTTTTTGTAGTACTACTACTGCTGGTGAATCTAGAGAGCTTTCAAGGTAGGCCACTTGGTCTTAGAGGTCAGAGAGTTCCTGATCTATGGTGGTAGACAGAGTCTTAAGATTCTGGTCCTGTAAGACCAGGGCTAAAACCCTATATCCCTACTCCCAATAGGGTTGAAAGTAATACGGTGCTTATCCCAAAATCCCATCTCATCCTTTGTGGAGCCATGTCGGGATGTGAGGGTGGCAACCTCTCCAAGTAGGATATCCTAGGTAACAATTGAGCCAAGATACATAAACCTTAGGTGTGGTTTAAGACTTCTAGGTATATACAAGTAGTTAATCCAATAGTACAGGCCCACCAAGAATTCTGGGGTGGCATATAAGGAAGATGCTTTGGTGTGAAGGGTGGCAGAACATAAATGAACATGCGTAGTGGGGATAGAAAGTTCTTGAGGCACTATGCAGAGTCCTGTCCTGGATATTTCCTGTAGGGATAGCCATGTACATTGCATAGGGTGCTTGCAAGAGGCCAGGTTAGTGGAGAGAATGATGGTTAAGCCAATGGTGATGCCTTCATAAAATGACAGTGAAGGGCTGAGACATAGTCAGCAATGATGAGTAGCATTAGGGTTGGTTGAGTTCAAGGGTCCCTGTTGACAGGCGCATGATCTTTAGCCCAAGCTTGATTGGAGGTCCCTCTCCTTAACCGGATTAAGTCCGGCCTGTCTTGGATATCCCATTCTGTGTCTGAGGTTTCACATCCCCCTTCCTTGCAATAGTAATCTTGGGGTCCCCCACATTTTTTAGTTCCGGGCCCAGGGCAAACATAGAATTTTAGGGCTCTGTATTGTAGTTTTCTGGCCAGGGAATGTACATCCATATCCCTCATCTGGGTTACCTGAGTCAAAATCATCTTCAGGTTTAGGGCCTTCCCATATTTCTCTGGCCAAGTCACATAAATCAAAGGTTAGGTCAGGGAAGGTGGTAGAGAGGGGTCCTTCCTGAGTTAAGTTATAAACCACATGCCTTCCTGCATTAGCTACCAACCAACTTATAACCACAGGCACATGTGGGTTTGGTGTGGTTACAGGCATTATGGCAAAAAGACACAGGCCCAAATAGAGAGTCAAGAATGGATAAGTCTTATCTTGAGGGGATTTGAGGAGTGACGTTGTACTTGCCATTGTCCCTTTCTGGAGTTAGGATGTCATTCAGGGTGTGATGAATCCAGCCAATGACCCCGTCAACTTTGATGGCAATAGGGCTCACAAGGATGGTGGTGTATGGTCCTTAACAGCGAGGCTCCAATGAATTTTTGTTGAATGTCTTGATAAGGACTAAGTCTCCCGGCTGGATCTCATGAGGAGGAATCTCTTCCCCAGGAGCTTTGTAAAAGTCTACGAAGTTCTGTCCAAAGGGGCTCTTGTATCTGGAAAAGAGCTTGGATGGAAGAAAGGAACTTTCAATCAGAAATTTCTGCTATAAGGTCTGATCTAAGTACAGGCAAGACAGGGGGAGGTCTAGCATACATAATTTTGAAGGGAGTCAACGCCAGCTGATATGGAGTGTTCCTAACCCAGTAAAGAGCAAAGGGGAGGAAAGACACCCAGTCACTGCCAGTCTCTATGGTCGATTTAGTTAAAGTCTCCTTTAGGGTCCAAGTCATTCTCTCTACCTGTCCTGAGCTTTGGGGACAGTAAATGCAATGAAGCTTCCAACTTCTCCCTAGTGTCTTAGTTAAGTTCTGCATTACCTGAAAAACAAAAGTGGGCCCATTATCGTATTCCAACAACACAGGTTGACTATACCTTGGAATGATGCCTTCTATGAGTTTCTTTATAACAGCGGTAGCCATTCCCCATTTTGTGGGAAACACTTCTGTCCATCCCGAAAAGGTATCTACCATGACGAGTAAATACTTGTACCCGTACAGTCCTGGTTTGATTTTGGTAAATTCCATCTCCCAGTGGGCCCCTGGCCACATACCGCTTTCTCGATGTCCAACAGTTTGGGGATTCACTAGTTTGCATGTGGGGCATCTGATGACCTCAGTTTCAATCAGAGATGTGAGATGTAAAGGCTTGAGATTAGAATGTTTAAACAGCTCATATATTTTCTGAGTCCCCAGATGTGCACTTTGATGGATTTGTTGGATAAGTTGTCAAGCTAAGGCTTGGGGAAGTACTCGTTCTCCCCCTTGGACCTCGATACCATTAGCCATCTTTCTGGGCATAGTAAGGGCTTGCTGCCTCAATCTCCTCTATGTCCTTGGGAGTGTAAGCAGGGGAGTCAGGCAGTAAAGGTGGCACCACCTTGGTAACTAAGGCAGTGGAGCTCAGAGCTATCTCCTTTGCTGTCTAGTCTGCAAGGTTATTACCTCAGGAGTTCGGGTCATTGATCTTTTGATGTCCTGGGCAATGAATCACAGCTATTTTCTTGGGGAGCCATACACCTTAGAGCAAGTCTAATATTGCCTATTGGTTCTTAATAGTCTTTCCTTCTGCAGTCAATGGTCCTCTTTCTTTATAAATGGCCCCATGAACATGGACTATGGCAAAGGTGTACCGATTATTGGCATAAATATTTAAGCTTTTATCTTCCCAGCTGCAGGGCCTGGGTTAATGCAATTAATTCTGCCCATTGAGCCGACATACCTGTGGGTAGGGCTTCTGCCCAAACAAGGTGTCTTCCATAGTGATGGCAGCCCCTGCATACCTTTTCAGATAAAGCTGCTTCCATCAGTGAACCAGATTATCTCACCATCTCGGAGCAGCATGTCCTGCAAGTCGGTCTGGTTCCTTGGAAATGACTTAGGATTTATTCACAATCATTGAGGGGTTTTTCATCAGGGATTGGCAGCAAAGTGGCTGGGTTGAGACATTTCCTGATGCAAATTGAACTTGGGGAGGGTTCAAAAGGAGGGCCTGGTAATGGGTGAGCCAAGCATTGGTCATCCACCTATCAGGTGGATGTTTTAATACCCCTTCAATTGAGTAACTGGTAGTCACCATTAATTCTTGGCCCATAGTTGATTTGTCTGTGTCTTTGACTAGCAAGGTGGTTGCCACTATTATTTGTAAGCAGGGCGGCCATCCTTGGGCAACAGGGTCTAATTTCTTAGAGAGGTACGCTATCAGCCTCCTCTATGGTTGGAGGGTTTGAGTCAATACTCCCTTGGCAACCCCACTCTTTTTGTTCACAAACAAGTGGAAGGATTTGGTTACATCTGGCAGCACCAGGGCCAGGGTTTGTAGGAGGGCTCTCTTAATGTCTTCAAAACCTGGTTCTGTCCATTCAAAAGAGGCTTCTCCTCCCCTGATGGCCTCATATAATGGCTGTGCCAGTTCAGCAAATCCCATTATCCATAGTCTACAGAACCCGGTAGTCCCCAGGAATTTCCTGATGGCTTTTCAGTCCCCAGGTGGGGGAATCTGCAAGATGGTTTCTTTCCTGGCTTTTGTCAGCCTCTTTGTCTCTCCTTGAGTATGTACCCAAGGTAAGTTACCTCTTCAGTACACAGTTGTGCCTTCTTAGCAGAGACACATTAGCCAAGTTCACCCAGTGTTCATAATAGGTCTTCTGTGGCTTTTCTGCAGTCCTGTTATGTTTCTGCTGCAATTAA
The DNA here is from genome assembly GCA_023101885.1 of Typhlomys cinereus. Lineage (NCBI taxonomy): Eukaryota > Metazoa > Chordata > Mammalia > Rodentia > Platacanthomyidae > Typhlomys > Typhlomys cinereus. The sequence goes on from JALPQD010000652.1 coordinate 626,711, forward strand.
GAGGTCATCTAAATACTGGAGAAGAGAGATCTCTGGGTGGATTTGTCTGTACTCCCCCAAGTCCTCATGTAGAACCTCATTAAATATGGTGGGAGAGTTCCTGAATCCTTGGGGAAGTCTGATCCAGGTTAGCTGGCCATTAAAACCTTCTGTCGAATCTGTCCATTCTAATGCAAATAGATGCTGGCTGCCAGGTGCCAATGGTAGACTGAAAAAGGCATCCTTTAGGTCCAGTACAGTATAAAAAGTATGCATTGGTGTGAGGGAACTCAGGAGTGTATGGGTTTGGAACCATGGGGTACATATCTTCTACCCTTTCGTTGACTTCCCTCAAGTCCTGTACCAGTTGGTAATCCAATGAGTTTGGCTTCCTGACTGGCAAGAGGGGGGTATTCCAAGTGGACAGACAGGGTATCAGAATCCTGACTTTGCACAATCGCCTTAGGTGAGGCATAATCCCTTGTTTTGCTTCCGAGGCATAGGATATTGTCTTATGCATGCTGGGGCAGCATGAGCCTTTAGTTGTACTATGATAAGTGGGCAATGTTTGGCATATCCCATACCCCCTGTCTGTGCCCACGCCTCAGGAATCTTTTGGAGTCACTCCAATAACAAGGGGTTAATGTCCAGTCCTTTTGAAGGGAGGAGGCTATAGAGTTTATATTCCTCCTTCATAGCTAGAGTTAAGATGCTAATTGTTTCCCCTGTCCCATCAGTCATGGATACTCCATGTGACTGGAAGTGGATGTGAGCCCCAACCTTGCCCTCCCGAGCAGGAGGTAGAGGCATTCGGGGATGACCATAAAGGAATGGGATACTTGGCCCTTGCCGAGGTCTACAGTCCTTCAGGTGGTCCAAGAGTAGTGGCTCCTGTGGCTCCTGGAACCCATGATTGTTTGGTAGATAATTTACTTAGTGGTTGCTTCAAGACAGAATGCTGTGCCCCTGTATCCACTGGGAATTTTAATGGGCATCCCCTCCACTGTTAAGGTTACCCAAGGCTCGGGGAGGGACTCCGAGCCCTGTCCCTTTCAATCATCTAATGTGTCCAGTTCTAATACCTTTGGTTTTTCAGGGTGGTGCCTTGGACATTCACTTTTCCAGTGTCCCATTTCCTTGCAAATTGCACATTGATCATTATGTAGCTTCTGTCCCCTGTGTTCCATCCTTTGAAATGAGAATCAGATCTCTGTTGGCTTTACCTTCCTTAAGTCCTTCCTCCTTGAGTCAGGGTTAGAAGTAGTGGCCAGAAGAATTTTAGTCAAACCTCTGGTCTGCTTTCTTCTGGGGTTTCTCAATTATTGAAGACTTTTTCAGCTACAGCAACAGTTCAGCCAGTCTTTTACCTTCTAATCCATCAAGGTGTTGAAATTTGCAGTGAATGTCAGGGACAGATTGGTTTACAAAGGCTGAGTGATTCTCCTGTGCTTCAGTGTCCAGCATCATATAGGTCCTGTAAGCTTTCATTAGTCTCTCCAGGAAGGCATCAGGAGATTCTTCTTTTCTCTGCTTCACCTGACTTACTTTGGACAAATGCGTTGGGCACGAGCAGCTGCCCGAAGACCCCCCCATTAGAGTCTGGCAGTAGATCTTAAATCTCTCCTTTCCTTTATCTGAATTAAAGTCCCATTCTGGCCTGGTTAAAGGAAATCCCACATTAATGAGGTCAGGATCAATAATGGGTCTCCCATCTGGTAGAATCCATTCTCCTTTTCCACCTGGACTGTGGTCCAGTGAGGACCCATTGCTCCTCTGGTAAGGCCCTAGACCATGCCTCATGCCCCAGGTCACCCGATCAACCCAGCTAGTCCCACCAGCCAGCCGGAAGGGACAGCAAGTCTACTCTGGCACTGGGGAAGGCCCCTAGACCACGCCTCAGGTCCCAGGTGATCTGAGGGACAACTAGATGCACAGCCCTTTCCGCCTGGGATGAACACCACAAAATGCTGGAGAGGATGTGGAGAGAAGGGAACTCTCATACATTGCTGGTGGGAATGCACACTCATACAGCCACTCTGGCGATCAGTCTGGTGATTTTTTAAAAATTTTATTTATTTATTTGTTTATTTATTTATTTATTCATTGTGCATGTGTGCGTGTGCACACGTGTATATGTGTGTGTGTGTGTGTAGAACCATGGGCGAATTCAGGAACCACCATGGACGCCTCCACCTCCTCCTTGTTTACTCTGCCCCGGGGTTCACAGGCTCCACCCTACCAGGATCAGAAACGCAGGCCGCCCCCGCTTCTGCCCGGCGTCTATACGTGGGGTCTAGGATCCGAACTCAGGACCTTCTGCCTGCAAAGCAGAGGCTTAACCCCTGAGCCACCTCTCCAGCCCCTAGTCTGGTGATTTTTTAAAAAGTTAAAAGATTGAAATGCCATACGACCCTACTATACCACTTCTGGGAATAATCCCCCCTAAAGAAAAAATTCACCTCAATGACACAAGCACAACCATGTTCACAGCAGCACTATTTACAATAGCAAAGCCGTGGAATCAACCCAAATGCGCAACAGTAGACTAGTGGATAAGGAAAATGTGGTACATTTATACAATGGAATACTACTGTGTGGAACATGATAAAGATGAAATTTAAAGTGTTAAAAATAAATAAATAGATACAGAGCCTGTGAGCCTAAGTTTGGAGTGCTTAAGTTGAAGTATTGAAGAAGGGGCCTGTGAGCCCAAGCCAGTGTGCTGTGAGTAGATAAGAATGAATGATAGGATGGGCCTGCATACCCACAAGGGCAGGGACATGTGGTGAGCTAATCTGTTTGAAACATAGGTAGATGACCTATGTGTGGACCTTCCCCCCATGTGGTGTTGAACCTTGTGTGCAGTGTATTGATAAGCAATAAAGATGGTACTTAAGGAGCAGGCCTGAGCCACACTGGTGGTCTGAGGGGAGATAAGAATGACCCAAAACTCTATCTCTGTAGAATCTCAGACTCCCCAGGTTTTCCCCAACCTACCAGAGAACCAAAGCCTGACTCTGGCAAAGTACTCTGTGGGCCATCCCAGACAATGACCGTTGAATGTCCAACATTTTTTGGCTCTGACCCATTGAGGAAACCCCGAGAAGGTGGTGGCCTTTGGAGCCTCCAAGGTGTGAGCTTAGGACCTGTCACTGGGGGAACCTTGGAACTGGTAAGAGAGACTCTGTATCTATTTCTTGCTAGCCACGATATAGTGAATGTGTATGGGTGTAGGCTGCTCAGCACAGCTGGCATAGTCAGCAGGATATTCATTTTACATGCAAATAGGCTGTGGATGCTGGGAAAAACACCCAAACTGCGAGGAAGCAATAACCAAGTACGCACTGGGCATGGAAAGGTATTGCAACTGAAACAGCTTGGGAGGAACTTGTTGAGAACCCCAGTTTATGACTAGGCAGAAACAGTAGTCACCAGTGAAGTAACGTATACACGTAGTCAAGTTGGACAACTAGTTAGAGACAGCAAGGGACTGGGTAGTAAGTAGGAGTGCCTCTAAGTAGTGTATGGGTGGTTTTCTGAGCAGAAGGTTTTATAATCAGGGAGAAACCCACTATTACAAATATCACTGTTCAGGAAAAGCTTACAAATGATATTTTCATAAAGAGTACAGTAAGGCTTGTTACCAACTAGCTACAAAATGCCTTGGTTCAAATGTAAGGACCGATCAGCACAGGAAGGACAAGCTTCAGCATGGGAAAACATAAGGAAAGTGACAAAAGGAGGACTGCTTACATGAAGACTAATGTACAGCTCCCCCTTACCAGACCAGATGTGATGGAACCACTGCTGGAGAGGGCTCCGAAGGCAGAGGTCCCAGCCATACTGATTAAGGTGATTGAAGATACTGATCTTGATCGCCAATATGGAAAGTGGCAGGAAAGATTATAGAAAAATGAAATATAAATAATCCTTTCCTCCAGGACTTAGAATATAGGGGGAATAACTCTCCAGATAAGGGCAAGACAGAGAAAAGAACTTTTTTCTCATTTCCACTATGGTCTATTATTAAAAGTACCAGACCCCCAAGTGAATAAAAATATAGCCCCGAGTTTTCAAATGCCCACTACCTCTCAGGAACTGAGAACAGAAACTAGAAAATATACAAGATCATCCTGACCACCCATCTGGGACAGGACTCGTTCCCAGTCCTCCATTCCAGGTAAGTGCCATCAGCACCCAGATGGCCACTCATCCCATCTCCTCCCACCAGCCAGCCTGAGCAGGCTCTGCTCAAGGCTGGGGAGGACACCTGTGCCACACCCCAGGTCCCCAGGTTATTTGCACCCGCCGCCAGCACCTGTGCCCTTTCCCCGCCCTCCCAGGAAGCTCATGCAGTCCAGCGAGGACACACTGCTCCCTAAGTAAACACCCCTTGCTCACCCCCAAACCCCAGGTAACCCACTCATCCTAGCTCCTCCCACCAGCCAGTCAGAGCAGGCGGTGCTCCAGGCCCGGGAGGACCCCTGGACCACACCACAGGTCCGTAGGTTAATTGTGCCCACCTCCAGCACCTCTGCCATTTCTCCACCCAGGGTCGCTCATGTGAGGACACACTGTGCCCAAGTCAGGGAGGACACACTGCTCATCAGAATTCAACAGAGTCCAAAGAACACCCAAGCAAAGCTATAGGGGACAAAGGCCACACATCTGAAATCCGCTAAATTCATCCTATCACATGGGACAGATTCTCCACATCCAGCCCAAAGATAAGTAAACCCTCCCTTTTTACCATCCTGTTCCTTTCAATTATTAGTTACTGTAGAGTAATTTTTCCATATAGCCACCCCCAAAACATATACAACTTCAGGGACTATACCACATACCCTAACATATCATCAAAGTACTAAATCGTAAGAGTGCACTACCATACTAATATTCACTCCCTGTCCACCTCCTGTACTAATTGTCTAATAGCCTCATCTAGGAAATAATAAATAACAAGCATAACCAACACCAAGGCAAACACTAGTAAAAACTGCCCGAGAGCAGTGATACCAGCTAATTCAGTTCAGTCAAAAACATGCAGAAATTGAAAGAAGGTCTTAAGAGATAAAACGACAATGCCCAAGTCAAAGTGCAAATCCATGAGAAACAAAAACCAAAGAAAACAAATCTCACACTGAAAAAATTAACCCCATAATAATAGACTCCAACAGAACAAATCCACAGAAAATAGCCAAGAAAGCCTGACCCAAGATAACAACTTTCAAAGTATGGTCATTACCATGATCAATACTATGAAAGAGGAAATATGGGAGGAGTTAAACAACTGCATCAACCACTTTGAAGAGGAACACAACAGACACTTGGAGGAGTTGAGAAAAACAGTTCAAGAAAAACAGTTCAAGAAACAAAAATAGGCATAGAGGAGTTAAAGCAGACTCAGGCAGAGTTTAAAACTGAACTAAAAGACAAATTATCCTCAACCTAGAACTCAACAGAGAGTCTTATCAGCAGAACTAACAAAGCAGAAAATAGAATTTCAGACCTTGAAGACAAAGTGGGAGTATTAGCCAGCTCAATGGAAGAGGTTTTTAAAGCCAAAAAGATACTTGAGAGGAATATTCAAGAAATATGGGACACCCTGACGAAGCCTAACATGCTCATTCATGGAATATCAGAGCAAGAATCCCAAAATACCACACCTGAGGAAATTTTTGAAATTATCATAAATGAAAACTTCCCTTGGGGGTTGGAGAAGTGGCTCAGGGGTTAAGCCTTTGCCTTGCAGGCGGAAGGTCCTGAGTTTGGATCCTAGAGCCCACATATAGACACAGGGCGGAAGCGGGGAGCCTGCATTTCTGGTCCTGGTAGGGCAGAGCCTGTGAATCCCGGGACAGAGTAAACACGGAGAAGGTAGAGGCGGTCCATAGTGGTTCCCAAATTCATCCTTGGTTCTACACACACAAACATACATACACATGCATACATACACACACGCACACGCATGCATACATGCTCAATTGAATAAACAATAATAAATAAAAAAGAAGGATCAAGACAATTTAAAAAAACAAAAAAACAAAACTTCCCTCATCTAAAGAATGAGAGGCCTATCCATATACAAGAGGTGTTCTGCACCCCAAACAGATATGACCAAAATAGAAACTCGCCATGGCAAATAATAGTCAAAACACTCCGCATTCAAGACAAAGAAAAGGTGCTGAGAGCTTCAAGGGAAAAAAAAAAGTCGCTTTTAAAGGTAAATCTATTAAAATAAAAAATGACTTCTCAATGGAAACAGTAAAAGCAAGAAGAGCTTGGAGAGACATACTTCAAGGATTGAATGAGCAAAAATGTCAACCCAGGCTGATATATATGGCAAAACTATTCATCATGATCGAGGGAGAAAGAAAAATTTTCCAGCACAAAGACAACTTGAAGGGATACATGTCCACCAAACCAGGCCTTAAAAAAATGCTAGAAATGATACTCAAGCTTGAAGAAAAAAACAGGCATATCCAGGAGAACAGAAGGCAAGTATAACACCATGAAAAGCGAAGCAATATATTTATAAAAACTACTAAACATAATAAATGTCTGGAATTAAAAATAGTTTCTCCATTATAACACCATATGTTAATGGAATTAACTCACCGATCAAGAGACACAGATTACAAATTTGGATTAAAAATCACAATCCATCAATCTGCTGCCTGCAGGAAACCCATCTCACCACAAAAGATAGGAATGCCCTAAAAATAAAAGGCTGGTCAACAATTCTACAAGCAAATGGAAGCAGAAAACAGGCAGGGGTAGCCATTATGCTATCAGACAAAGTAGACTTCAAACCAAAGAAAATTATAAGAGACACGGATGGATACTACATTTTAGTCACAGGTACAATTCACCAGGAAGACTTCACAATCCTGAACATATATGCACCCAATACGGGCCCCTTCACATTCATTAAGAAAACCGTACAGCGTCTAAAGCAAGAAATCAACCCCCAAACGATAATTCTTGGGGACTTCAACACCGCCCTCTCAACATGGGATAGATCAACAGGTCAAAAGCTTAACAGAGACACTTTGGAACTTAATCAAACCCTGAAAGAAATGGACCTTACAGATCTCCATCAAACTTTTCACCCACGCACCAAAGAATACCCATTTTTCTCAGCAGCACATGGAAATTTCTCCAAAATAGATCACATACTGGGCCACAAAACGAATCTACACATATACAAAAAAATCAAAATTCTAACTTGTGCCCTGTCAGACCACCATGGCCTAAAGCTGGACATCCACAACACAACAAACAAGAGAAAATATACTAACTCCAGGAAACTTAACAATATGATGCTGAATGAGAACTGGATTCAGGAAGAAATTAAAAAGGAAATTCAATATTTCCTGAAAGCGAATGATAATGAAAATACAACTTACGAAAATCTCTGGGACACAATGAAAGCTGTTCTAAGAGATAAGTTCATAACTCTTAATGCCTACGTCAAAAAAATGGAAACATCAGAAATAAACAACTTAACAATGCAGCTTAAAGCTTTAGAGAAACTAGAGCAATCTGATCCCAAAAGTAGTAGAAGAGAGGAGATTAGCAAAATAAGCAGAGAAATGTCTGAAATGGAGATTAAAAAAAGATACAAAAAATCAACCACTCAAAAAGCTGGTTCTTTGAAAAAATCAATAAGATTGATACACTCCTAGCTAAATTAACCAAAAGCAGGAGGGAGAAAACCCAAATTAACAAAATTAGAAATGAACATGGAGTTATCACAAATGATACCCAAGAAATCTAGAGAATTATAACATCATTTTTCAAAAACTTATACTCTGTGAAGTTTGACAACACAAAAGAGATGGATGAATTTCTAAGTAAACACAACTTACCTAAATTGAATCAGGAAGTTGTGAATTATTTAAATATTCCTATAACATATAAGGAAATTGAGGAAGTAATCTTGAATCTTCCCACCAAAAAATGTCCTGGACCAGATGGATTCAGCACAGAGTTCTACCAGACATTTAAGCAGTTAATAATACCAATACTCCTTAAACTGTTCCATCAAATAGCAAAGGAAGGAACACTACCAAATTCCTTCTATGAAGCTAATATCGTTTTAATCCCAAAACCTAATAAAGATTCACTTAAAAAAGAGAACTATAGGCCGATCTCTCTGATGAACACAGATGCAAAGATTCTCAACAAAGTCTTAGCAAATCGGATTCAAAATCATATCAAAAAGATTATTCACGGGGACCAAGGAGGCTTCATCCCCGGCACACAGGGTTGGTTCAACATACGCAAATCAATAAATGTAATTCATCATGTAAACCAGTCCAAAGTCCAAGACCACATGATACTCTCGATAGATGCAGAAAAAGCTTTTGACAAGATCCAACAGCATTTTATGATCAAAACGCTAGAGACAGTAGGAATGGAAGGAACCTTTATCAATATAATAAAAGCTGTATACAACAAGCCCACAGCAAGGATTATGCTCAATGGGGAACAACTGGAAGCATTCCCACTTCGATCAGGAACTAGACAAGGCTGTCCACTCTCACCACTTCTATTCAATATTGTACTTGAAGTCTTAGCTGAAGCCATAAGACAAGAAAGGGACATAAGAGGGATTCAAATGGGCAAGGAAGAAGTCAAACTATCCCTATTTGCAGATGACATGATCTTATACCTGAGGGATCCCAAAAACTCCATCAGGAAGCTCCTGGAACTAATTGAGAAGTTCAGCAGGGTGGCAGGATACAAAATAAATGTGCAAAAATCAGAGGCCTTCCTATATGCCCAGAATGAAAGAAGTGAAAAAGCCTTGAGAGAAACCATCCCATTCACTATAACCCCTAAAAAAATGAAATACCTTGGCATAAACCTAACCAAGGAGGTAAAAGGCCTTTACAATGAAAACTTTAAAACCCTGAAGAAAGAAATTGCAGAAGACACCAGAAGGTGGAAAGACCTTCATGTTCCTGGATTGGCAGAATCAACATCATAAAAATGACCATCCTACCAAAGGCAATATACAAATTCAATGCTATACCAATTAAAATCCCAAAGCAATTCTTTAAAGAAGTTGACCAAACAATCTCAAAATTCATATGGAGGCACAAAAGACCCAGGATAGCAAAGACAATCCTGAGTAACAAAAACACTGCTGGAGGTATTACCATACCGAACCTTAGTATATATTAAAAATCCATAGTTATAATCACAGCCTGGTGCTGGCTCCAAAATAGACACACAGATCAATGGATAAGGATTGAAGACCCAGATACAAGCCCACAAAGTTACAGCCATTTGGTCTTTGACAAAGGGGCCCAAAGAATCCAATGGAAAAAGAACAGCATCTTCACCAAATGGTGCTGGCAAAACTGGATCTCCACATGCAGAAGATTAAAGCTGGACCCGTAGTTGTCACCATGCACAAGACTTAATTCCAAATGGATCAAGGACCTTGATATCAGGCCAGAGACTATAAAAGCCATAGTTGAAAGGATAGGGAACTCCCTCGAGCTGATTGGGCTAGGCCAACAGTTCCTAAACAGACATCCAATGGCACAGTCACTGCTACCAACTCTCAACAGTTGGGATCTTGTGAAATTAAAGAGCTTCTGTTCAGATAAAGAGATTGTAACACGAGCTCAAAGGCAACCCACAGAATGGGAGAAAATCTTCACTAACCACACATCTGATAGAGCTCTGCTGTTCAGAGTGCACAAAGAACTTACAAAACTAAACATCAAGGGAACCAATGGCCCAATTAAAAAATGGGCCCTGGAACTTAAAAGAAATTTTACCAGGGATGAAATTAAAATGTCTAACAAATATCTGAAAAAATGCTCCACTTCTTTAGCCATCAGGGAAATGCAAATCAAAACTTCCCTGAGATATCATCTCACCCCAGTCAGGATGGCAAAAATCCACAACACAAACAACAACAAATGCTGGAGAGGATGTGGAGAGAGGGGAACTCTCCTACATTGCTGGTGGGAGTGCAGGCTCATATAGCCACTCTGGGGAGCCGTCTGGAGATTCTTACAGAAATTAAAGATTGAAATGCCATATGACCCTGCTATTCCACTTTTGGGTATAACCCCCCATACAGCAGAGGTTCATCTCGATAGCACAAGCACGACCATGTTCATAGCAGCACTGTTTACAATAGCAAAGTCATGGAATCAACCCAAATGTCCAATAGTTGACCAGTGGATAAGGAAACTGTGGTACATCTATACAATGTAGTACTACTCAGCCATCAAAAATGATGAATTACTGGAATTTGCTGGGATATGGATGTCATTAGAAACAATTATATTAAGTGAAGTATCCCAGACCCAGAAAATTAAGCGCTGTATGTACTCCCTAATAGGTGGCTCCTAGTACCAAACCCACCCAGCCCATCTTGAGACACTCATAGGTAAATCTATGTATTACCTACAGTAATTTGCAAGGATTATGAACAGGAGGTGTGGGGTTGGAGGGCCACACCAGAAACAAGGAGAGAAGTGACCATGTTCCAGTAGAGAAAATAGGCCTCCATCAAGGACAGCAAGAAAGTAATGTGACACCCAGTTACGTTCACAATTCGTTCCTGATCATTTACAACTAAGGGGGTATGAACTCACCAGAAGGGGAGGGCATATAGTCTGGAAGATTAAAAAGTAACCATTTTGCAAATGGGTGATTGACACCTCCCATTGCCTAATGCCATATGACCCTGCGATTCCACTTTTGGGTATAAGTATTCCATCTACCCTTGAATGTGCTCCTATAATAAGACTCCAGTTTAACAGCTTTCTGTCTCTGGCCAGGGGGTGACATACAGTGCCCATCACGATGGAGTGAAGGGCATTACAGGAGCAACAAAACTGCAAAAGAAAATCAACGAACCACTATCCAGAACTTCAGAGACTATATCAACCACCTAGAATTAGGCCAGACTAATCTCTCCCCATCCTGAAGCTCAGGGACATTTGTGGAAGAGGGGGCGGTAAGAGTGTAAGAGCAAAAGGATGGGAGGAGCAATGATTTGCAAGATACTCCACACGAGTTAGGGCCGAAGCAATCATAATTGGACATTGTAGGCCCGGCGCAATGTCCAACACACTATTGACCTCACAAAGTCTAGCATCTGCTAAAGGCACCAAGATCCTTGCAGGCAAGGGATTGACAGCCACAGTAGTGTTCCTATGCTTAAGGGGAACACAGGAAGGGGTTCAGGGAAATGCCACTGGGTCCTTGTACGTCATTGGAGAGGAGGGCCCAGAGGAGGGTCAGGCATGCACAAGAAAGGACTCTGGGAATCGGGGCGGGAGTCACGGGGGGATGGGGAGGTAGGGGTGAGGGGAGGGGGAGCAGGGGGTTCGGCGGGAGGAGGATGGAGGGAGGGAACTGGTGTACCTATTAAGTTTGTATGAACTGAAATAATAATAAAAAATGTATAAAAAATATAAGGAAGAAAAATAAAAGCTGATTGTGTTCAAATCTGAAAAAAAAAAAAAAGGCTAGAAATGATACTGAAGCTTGAAGAAAACAACAAGCATATCCAGGAGGACAGATAGGAAGTATAATACCACCAAAACGTAAAAGCCAAACAATACACTTACAAAAGCCACTAAACATAAAAAATGTCTGGAATTAAAATAATTTCTCCATTATAACATTAAATGTCAATGGAATTAATTCACCAATCAAGAGACACAGATTACAAGCTTGGATTAAAAACCACAACCCATCAATCTGCTCCCTTCAGGAAACTCATCTCACCACAAAAGATAGGCACATCCTAAAAATAAAATGCTGGTCCAAATTTCTGTAAACTAATGGAACCAGGAAACTGGCAGGGGTAGCCATTATGCTGTCAGACAAAGTGGACTTCAAACAAAAAAAAAAATCATAAGAGACACAGATGGATACTACATTTTAGTCACAGGTACAATTCATCACAAGACTTAACAATACTGAACGTATATGCACCTCATACTGGCCCCTCCACATTAATTTAGCAAACCCTACAGTGTCTAAAGAGCGAAATCAACCCCCAAATGATAATTCTTGGGGATTTCAACACCGCCCTCTCAACATGGGATAGATGAACAGGTCAAAAGCTTAACAGAGACACTTTGGAACTTAACTAAACCCTTAATGAAATGGACCTCACAGATCTCTATCGAACTTTTCATCCACCACTAAAGAAAACACATTTTTCTCAGCAGCACAGGGAACTTTTGTTAGACCTAAAGGGCTGAAGCCCAAAGACCACCAGGAAGTGGACCCCCACAGAATACTTACGGACACGGGTTTGATGCAAAAGCAAGAGGATTTTATTCCAGCGCGCTGGGGTCGCCCCATACACGAGAGGGAGAGATGACCCTGAGCTCAAGAAGCATACACTTTTTATACCCTCCTCACAGGGAGGTTACGTAATGTTGCAAAATAATTGGCTATCATATTAGTTACAATAATAGTACTAAGGCTTTGTCCGTATTTGGTATAGCTGCATGTACTAGACCTTGAAAGGGGAATTGGGGAGGGGGCAAGCGGGCTCAAGCGGCATCTGCATGTACTGAAAACATCTCTCCGAGACCTTGAAGGGGGTAGATTCCTGGAACCAACTTTGGGGGGTCTGGGTGGTCTAGTATCTGAGTCTGGGTGGTTTGGCATCTGGCCTTCTCTCAGGGGCCTTGAGAGGGGAGATGTTTTTCAGTCTCTAGCCACCTGTTGTTTTCAGAACTCTGAAAACTGCTGACCACCAAGCTGTTAGTCATAACTTTTCCTGACCCAAGGACATAAACATTTCTGCCTTTGGGTCTGTTTAAAAATTTCTTTTCTTGGGTCTGGAGAGGTGGCTCAGGGGTTAAGCCTCTGCCTTGCAGGCGGAAATTCCTGAGTTCGGATCCTAGACACCATGTATAGACGCCAGGCAGAAGCAGGCGTTGGGTGTTGTTGAGGATTTTGAGGTTGACACAGGCAGTTATTCCCAAGGCACAAGCCCACCAGCCCTCCGGTGGCGGTAGCAAATAGGAACTACCGTCTATAGAGGTGGGGAAGTAAGTTGAATTGCACAGGTGTGTGTGTGTTTTAGGGACCTTTCCTATGCATAGCCCTTGCCCAGTAACCGAGGATAGGGTGAGCTTTGTTTCTCTCTGTCCCCATCTGCATTGATTTGCATCAGTTGTTTCATTGGGGGAACCTGAGTAAGCTATACCTTCATAATAAGGAGGGGCTTCATCATAGCATAGCCAGCAACTTTCAGTAATCTCAGGATTGGTAGCATTTAGAACTACAAAAGCTCTCTGAATCAGTTCAATTAGATGGAAATTTGAAGGAGATCTTGAGGGAATGGTCGGGGCAAGTAGGACCATGTTTGCTGTCCTCAGAGGAGGTAGAGTTGGGAGCTTGAGAGGAAACTTGGGCTTGACTTGTAACTTAGGTCCGCGACCATTTAGGATCTTATTAGGGCCCACAGGGGAATAGACAGTTTCTACTTTGAGTCTGATAGTGAATATTAACCCGTCATCATATCTTTCCTTGTGAAACCTGAGACCCCAGGTATACCCTTGGGCACACCATCCTAGTGCCCGTTTATCTGGTTCAGTGAAGGAAATTTGGAGGGGGTGACACCAATCAGAACATTCTGTTATGGAATACCATCCTGTTTTTCCTGCCTCGTGGTGAGTGTAATTTGCCCGTACCTTTATGTAATCCCATGTGGAGCTGGGCTTCCACCAGGTGTCCCCTGTTGTTTCACAACTCCAACTTTTACAAAAGAAGTCTACACTCCCCCCACATTTCGAGTTCCAAGCCCTGTCTCGGTGAAATCCAGAGCAAACATAAAAAGGGAGAGTTCTCAGCATGCTCCTTTCCATTTGGGAGCCACAACCCCCCCAAGGATTTAGCCCCAGGTAGGGTCGTTTGACTTTAGGCCCATTGTCATCTGAGGGGGCCTTGTTTAGGCCCGTATGTCCTTCTATGTCCCATGATCCCCCAATCCCCATAGCCATTTTACAAATATCAGGAAAGAGATCAGGCCACCAGGTGTTCGGGGTGGCAATTTTGGATTGGCTCCAAATGACATCTCCAGCCCCGTTTATCACCTGCCAGGTTAGATTACGGGGCCGGTGAGGACTGGGATCAGTCAAGCATAGGGGGTTGAGGTACAGTACCAGATATATGATGGGGAGAAGCTTCATTGTCTCTAGAGTCTGGAGTTTTGATGATCTTAAGCTTGAGTGGATTTCCAGTCGTCCGGACATGCCACTGAGACGTGGTTTGGGGGTCTTCTGGAGGTGCAGGTTTTACGTGGGAAGCATGGATCCAGGCGGCAATCCCCTCTACCTTGACTGCAGTTGGCGTAGTCAGAAGCACGATGTAAGGTCCTTTCCACCAAGGCTCGAGATTCTGGAATCGATGTCGCAGGACGTAGGCGGAGTCTCCGACCTGGAACTTGTGAGAAGTCTCTGGTGTCCCAGGTGAATAAATGTCAGCCAGCTGTGTCCACACAGATCTCTGTACTGTCTGTAGTCCTTTTAACCTGGCATATAAGTCATTATTATTACTGGGCACTAAGCTGATAGTGCTTCCCAATTGGGTCAGGGGGGCAGGTTCCCCATAAAGGATCTCGAAGGGAGTGAGACCAAGTTTAGAAGGGGTGTTTCTGGTCCTAAAGAATGCCAAAGGTGGGACTGGAGAGGTGGCTCAGGGGTTAAGCCTCTGCCTTCCAGGCGGAAGGTCCTGAGTTCGAATCCCAGATCCCACGTATAGACGCCAGGCAGAAGCGGGGGTGGCCTGTGCTTCTGGTCCTGGTAGGGCGGAGCCTGTGAATCCCGAGGCAGAAGAAGATGGAGGCGTCCATGGTGGTTCGCAAATTCGTCCATGGTTCTACACATACACGGGCACACACACACACAGACACACACACACGCGGGCACATACACACGCACGGGCACATACACACGCACATGCGCACAGTTGCATAAATAATAATAATAAAAAAAATTAAAAAAAAAAAAGAGTGCCAAAGGTAGGAGCACCACCCAGTCTGCCCTGCCAGTCTCCATGGACAATTTGATTAAGGTCTCTTTTAGGATTCTATTCATTCTTTCTACTTGTCCTGAGCTCTGCGGCCTATAAGCGCAATGAAGTTTCCAATCAATCCCCAGGTGCCTGGCCAGTCCCTGACTTACCTGGGCAACAAAGGCAGATCCGTTGTCAGACCCGATTACCTTAGGGACGCCAAACCGTGGGAAGATTTTTTTCTAAGATCTTCTTTGCCACCACTGTAGCCTTTTCCTTTTTGGTAGGGAAGGCCTCTACCCATCCAGAGAAGGTATCCACAAACACTAGGAGATATTTGTTACCATACCTGGCTGGTTTAATTTCAGTAAAGTCCACTTCCCAGTAGGTTCCTGGCCTATCTCCTCTTAGCCGTTTACCAGGAGCCACTTGGTTCTTAATTACATTCACCTTTTGGCAAGGTACACAGTTTTGTACTACCTGCTGAGTTAACCGAGCCAGCCCAGGAACATAGAACTCAGTTCAAAACAGTGGCTGTCAGTTTCTTTGACCCTAAATGAGTCCACCTATGCATCTGTTCTATCATGGCTTTGGCCTCTTCTTGGGGAAGTATGACTTTATCTTGGACGTTTTTCCAGACGCCCTTTTGATGATCAAAGGTCCTGTCTAAGTCTTTTATCAGAGACAAGTCCTCAGCCTCATATTTGAGTGGGGGTAACAAGTTGTCTTTATCATCGGCAGTGGCAAGGATGGTGGGCGTTTCGCTGGCAACATGTTTAGCCTCGCGGTCAGCCATGTTATTTCCTTTTGCTACTGTTGAAGTCCCTTTCTGATGTCCCGGGCACTCACTTTTGTAGGCAGGAGTAACACTCCGAGCCAGGCCAGTATCTCAGTTTTATTTTTAATCTCTTTTCCTTCTGAAGTTAGGAGCCCTCATTGTTGGTAAATAGCCCCATGTACATGGGTAGTAGCAAAGGCATACCGGCTGTCAGTATAGATGTTGATCTTTTTGTCCTTTCCTAGCTCTAGTGCCCTGGTTAATACCACCAATTCAGCTCTTTGGGCTGATGTACCTTCCAGCAAGGTTTTAGTCCATATTACCTTTTTGCCGTCCACCACTGCCTCCTCGGCCCTCCTTTTTCCATCCTCCAGGAAGCTGCTCCCATCTGTGTACCAGGTTAACTCTGCATCCGGCAAAGACTGGTCAGTCAAGTCCTTTTGCCATCCATGGGCTTCGGCTAATACCTGTTGGCAGTCGTGGACCGGGGGCTCGAGATCAGGATCTGGCAGCAAGGTGGCTGGATTGAGTCCCGTGGCTGGAGTGAAGGTAATTCTGTCATTGTTTAACAGCAGTGTCTGGTAATGAGTCATGCGTGTAGGGCGCCGCCCTGCATGCCGCCATTCTAAGATGGCGCCAGTTCCCCTTCTCCTCTCAGCAAAACAAGCCAATGCGCAAGCGCCAGGCCCATTTCCCGCTCTAGCCCTGATCACGAGACCATCACGCCACCTCGGGTGACACGCCCACTACCAATCAGGTGCTGCCACGTCCAAGACGGGACAGAATCCCTATATAAGGGTGGCGGTTTAGGCAGTTGGGGTCTCTGTGCTGAAAGCTAGTGCTCTCCCTCTCAAGATGCATTAAAGCTTGCTACAGAAGGATCCTGATCGTGTTGCGTCGTTCTTGCTGGCGAGACGAGCAGCGCGAAACAACTGGTGCCGAAACCCGGGAACCACATCGTCCGCACCGTCGGAGACCCCCTGGTGACAGGGAGGGTTCAGAACTGTAGCGCAGACTACGCCTCGGAAAGGTATGTTCACTCTTTCACCTTCCTAATTCAAAATGATCGAGCTTCCTGAAATTCTTGCAACAGTAATCCTGATATCCTTCACTCTCTTTGTTTTCTGTTTTCGTTATTGTTGTGATCTTATTTGGAAAATGATAAAAAACTGTCTTGAAGACGAAAACTGCGAAAAGGCCCGATCGGCAGGACAGCTCACTTTAGAAACAGTGCAAGAGGGCATGTCAGAATCTGAGCGTAGTGAGAGGATGGGTACGCGTAAAAAAGAACCCCAAACCGTCATAAGTGAAAAAGGACCTCCCAGACAACCTAATAAGGATAGGGAGAGAAGAAAAGTGAGTAAAAACAAACTTACCAAAGAGTCTGACAAAGATAAAGAAAGAGAACTAGATAATGCATCTAATCCCCCAAACAAAAAACCAGGTTCATGGTGGGAGCCCATATATGACCCCACTTCAAGACCTAGGTTATATCCAACCCAAGAGCTTGCCGCTCTTAGTTTTACTTCCTCTGATGATGAAGATTCGAGGATAAACACAGAGGATGAGGCCGAGCTTGAAGAAGCGGCTGCCGCATATGACCCAGAAGAATGGCGCCCTCTTCATAGACAGCCTATGAAGGAAAGACCTCTAATGGTTGTCCCTTCTGCTCCGCCTCCTTTTGCACCCTCTGCTTCACGATTACCCAAACAGACTCGCCATAAACTCAGCCTTGCCTTTCCAATTTACGAGGGAGAAACAGGAAATCAGCTTACAAAAATTATACAGGGGCCCCAAGAACCTTTTTCTGAATATGTGGCTAGGATAATGGATGTGGCTGGAAAGATTTTTGGTGATCCAGATACTATAGCTCCTTTTATAGAACAAATAATCTTTGAACAAGCCTCACAGGAATGCCACAATGCTATAGCTCCCAGAAAAAAAAAAAAAAACAAAAAAAAACAAAGGTTTACAAGATTGGCTTAGAGTATGTAGGATAATCTACATACTCTAAATGATTTCCAAAAGTTGCTAGGCAATATCAACTGGCTTAGACCTTTTCTCAAGATCCCATCTACAGAATTAAAACCCTTGTTTGATATACTAGAAGGAGAAATCCCATGGCCATTACAGCTCTAACCACATTGCTTCCCCCCGAAGCCTAAAATTGAGCTGGCAATGGCCCATGCCCAACTTGAAAGAATTGATTACTCCCTTCCTGTCTCTTTGTGTGTCTTACCCACTAAAGACCTACCCACCGCGGTTATTTGGCAAAATGGACCCCTATGTTGGGTCCATCCACATGTCTCCCCTAACAAAGTGATCGATTGGTATCCCTCTGCAGTTGCACAATTGGCTTTAAAAGGCATAAAACTAACAATAGAATATTTTGGCATAGAGCCTCATGTTACCATTGTTCCTTACACCTCTAATCAGATTCAAACCCTGGCTGCAGCTTCCACTGACTGGTCGGTACTATGCGCCACCTTCTCCGGGACTTTTGATAATCACTACCCTAAACACCCCCTTTTACAGTTCGTCTCTATCCATCCCATTGTTTTCCCCAAAATTACAAAATCCTCACCCATATCACATGGACTTGTGGTATACACAGATGGCTCAAAAACGGGACGTGGAGCCTATATAGTTAATGAGGTTGCTCACGTCAGACAGTATTCTGAAACCTCCCCCCAAATTGTTGAATGCTTAATTGTCCTTGAAGTTCTTCAACAATTTCCAGGCCCGCTCAACATTGTCTCTGATTCATTATACGTAGTTAATGCAGTCCGCCTGCTTGAAACGGCAGGTCTCATTAAACCTACTAGTAGGGTGGCATTCCTTTTTTCACAAATTAAAGAGGCCCTCCAAAATAGACGTCATCCTTTATATATTGTTCATATCAGAGCTCATTCAGGCCTTCCGGGTCCCATGACAAAAGGCAATGACTTGGCAGATCAAGCCACCAAGCTCATAGCCGTGGCCCTTCCTTCCTCACTGAGTGCTGCCAAAGAGTTTCACTCAAAATTTCATGTGACGTCTGAAACGTTGCGCAAACACTTTTCCTTAACAAGACAACAAGCACGTGATATAGTCCTTAATTGTCAAAATTGTTGCCAATTCTTGCCTATCCCCCACACTGGAGTTAATCCTAGAGGCATTTCCCCGTTGCAGGTATGGCAAATGGATGTGACTCACATCCCCTCTTTTGGGAAATCTCAATATATACATGTTTCTGTAGACACCTACTCGGGCATCATCCATGCCACCTCTCTCTCAGGTGAAAAGACCTCTCAGGTTATTCAACATTGCCTTGAAGCATGGAGTGCATGGGGCAAACCTAAGGTTCTAAAAACAGACAATGGACCAGCTTATACTTCCCAAAAATTCAAACAATTTTGCTCACAGCTACAAGTGAATTGAAAGAACCCACCGGACACTCAAATCTTATCTAATTAAACAAAAAGGGGGACCCATAGCGTCCCTATCTCCTGGTCCAAAGGCAGCATTATCTTTGGCACTTTTCACTCTGAACTTTCTCAACTTAGATGAATCAGGAAGAAGTGCCGCTGACAGACATTGCTCAGAACCTCAGAGACCACAGGAGTTAGTAAAATGGAAAGATATTTTGACTAATCAATGGAAAGGCCCGGATCCAGTTTTAATTAGGTCCAGGGGAGCTGTATGTGTCTTTCCACAGAGCGAAGAACATCCATTTTGGATCCCACAACGGCTAACAAGAAACATCCATATCCAAGAAAATGAAGCCACAGATATTAAGACTGATAATGCTGATCCTGATGAGAAATCTCCAGTCTCGCTCCGAGCACAGATGGGGGATAATGTCCACGTTCCCCCTGCCCATGCCGTTTATGTTACAGAACTGGTGAGATGAAATGCTGTAATCTACATTATGATATTGTGTTATGGGACACTAAGACTAAGGATTTCTCAAAGGGCATTGTCATTGATCTTGGAAAAATAATGCGTGTGCGGTTGTACGTGGATAGCTATATTATGTTAGGCGGAGCTATTTGGAGAATTTTTAATGGCCTAAGGAAATGTGATTTGGTGTCAAGTTGACAAGGGGTGGACTTGTGATAGTTAAGCCTGGGTGTCAACTTGACACACAGGGTATTAACTAAGCTGGGCTGAGACCACCTCTGGAAAAGGATCAATTGAGACTACTTGAAAGGATAGTACACGCCCTAGATCCTATCAGAACTCCAAAGCTCTCAAAGGATTCTTATAAAAAGAAACCACCAAGGAGAACAGATCCCTTCTTGCAGCTGTGCTAGGAATCGTTCTTCCTTCCGGCTTCCCGGTTCCTTCGACCTTCCAAGACTCCAGGAGTTCTCGAGCCTTCAGCCAGCACCTACTTGACTACCGAACTGAGCAACTAGCTGTGGGCAGCCATCGTTGGAACTACCGCGGCTACTGACAGCCTTCGCTGGACTACCTCGGCCATATCTTTAACGAGAACTCAGAGTCGCCATTATGCACGTCAACTCAACCCGCCTTGACCTATCTCTGACGTCGGGATTCGCCTCCTGGATTTCCTCAGCTTTTTCCTACTTCAAGGAATGGGTGGGGGTGGGACTATTTGGAATTCTGTTCCGTCTCGGTCTGGCAATATTGTCTTGGCTCTTCTGTAAATTTTCTAACAGGGCCAGACGAGAAAAAATCATGGTCACTCAGGCACTTAGGGCTTTAGAACATGGGACCTCTGCTGAGATCTGGCTTGCAGCATTAAAGCAAGAATAAAGGTTGATCGCCGGCCAAACAGCTCATGCACCCTCAGCACCTTTGTTGCATTGCACGAGGACGAGTGTCTGGCATAGGCAGCCCACACAGGTTGACGAGCAAAGCATCGCACAGAGTTTACTCTGGAAAACACGCCATCTTGCAAAAGGGTTACCTGCCCCAGAATCCCTTCCTCACAAAATTGGCAGGACGAATTTTTTATGAGGATTTGGCCTCTGTTTTCGCCTGAGTTGGGTGGTCACCTCATTGCTATCATATTTGATAAGAAAGGGGGAGATGTAGGGCGCCGCCCTGCATGCCGCCATTCTAAGATGGCGCCAGTTCCCCTTCTCCTCTCAGCAAAACAAGCCAATGCGCAAGCGCCAGGCCCATTTCCCGCTCTAGCCCTGATCGCGAGACCTTCACGCCACCTCGGGTGACACGCCCACTACCAATCAGGTGCTGCCACGTCCAAGACGGGACAGAATCCCTATATAAGGGTGGCGGTTTAGGCAGTTGGGGTCTCCGTGCTGAAAGCTAGTGCTCTCCCTCTCAAGATGCATTAAAGCTTGCTACAGAAGGATCCTGATCGTGTTGCGTCGTTCTTGCTGGCGAGACGAGCAGCGCGGAACAATGCGGGCATTAGTGAGCCATCTGTCAGGTGGTTGGCGGATGACACTCTCGAGAGCATGGGGAGCTGATACAGTCAAATCTTGCCCAAGCTTCAATTTGTCGGCATCTCTGACTAGGGCCGCCACTGCCGCCACTCTCCACAGGCAAGTGGGCCATCCCGCAGCCACAGAGTTGAGTCTCTTAGATAAGCACGCCACCGGTCTTTTCCAGGGCCCCAACCGCTGCGTTAGGACCCCCTTGGCAATTCCCTTATTTTCTGCTACATACAGGTGGAAGGGCTTGGCCACATCTGGTAGTCCCAGAGCTGGGGCGGACATGAGAGCCTTTTTGATTTGATCAAATGCTATCTGTTCATCTTCTCCCCAGTGGAAGGAGCTCTCTGACTTTGTCAGGGCGTATAAAGGGGCTGCCATTTCAGCAAATCCTGGAATCCACAACTGGCAAAAGCCTGCCGTTCCCAGGAATTCTTTCACTTGTTTTACATTCTGGGGTGGCGGAATGTGAAATACAGTCTGTTTTCTAGCTTCTGAGAGCCAACATTTTCCCCCCTCCAATAGGTACCCCAGGTAACTGACCTGTTTTCTGCAGATTTGTGCCTTCTTAGCGGACGCCCGGTATCCCAAACCCCCGAGTTCCTGGAGTAACCTCCGAGTCCCTCTAATACAAGTCTGTTCATCAGTGGCAGCCAGCAGCAGGTCGTCCACGTACTGAAGAAGCGTTACCTGGGGGTTTAGGGCCTTGAACATGGCGAGGTCCCGATGCAATGCCTCATCAAAGATGGTGGGTGAATTTTTGAATCCCTGTGGGAGTCGAGTCCAGGTGAGCTGCCCCAAGATGCCTGACTCCAGGTCTCTCCATTTGAAGGTGAAGATGGGCTGGCTCTTAGGGCTCAGTCGGAGGCAGAAGAAGGCATCTTTTAGGTCAAGGACCATGTACCATGTCCTGTCTGGAGGGAGAGAGCTTAACAAGTTGTAAGGATTTGGCACAGTGGGGGTGTATGTCCGTCACTCTTTGGTTTACCCCACGAAGATCCTGTGCAGGTCGGTAGTCATTGGTCCCAGGCTTCCGCACTGGGAGCAGAGATGTGTTCCATTCTGACTGGCACCTTCGAAGAATTCCAAGGTCCAGCAGCCTGAGGATGTGAGGTCTTATTCCTTCCCAGGCTTCCCGACTCATAGGATATTGACGGACCATAACAGGCTCGGCCTGAGACTTTATCTCTATATGGATGGGGGCTTGGCTTTTTGCCTCTCCCATGCCTGCAGTTTCAGCCCATGCCTGGGGATATTTTTCTAGCCACCAATCTAAATTATTTATATTTCTTGTGGGAGATTCAAAAAGACGATATTCATCTTCTAATTTGACAGTCAGGATTTGTAGGGGATTTCCTCGATTATCTTTTACTGTAGTACCTTCAGGGGAGAAATGGATCTGGGCACCAACTTTAGAAAGTAAGTCTCTTCCCAGGAGTGGGTATGGGCAATCAGGGATGATTAAAAATGAGTGGGATACCTGGCCCACACGGAGATCCACCGTTCTTCGGGTAGTCTGTGAATACTGTTTACTGCCCGTGGCTCCCTGTACCCATGACTTTTTACTTGATCGAGGCCCATCGTCCTGTAGTAGAATGGAGTGCTGGGTTCCAGTGTCTACCAAGAACTGAGTAGGCTTACCCTCCACTGCAATGGTTACCCTGGGCTCAGGGAGGGGGTCCGAACCCCGTCTCCCCTAATCACTGTCTTCACCCAGTGCTAAGACGTGGGCCCTAGGCATCCCTCCTTTTTCTTTGTAGTTTTTCTTTTTCTTTGGGCATTCCTTGGCCCAATGTCCTTTCTCTCTGCAGTAAGCACATTGGTCTCTGTCCCAAGGTTTCCTTTGGTTGCTTGGTACTCTCTCCCTATATTCCCTACCTTCTTTCACTATAGTGGCCAGGATTCTAGTCAACCTTTTATCTTGATGCTTTTCTCTTTCTTTCTCTCTCTCTTCCTGTTCTTTTTGTTCTCTTTCTTTCTTTTCTTCTTCTGTCTCTCTGCCATAATACACCTTTTCTGCCACTTGTACTAAATCTTTTAGCGACTTGTCCTGTAATCCTTCTAGTCTCTGTAGCTTTTTCTTGATGTCTCTAGCCGACTGATCAATAAAAGCTACTGTCACAGTTTCCTTATGTTCAGTAGTGGTCGGGTCATAAGGAGTAAACTGGTGAAATGCCTCCATTAGCCATTCTAAGAAGGCTGATGGAGACTCCTCTGGCCCCTGGACCACCTCTCTTACCTTAGCCAAATTGGTGGGATACTGTCCGGCCCCACGGAGACCTGCCATCAGAGCCTGGCGGTAGACCTTCAGGTGCTCCCTACCTTCAGCTGTATTGTGGTCCCAGTTTGGTCGCATCAATGGGAACCCTGCATCCACATCGTTAGGGAGGAGTGAGGGCCTCCCATCTACTCCCGGGACGTTTTTCCTAGCTTCCTGGAGGATGCGCTGTCTCTCCTCGGTAGTTAGGAGAGCCTGTAAGAGCTGTTGGCAATCATCCCAAGTGGGCTGATGGGAGAAAAGAATAGAGTCAAGTAAATCTGTTAGAGCCTGAGGATTTTCTGAGGAGGAGGGATTGTGGGTCTTCCAATTATAAAGATCTGCTGAAGAAAAGGGCCAATATTGCAAGGGCTGTTGGCCCTGTGCATCTGGGGGTCCATATGCTCGCAAGGGGAGAGTAGTGATGGACTCAGGGGTACCTCCCCGCTGACTGCGAGTCCCTGCTGCAGGGCCAGATTATTCTCCTCTCAAGCTGGCAAGAAGGGGAGCTGCTGTTTCATGATTATGTGGGGGAGCTGAGGGCGGAAGAGCCAGGGGTTGAGGAGCCGGGGGTTGAGGAGCTGGGGGATAGGGTGGAGGGGGGTCCATCTGGAGGAGGTTGGTGTCAGTTGGAGTTAGGATGCTCTCCTGACATTTTTCTTTATCCTTTTCCTTTAACGCGAATACGGTGGAGAATCCTACAAGAGAAACAAACGGGCAGACCCAGGGAGGGGGAGAAAGAACTAAATCTTGGAGGGGGAGAAAGAACTAAATCTTCCCAGATAATGATATAGGGAACTTGATCTGGATGCCCATCGGGGCCCTTCTGGAAAACTTTATCTTTGACCTCTCTGATCTTGTCTAAATGGAAAGACCCTTCTGGAGGCCATCCTGTCTGGAAATTTGGCCACTCTGAGCGGCAGAAAACCTGCCATTTCCCTTTCCTGACATTTACAGACAGATTATGTCCTCTAGCCTTAACTTCAGTCCAGTGATCGAGAGTCAGAGATAGGGGGGTAGAACAGTCTGTCCCATGTTAGAAACCCATCAGAAGAGAAGAAAACGTCAGTCTAATACCAAAAATAATGAGAACAAAAACTACAACAAAACAGACGAAATAAAGGCGCCCAGAACGAGATTGCCACACCTCTGTTACAATGAACGAAAACCGCAAGTGAACAGAGTAAACAGACCAGACAAAGACGCAGATGCCCGGGACGAGAATGCCACAATCCTGTCACAGCAGCGGTTCCAGGAGGCGGCCTTGCAGGCAACCTCAGACAAAGGGAGGATCCTTAAGGACCCTACCTCTCAGACGGAAAGGGGCCTTATGGGCCCTTTCACTCAGACAGAACCAGAACCAGGGGCGTCCCCCAGTTCCTAGCCCACGGCGTGTCAGCACGTCTGCCCACCACTGCGGCCCACAGATTAGTCGGTGGGACTCTGGCCCACAGAGGGGCTCAAACCCACACACCAAGACTCCACGGACGAGTTTCTCCGAAACTCCACAGATGAACCTGACTGCTCGTGACAAGGAAAGGCAAATACAGACACACTGAACACAAATCAAACAGAAAAAGATTCAGACCAAGTAAACACACCAAACAGAAAGTAAAACAGACACGGAGTGAAACAGACACAGACCTGCTCGAGTGGACCTCCGATACCGGTCCCAGGGAGGTCTGGGAGGGCACACTGTTTCCCGTCAGGGAACCAAATGTTAGACCTAAAGGGCTGAAGCCCAAAGGCCACCAGGAAGTGGACCCCCACAGAATACTTACGGACACGGGTTCGATGCAAAAGCAAGAGGATTTTATTCCAGCGCGCTGGGGTCGCCCCATACACGAGAGGGAGAGACGACCCTGAGCTCAAGAAGCATACACTTTTTATACTCTCCTCACAGGGAGGTTATGTAATGTTGCAAAATAATTGGCTATCATATTAGTTACAATTATAGTACTAAGGCTTTGGCCATATTTGGCATAGCTGCACGTACTAGACCTTGAAAGGGGAATTGGGGAGGGGGCAAGCGGGCTCAGGCGGCATCTGCACGTACTGAAAACATCTCTCCGAGACCTTGAAGGGGGTAGATTCCTGGAACCAACTTTGGGGGGTCTGGGTGGTCTAGTATCTGAGTCTGGGTGGTTTGGCATCTGGCCTTCTCTCAGGGGCCTTGAGAGGGGAGATGTTTTTCAGTCTCTAGCCACCTGTAGTTTTCAGAACTCTGAAAACTGCTGACCACCAAGCTGTTAGTCATAACTTTTCCTGACCCAAGGACATAAACATTTCTGCCTTTGGGTTTGTTTAAAAATTTCTTTTCTTCCACACTTTCTCCAAAAGAGATCACATATTGGGCCACAAAAACGAATCTCCACAGGAGATACAGGAAAGTTGAAATTCTAGCCTGTACGCTATCAGACCACCATGGTCTAAAGCTTGACATCCACAACACAACAAACAACAGAAAATACACTAATTCCTGGAACCTTAACACTATGATGCTGAATGAGAACTGGATTCAGGAAGAGATTAAAAAGGAAATTCAAGATTTCCTGAAAGTGAACGATAATGAAAATACAACTTAACAAAATCTTTGGGACACAAATGAAAGCTTTCCTAAGAGGTCAGTTCACAGCTCTTAATGTCTACATAAAAAAAATGGAAACATCACAAATAAATAACTTAACGATTCAGTTTAAAGCTTTAGAGACACTAGAGCAATCTGATCCCAAGAGCAGTAGAAGAGAGGAGATTAGCAAAATAAGGAGAGAAATATCCGAAATTGAGATTAGGAAAACGATACAGAGAATCAACCAGTCAAAAAGTTGGTTCATTGAAAAAAATCAATAAGATTGATATACCCCTAGCTAAATTAACCAAAAGCAAGAGAGAGAAAACCCAAATTAACAAAATCAGAAATGAACATGGAGTTATCACTACTGATACCCAAGAAATTCAGAGTATTATAACATCATACTTCAAAAACTTATACTCTGTGAAATTTGACAACACAAAAGAGATGGATGAATTCCTAAGTAAGCACAACTTACCTAAATTGAATCAGGAAGTTTTCAATTATTTAAATAGTCCTATAACATATGAGGAAATCGATGAATTTATCTCGAATCTTCCCACCAAAAATGTCCCGGACCAGATGGATTCAGCACAGAGTTCTACCAGACATTTAAGCAGTTAATAACACCAATACTCTTTAAACTGTTCCATCAAATAGCAAAGGAAGGGACACTACCAGATTCTTTCTATGAAGCTAATATCGCCTTAATCCCAAAACCCAATAAAGATACACTTAAAAAAGAAAACTATAGGCCAATCTCTCTGATGAACACAAATCAAAGATTCTCAACAAAGTCTTAGCAAATCGCATTCAAAAACATATCCAAAAGATCATTCACAGGGATCAAGTAAGCTTTATCCCAGGAACACAAGGTTGGTTCAACATACGCAAATCAATAAATGTAATTCACCATATAAACCAGTCCAAAATCCAAGACCACATGATACTCTCGATAGATGCAGAAAAAGCTTTTGACAAGATCCAACAGCCTTTTATGATCAAAATCCTAGAGACAGGAATGGAAGGAACCTTTATCAACATAATAAAAGCTGTATACAACAAGCCAACAGCAAGCATTCTACTCAATGGGGAAAAACTTGAAGCATTCCTGGTTTAATCAGGAATTAAACAAGGCTATCCACTCTCACCACTTGTATTCAATATTGTACTGGAAGTCTTACCTGAGGCCATAACACAAGACAGGGAGATAAAAGGGATTCAAATCGGCAAGGAAGAAGTCAAATTATCTCTATTTGCAGATAACATGATCATATAACTGAGTGATCCTAAGAACTTCACCAGGAAGCTCCTGGAACTAATACAGGAGTTCAGCAGGGTGGCAGGATGCAAAATAAATGTACAAAAATCAGTGGCCTTCCTATATGCCCAGAATGAAAGAAGTGAAAAAGCCCCGAGAGAAACAATCCCATTTACTATAGCCCCTAAAAACATGAAATACCTTGGTATAAACCTAACCAAGGAAGTAAGAGACTTTTACAATGAAAACTTTAAAACCCTAAAGAAAGAAATTGCAGAAGACACCAGAAGGTGTAACGACCTCTCATGTTCCTGGATTGGCAGAATCAATATTATAAAAATGACCATCCTACCAAAGGAAATATGCAGATTCAATGCTACACCAATCAAAATCCCAAAGCAATTCTTTAAAGAGGTTGTTCAAATAATCTAAAAATTCATATGGAGGCACAAAAGACCCAGGATAGCAAAAGAAATCCTGAGTAACAAAAACACTGCTGGAGGTATCACCATACTAAACCTTAGTCTATACTACAAATCCATAGTTATAAAAACAGCCTGGTACTGGCTCCAAAACAGACACATAGATCAGTGGATAAGGGTTGAAGACCCAGATATAAGCCCACACAACTACAGCCATTTGATCTTTGATAATGGGGCCCAAAAAATCCAATGGAAAAAGAACAGCATCTTCAACAAATGGTGCTGGCAAAACTGGATCTCCACATGCAGAAGGTTAAAACTCCACCTATATTTGTCACCATGTGAAAGACTTAATTCCGAATGGATCAAGGACCTCGATATAAGGCCAGAGACTGTAAAAACCTTAGTTGAAAGGGTAGGGAACTCCTTTGAGCTGATTGGACTAGGGCAACAGTTCCTAATCGGAAATCCAATAGCACAGTCAATACAACCAACACTCAACAGATGGGATCTTATGAAATTAAAGAGCTTCTGTTCAGATAAAGAGATTGTAACTCGAGCACAAAGGCAACTCACAGAAAGGGAGAAAATTTTCACTAACCACATATCTGATAGAGCTCTATTATCCAGAGTGCACAAAGAACTTAGAAAACTAAACACCAAGGAAATAAATGGCTCAATTAAAAAATGGGCCTTGGAACTTAAAAGAAACTTTACCAGGGAAGAAATTGAAATGTCTAACAAATATATTTAAAAATGCTCTGCATCCTTAACCACCAGGGAAATTCAAATCAAAACCTCCTTGAGATATTTTCTCACCCTGGTCAGGATGGCAAAAATACACAATACAAACAACACCAAATGGTGGAGGGGATGTGGCGAGAAGGGAACTCTCCTAAATTGCTGGTGGGAATGCAGGCTTATACAACCACTCTGGCGAGTCATCTGGCAATTCTTAAAAAAGTTAAAGATTGAAATGCCATATGACCCTGGTATTCCACTATTGGGAATAATCCCCCATACAGCGAAAATTCACTTTTGATAGCACAAGCACAACCATGTTCATCGTAGCACTGTTTACAATAGCAAAGTCATGGAATCCACCCAAATGCCCAACAGTTGACGAGAGGGTAAGGAAAATGTGGTACATTTATATAATAGAATACTATTCAGCCATGAAAAATGATGAATCAATGAAATTTGCCAGGAAATGGATGGAATTAAAAACAATTATATTGAGTGAAGTATCCCACACCCGGAAAATTAAGCGCTGTATATACTCCCTAATAGGTGGATCCTAGTACCAAACCCACTTAGTGTGACACTTAAAAAGAAATCTCTGTAACACCTACAGTAATTGCAAAAATTATAAGCAGGGAGGGAAGGGAAAGGAGGGCCGCCCCAGAAATAAGGAGTGAGGGGATCATGCTACAGCAGAGAATATAGGCCATCATCAAGGACTGCAAGTAAGTAATGAGACATCTTGTTGGGCTTGCAGACTTTCCTTACTGGTCATTTGCTTCTGATGGGGTATGATCTTACCAGAAAGGAAGGGCATAGATTCTGGCAGATAGAAGGTGACTATCCTGCAAATGGGAGACTGACCCCCCTCCACATTAGTCTCCTACTCTTATTCCATCTACCTTTGAATCTACTCTTATAATAAGACTCTTTTTAACAGCATTTTATCTCTGGCCAGGGGGTGATATCCAATACCCATCAGAATGGAGCCAAGGGCGGTGCAGAAGCAGCAAAACTGAAAAAAAAAATCAACAAACCATAATTCAGAAAATCAGAGACTTTACATGAACCACCTGTAACCAGTTCATCCTAATCTCTCCCCATCCTAAAGCTCAGGGAAATTTGTGGAAGAGGGGGGCAGTAAGATTGTAAGAGCCTAAAGATGGGGAGGAGCAATGATATGCAAAATACTCCATACAAGTTAGGGTCAAAGTAAAAATAATAGGACTTTGTATGACCTGCACAATTACCAATATATCATTGAACCCCCAAAGTCTAGCATGGATCACGGACACTATGATCCTTAGAAGCAAGGGATTAACAGCTGCAATAGTGTTCCTATACTAAAGGGGAACACAAAAAAGAGGTCTAGGCAATGCCACTGAGTCCTTACACCTCATCAGAGAGGAGGACCCAGAGGGAAGTTTTACATGCACACTAAAGGATGCTTCAGGAATTGGGGGGGGGAGCACTGAGAGAAAGGGAGGGGGGAAAGGAAAGAGAAAAGGGGGAAGAGAGCAAGGGGATCCAGGGAGGGGTGGAAGGAGGGAGGGGAATTGGGTACTTATCAACTTTGTTTGAGTGGAAGAAATAAATAGGTAGGTAAGTAAGTAAGTAAGTAAACAAACAAACAAACAAGATCAGAGCTTCAGGAAAGAAGGGCAGATTTCCAACAGGGGGGAAGTTCCGATGGAACTTACCTCCTAAAGTTCTAGTAACAGGGAAGAGATTCAGTCTTCTGAACAGGAAATGAATTAAAACAGATAGCAGGTATCATAGAAACCGCACATATCCACCAGACCTTTACAGAACTAGCAGAAGCCTTTCCAAATAATGAGCTGTCCCTTTGGAATTGGATAGTGCAAGCCTTGCAGAGAGCCTTCCCCATGTTAGACATAACACAGGTAGAAACCGCCTGTAGCTGGAGCACTATGGAAGAAGGAATTAAGGTATGCAGAAAGCTGGGTTTGTTATGGAAATAATACAACCCAGAAATAAGCACCCCTTGGGACACCCCATTCACACCTCAGGTAAGAAAGATTATACTAAAAGGGGCACCCCCAATACAGAGACTAGTACTGCAGTCTGCATTTGCCTCATTTCAAACTAGGGAATTAGAGGCAGACAAAATAATCAGCCTTCCAGCAAGGAGGGCTGGACAAAACCCAGAACTGAGACCTTTTTTAGGGAGAAAATCTGCCCCGCACAGGCCCGTTTCTTTAATCAGGCCAACTTCGCAAGGCCTGGGGTGGGGACAATTTCAAAGAAACCAAAACCAAGGCACTTATTTCTTCAGAAAAAACAAAACAAAACAAAACAAATGCTTACTGAATATAAGACCATTTGGGAGAAATGTACTGGATATCAGGAAGTCAGAAACACAAACTTGGAACCCCTAGGGAGACACAGACCCTTCCAATTTGGGATAAACAAAGTAACAGGGTAGAAACAAGGCCAACAATCAGCTTCCTGGTTTTCACAGGGAAATGGATCCTGATAACATGAGTTATAGATGAAGGGTACAAGATCTCAACATTAAATATTGAGACACACATAAACCATAAAAGTATATTAAAATGGTAGGAGTATCAGGACAGAATATAGAAGCTAGAGTAATAAAAACTAAATTAAAAATATATGATAAGATACTACCTGTTAATGTAACAGTATAGCCAGCCCCAGATTCAATATTAGGAATGAATATAATCCCCAAAATATGGAAAAACTACCTTCCATTAAAAAAATTGGGACTATAAATAATAAGGTAATGCTGACTCAGGTACATATAGAGCCTGTTAAACTCCCAGAGATAAAGAATTCATTTACTCCACAATATCCACTAAGGGAAGGAAAAGCTGAAATAGCTCAGGCAATACAGAAACTTCTAACAGAAGGAATAACAGAAAGAACCCACTCATTTAACTTCAATAGTTCAGTATGGCCCATAAAGAAACCATCAGGAACATGGAGAATTACAATAGACTACAGAAAAATTATTGAAGCATCCCCAAAAATGCCAGGGACTTTACCCATCATTGAAAATATATTTACTGGAGTTACTGCCTCAGGACCATGTTGGTTTGGCAAAATTGACTTGAAAGACATGTTCTTTTGCATCCCTTTATGCAGAGATAGTAGAGAAATAACCACATTTACTTGGGAAGGTGTTGCAGTCAGCCTGCATGGTTGCTGATAAATGACCATCAAACGGCTTAAGGGAACAAGGGGTTTATTCCCTTACGATTTCTGGTTACAGTTCTTAGTCCAGCTTGACAGGAGAGCATGCACCAACACCAGGGCCAAGGAAACTGGCCACACCATCACTGCATAACATCTGAGAGATGGACAATCCTTACTTGCCAGACCAGCATGTCTGGCCAAGTGAACAGAAGGATGCCAACTCTCTCAACCAGCTCTCTGTGATTTATCCAGGGCCTAATCCCGCCCACCATGGGCTGTGTCTTCCCCATCAGCTAGACGATCTCCTGTAGGTTTGCTCTGGGCTTAACTCAATCATCAACTCTCTACAACTGTGCCCAGAGCTCAAGCCCTCAACAGTCAAGTTGACACCTGTTCTTAACTATGACAGAAGGTAAACAGTATCAGTTACAAGGCTGCTGCAGGGTTATAAAAACAGCCTCATAATAGCCCACACAGCATTGTCATTCACATTAGATAAGTTAGAGCTGCCACCTAGCAATTAAAATATGGTCCTATGTAGGTGATATCCTAGTAAAAGGTGAAGAAAACGAAATGGTAAAAAGAGTGTTAGAACAGATACAAGAGGAGTTAATAAAGGATGGCTGGGCAGTAAATCCAGAAAAGGTTAAGGGCCCAACCCAGGAGGCAAAATTCTTAGGAGTCGTGTGTCCAGCAAATGGGCCAGTAATACCTGAGGAAGTAATAGATAAAATAGACCTGATACAACCCCCCCAAAATAAGAAAGAGGCACAAAGAATTATGGCTACTGGAGAAAACACATACCATATGTAGGGTCCATTCTAGAGCCCATGTATAAAGTTACAAGGAAATCAGAAGACTTCACATGGGGCAAAGAAAAACAGGAAGCATTAGAAACAATGAAACAGGCTATAAAGATCAACAAAAAACTATACATACTCGGACCAGATGAAAAGTTAATAATAGAAGTGATATTTCATAGAAGCCATGGCAATTGGGCAGTATATGCAGGAATGGTAAACCATTGGGATTCTTTTCAAAGAAATTCCCATGGGCCGAAAATGCATACTTAGTGTTTGAAAAAACACTTTGGACTGCATTTGAAGCAGTAAAAGTGGCCTCCCTGCAAGCACCAACTCACAGGGTAGAATTGAGAACTGTGATACCCATCTTACCCTGGCTGAAGGCCAAGGAAGAGACCATCATGCCAGAAAGTCTATACACCAAGACTATCCACTGGAGGATGGTATTTGCAATCCAAACTGGGAGAATCCATGTTGGTAGCAAAGGGGGCTGTGTCTCCCCTTTCCCAAACAGCACTCCCATGGGAAATCACAGAGATGGACCATCTGAATGCACCCCCACCAATTATGGCCTCTGGCCTGAAAGAGACACCTTTAGCGGTATGGGGGCCGACAGAATGGACCCAAGGTTTGGAGAATACATGGTTCACGGATGGGTCATCAACAACTGATGGCAATAATGTTAAATGGAAAGAAGCAGCTCTAAGGCCCAGTGATATGATGGTGCTAACAGAGGAAGGAAAAACAAAGTCAGCACAGCATGCTGAAGTTATAGCAGGCTTATTTGCTATGAGACAGTTGGCCAAAGAGAAGGCAAAAATTTGCCACATTTTTACTGATTCCTGGGTACTGGCCAATGGAATGGCAATCTGGTCAGGAGATGGAAAGCTAATAATTGGAAGATAAATGGCAAGGAAATATGGAGTGTAGAAGCTTGGAAGGAAATAGATACATTAGCTAATAGAATGACAGTTAAGATAACCCATGTAAGTGCACACACAGACAAGAAAGGAGCTAATGAGGAATGGAACAAAAAAGTAGATCAATTATCAAAAATCTTAGCAGTACAGTTAAAAAAGGAATGGACCCCTATTCCAAAGTCTGATTTAAAAATGAAAATAAAGAAGGTATGGCATATGAAGAGAAATACTGAGAATAATTGGAAATTATCAAAAGGAAATATTTTGCAAATTCACAGGGAATTGGGCCACCTAGTTTCACATGCACTGTTTGCATGGATGAAAGAGAGAAACTTAGCAACAACTTGGCAGTTCATCAAGGGAGCACTTAGCAAATGTACAGAATGCAAATGAACAACATATTTTAGATGAAAACCAGAAGAAACAGACAGATTAGGATTCAATTCAATATTACAGATAGACTTCATAGGACCATTAGAAAAATATAGAAGTCAATATGCCTGCACCCTACTGGATGTCAGTACAGGCCTGGGGATGGCAATAGCCACAAAAAGCCCAAATGCTAAAGCAGCTATTAAAATAATAATAACCTGGATACAAAATAATGGGATACCATAGCTGCTACAATCAGACCAGGGAACCCATTTTATGTCAAAAAATACCCAGAGATTTGCAAAGGACCATGAAATATTATGGGAATTTCATTTAGCATATAACCCTACAGCAGCTGGATCAATTGAAAGATTTAATGGGATGCTTAAAAATAGCCTAGCCACAAAAATAGGAAACTTGGAAGAAGGCTTATCACAAGCAGTCATGGAACTAAATAACAGGTCCAGATTCCATAGGGACAGCCCAATAGAAGAGGCAAGACTAACAATCATTATGATACAACCCAAGAAAGATAGGGAAGAAAAAGGAAGCATACTAATTCCCTATAAAATACTCCTCAGGGATAAGAAACGAAGTTAAGGGAGAAATACTGGCCCAAGGAACAGCAACCACTCTTTGGATAACTAAAGGTAAGAGAAATCTTAACCAACCTAAGATAGATGAAATAAGATGAATCTTATAAACATAATAGCCAGCATCATAAAATTACTGATACTGCTGGCGCTCACTTGGGTTACCCTGATTCTGATAAGACATTTCATGTTTTGCCCTGGGAGACAATATGATGCTAACAGCACAAATCTTATGGAAAACAGGCTTGTGATTTATTATACCCTTTGCTTCCTGGAAACCATTGCAGGTAACTAATGCCAACATGATCAAAATGCAATGGGAGGAACTAGAACAACAGAATATGACGATTAAGGAAATAGAAAAGAGAATACCCAATTATTGGGCATCACAACATTGGTGGCTGAACTGGACATATATAAAAGATGATTGGTTAAACACACACTTAAAGTGCTGCAATAATCATCACATAGAACACTACACAGA
This sequence comes from Typhlomys cinereus, assembly GCA_023101885.1. Lineage (NCBI taxonomy): Eukaryota > Metazoa > Chordata > Mammalia > Rodentia > Platacanthomyidae > Typhlomys > Typhlomys cinereus. The sequence continues at coordinate 661,493 of JALPQD010000652.1, forward strand.
ATTCTTGAAATTAGATTACAGATATGACCCACTATCTAGAATGATGGAACTGATTGAAAGAGGAATCAACATGACTACAGAGAATTGGAACTCAGAAATAAGACCATGGTTAAGCTTGAAAAATGATATATGGAGAAGTATTACACAGAATACTGGTCATTATGTAGTCTCTTTTAAAGAAACTAAAGGATATTTTAAAATAGCAAAGGATGGATATACTTTCCATTTTGAGGATAAAATATTATATTCATCTTGTGCAATGACAGCACAAACTAAGGTATTTTCCCTTTATGTAGTCCCATATATATGTATACCAACAACTACCAAATTTAGAAAAGAAATATAAAAACGAAGGACATTATGAGGATTGGATTCTTCCAGAATTAAAACATGCTACAATAAATAAAACTTGGGAGGATAAAATACTCCCCAATGAAACTAATAAGAGATAACTAAGGGAAGAATGGACTAGATTATGCCTAAATAGAACAGGCACCTATAATGGGACAGGATACAATAGATTACAGGATTGGAGGAAGGATGTACTAGATGAAATAAGGGATGACATATGCATCCAACATGAAATTGAATAGGACAGGGCAAAACTCCACTTCCAGTTTTCAGACTGGCCACCCTTGCCCCACCCTTATGGATTCAAATGCCCCCCCAAGCCTATATAAAAATACCCAGAACTAGATAAAAAGAATACCAGCATTCTATGTGTGGCAGATTTTCCCAATCTACCCACATATGGCTATTTAAGATACTATAAATACCATAATGAATGGGATAAAAAAATAAAAAATGAAACCTTCCCCAGAATCCCAGAATTAACAAAAATTGCTGCCCTAGGAACACAGCACTGGAAGTTCCCAATAATACTGACAGACCCTCTACCACAGTCCCTACCATTGAAAACTCCAAATTATAACCAGAACCCCGATGCCACCCTTACAGGAGGAAAAATAGAGAACACATTCCAAAAGGTGTCATGTAGATGGACATACTTTATAAGGAACTATACAACTTCTTATGGCATAATATGCATTAAAGAAAGACTTTGGGGCAACCCCTATGAGATAGATATGTTTTCAGGAGCTAAAATTGACAGCAATTCAATACATATAACATCAGTACCAGAAGGAACAAATTGGACAAACTGGAACACAACATTAAATGTACAGGATCAAACCAGATGTCTGTTCCAGAACATCTTAATAGATGGGAAAACAAATACAATAAAATTATGCTATAAGGTAATTGACTTCAGAATAAAAGAGATATTGCCGCCTGTACTGGAACTTATATTCATGACTCCAGAACAGATTAATAACACATTTTCTATTAAAAATAACTCCTACAACTACATTTTAGAACTAAGAAAAGGTAAAAACCTCACAATACATAACACAAGGCATGTAAGGTGTATACGAGGGATGACCATAGCTTTAGGAGATCTAGAAAATGCACAGGAAAAGTCACTTTCATTTCCAATACCCTTTGATATAAAGACCAACGATACTGTGCTGAACAAAGCTGAGGTATCAGGATACAGGAACTTCCAATATGAGGCCCACTATATACAAGGCAGTAATTATATATATAATGGTTCAATAGAAATTAAATATGTACCCCCACTATTTCAAGGAGAATTTGAATGTTGTAATAGAGACCCAAAAGGAGATCAGTTAGAAATTACAAACAGTAAACACACATATTCAGTGAAGGAAGCAGACCAAAGAACTATCCACTTCTGGAAAACACTAGGATATAAAGACACCACAACAAAAAGAATGCTCACTCATGAACATGTAGGACATCCTTATCACTATTATATGATGCTACCACACCCCAAATGGAAAGAATGGGTAAGGACAGAATCAATAACACAATACCCAAGAACAATTTAACACAATTGAGTTTTATCTTGGGGAGACAAGAATGGAAAAGATTGACATTTTTCCCAGCTAACTTTGAAAGCTGCTTTATTGGACCTAATAGTTTAGAACCCTGCCTTATGGACAGGGGAGGGTTTAACATAACCCATAAATTTATAGCAGCACATTACAAGCAGCTGTAGTTTTTGCTTCTGCTTCACAGATGATGCAGATGATAAAGGCTATCATGACACAGAGGATGATGAGGAAAAGAAAGGAACTGAAAAACAAAAAAGAGGAACTAAAACTCCCAAGCTATATATCTATAAATAGAGCAAGAACCCAAATCCCCAATTACAATATGCCCAGAGGTGTCATATTAAACCCACAAAGTAGAAAAATTAAGCTGCATATAAACACCAAAATTTACACAACTAACTCACATTGCACATATGAGGATTTTGATTTGATTGATCTAGATACAAGAATAAGGAAGGGATTTAGAAGACCACTGAAACTCTTATTCTTAGCAGGTGCAGGACTAGGAGCTATTGTAGCATCAATAGCCATAGAAGACCTAAGAGTAAAAATAGATGACTTAAAAATAATCCAAGCAAAACAGATGCATGCAATAGCAGCTATCTCCATCTCTTTAGAAGCAGCAACTAGATCTATACAATCATTGCAAACTGAACAACAACTATTGAAAACTTATGTAGATAGCCAAAGAGAATACATACAGAAAAAACTAGATACATTATGGTTAAATATTAAATAGGGAACTTTAAAACAGGAATGTGAAAGGACAAAAAACATTCCTCAGGGAAGCACATAAAGAAAGGTAGGGCACCCCCCCTTTCCAAGCTATTTCTGCTTTATTTTTACAGATGGCCAATAGACGATTCCATATTTGGGATGCACATTGGACAAAACCAAGAAAAAAGATCTATTCCAAAACATCACAGTGTGCATGCCATATGAAGACACAAAGTTGTTGCTCAATTTAACGAACAGATTTATATCAAAAGGCAAATGCATGTACTGTGAGAAGAAAACAAAAATTTTCCTAGGAAAAAGAACAGAAGAGGGAGACCCAACCGGGCACACATTACAACTGCTAAACCATATGCTAAATCACCAGGAGGAAATGATAACCAGGTTCAGATGGGTAACAACCCTAGAGCTGAACTTAATGTGCTGCAGCTATCTATTGGGACTGTTAGTCTCAAAAGGACATTATGTTTACCCATGGGTTTACAAACATATGATAAAGGATGACCTGTATAATGTGCTGCTCTTAACAACATGTGACTGGATAATTCTGTATGGAAACACAGGACGACCATCACATGGAGTGCTCCCATCATTGGAATTCTTCACACTATGGAAAGTATTTATGCAATATACAAGAACTGTGTGCTCCCTATTGAGTAAATACTTTTGTCACTTAAGACACAAAAAACTGATGAGTAGACCAAACTCTCAGGATGGAGCAAGGGATGGACTGTGTGGAACAGGATAAAGATGAAATTTAAAGTGTTAAAAATAAATAAGTAGATACAGGGCCTACAAACCCAGGTTTGGAGTGCTTAAGTTGAAGTATTGAAGCAGGAGCATGCGAGCCTAAGCCAGTGTGCTGTGAGTAGATAAGAATGAATGACAGGATGGACCTGCGCACCCAGAAGGGCAGGGACGTGTGGTAAGCTAATCTGTTTGAAACATTGGCAGATGACCTCTGTGAACCCCCCCCCCCCCCCCCCCGTGTGGAGGTGAACCTTGTGTACGGTGTATTGATAAGCAATAAAGATGGTACTTAAGGAGCAGGCCTGAGCCACACTGGTAGTCTAAGGGGAGACAAGAGTTACCCGAAACTCTGTCTCCTTAGATTCTGGACTCCTTGGGTTTCTTCCCACCTACCAGAGACCTGAAGCCTGATTCGGGAAAGTACTCTGTGTACCATCCCAGACAGTGACCGTTGAGTGTCCAGCACTTTTAGCTCTGACCCACTGAGTAAACCCCGAGAGGGTGTCGACCTTTGGAGCCTCCTAGGTGTGAGCTCAGGACCTGTCTCCTCGGGACCCTTGGAACTGGTAAGAGAGACTCCATGTCTATTTTTTGCTAGCCGCGATATAGTGAATGTGTATGGGTAGGGGCTGCTTGGCACAACTACTCAGCCATCAAAAAAGATGAATTGATGAAATTTGCTGGGAAATGGATAGAATTAGAAAAAATTAAATAGAGTGAAGTATCCCAGATATAGAAAATTAAGCACCGTATATACTCCCTAATAGGTGGATCCTAGTATCAAACCCACTGTAATACCTACAGTAATTGCAAAGATTATAAACAGGAGGGAAGGGGAAGGAGGACCCCCCCCCCAGAAATAATGAGATAGGGGATCATGCTACAGCAGAGAAAACAGGTCACCATCAAGTATTGTAAGTAAGTAGTGAGACATCTGGTTATGCTCCCTCACTTTCCTTCCTGGTCACTTGCGACTGAACGGGTTTGACTCACCAGTCAGGGAGGGCATAAAGTCTGGCAGATAGATGGTAACCATCCTGCAAATGGGACACTGACCTCCCTCCGACCCCCGTCACTACAGTCTCCTATTCCTATTCCATCTACCTTTGAATCTACTCTTATAGTAAGACTCCATTTAAACAGCCTTTTATCTCTGGCTAGGTGACCTCCAGTACTAATCAGGATGGGGCCAAGGGCAGTGCAAGAACAGCAAAACTGAAAACAACAACCAACCATAATTCAGAACATCAGAGACCCTACATTAATCACCTGGAACCAGACCAGCCAAATCTCTCCCCATTCTAAAATTCAGGGAAATTTGCGGAAGAGGGGGTGGTAAGATTGTAAGAGCCTAAAGATGGGGAGGAGCAATGATACACAAGATACTCCATACAAGTCAGAGTCGCAGTAGCCATAATCGGACTTTGCATGACCTGTGCAATGACTGACATGTCAACGACCCCCCCAAAGACAGGCACTGGATCCTTCGAGGCAAGGGATTAACAGTCACAATAGTGTTCCCATACTAAAGGGGAGCACAAGAAAGGGCTTTGGGCAATGCCACTGAGTCCTTACACCTCATTAGAGTAGAGGACGCAGAGGGAAGTTTGACTTTCACACTAAAGGATGCTCCAGGGATGGGGGGCACTGGGAGAAAGGGAAGGAGGGGGTGAAAGGAAGGGGAATAGGCAGGGTGGGTGCAAAGGGGACTTAGGAGGGGTGGAGGGAGGGAGGGGACTGGGGTACCTATTAAGTTTGTATGATTGGGAAAAAAAGAAATACACATAATAGAAAAAAAAAAGAATTTTGTTCTTCTTCTTCAGTGGCGAAAAGGACCTGCAAAAGCTGATGGCAATCATCCCAGGTGGGCTGGTGAGTGAAGAGAATAGAATCTAAAAGATTAGTTTCCCTGGTTTCTCAGAGAACTAAGGGTTCTGCATCTTCCAGTTACAAAGATCACTGGTAGCAAGTGGCCAATGGACAAGATGTTGCCTCCCACTTGCATCAGGGCCTCCAGTGCTTGGAAGGGAAGAGCGACAGAGTCAGGTTATAGCAGTCTCTCCCTGCATTCTCTGCCTCAGGTATGTGGAGGACCTATCAGAGTTCCATTCCCTGTGCCCCTTCTTCCCTAGTGTTCCCTGCTTTGGCGCGCTGAAGGGGATAAGGGGGAGGAGCCGACATAAGCTCAAATTCTAAATTGCTATCTGGAGGGGGTAGAACAGGGTACAGTAGGGCAGAGGGAAGCAAGGAGGTTATTTCTCTACGCCGCTTGGGGGCAACTACTGCAATCATGGCTGCAGGTTCAGGAGGAAGGAAAGGCGATAAGCAAGGGGGATGCTGTTCAATCAACATCTGCCATGTGGTAATGTAGGAAACCTGGTTTAGGTGGGCAGGGTGGCCGTAGATGATCTCCTTCACCCTATAAACGATTGGTAGGTGAAAGGTCTCCTCCATTGGCCAGCCCACACCAAAAGTCAGCCATTCATTCCTGCAAAAAAAAAAAATAACGAGTTTTCCCCATTTCTTGGGCCTGAGTCCTGTAATCTCTAAAATGATCTAATATTAGACTCAAAGGAGGGGATTCAGACTGGCCCATATTTAGTCACAGACAGAGGAACGAGAACAGACTCACAAAATGAACACAACAAGATCGGACTCATAAAACCAAACCAAATTTGAGATCTCAAGAACACAGTGGACTGACACCTCTCCCAAATCTGGGCCCCCATCTAACAGGAGTGACCTGTTGTAAAGCCCCCTTAACCTATCCTAGATGGAACAGGGATCTGCCTGGCATCCCGGACTTCTCAAAAAGCGCTGACAGGCAACAGTAACAAACAATGACAGACAGAAGGACACTTCTGAACGCTTACTTACCGACTGGCTGTGGGTGACGCTCACGTGCTAGAGGGTCTTTCCAGGGATCCGGGATGAGCCTCCATATGTTAGGGTCCAGTAATCTCTCAAAGACCACCAAGACGCATATGCAAAAGCAAGAATGTTTGTTCAATCCAGCATGCTGGGGTCCACCACTGAACAGAGGAAAACGGTAATGATGAGAACAAAGGAGTTACAGTTTATGTAGCCTGGTAGGGGAATTTCCCATGAAGCTACGTGTCCCTAAAGATGATTGGTTCTAGCTTTGTTAGTCATAGTGTTACGGCCAGATTTCTGAATCCCAAGAGACCATTGAGCCAACACTGAAGTAATCACATGAGGGCCTTTTTATTCAAGCTCAAACCCGGGCTGTCGACATCACTGACACAGCAGATCCAGAACGAAAGCCCCGAGTCTTTGGTCAACAAGATTTTATAATGGCTACTTCTAGGGGATAGGGGCTTCTAATCTAGCAGATACATGATTGGGTAAGTTGAAGCAAAAATAGTGTTGCAGAGTGGAGATTGGTGAGCTCTGACCACTCACCGTTTCTAATACCTCCTACATTACTTATGGTCTTCAGAATTTCCCCAGCAGCTAGTGGCTGGCTTCTGATTGGACAGTTCCACCTATTCGGTATACATTATCATTCAAGGCTGTCCTCCCAGCTAGTGGCTGCTCTGGAGTGTAATGTATTCTCTAATTTGGAGCTGACTGTTTGTGGCTAAAGTCACAGTTGGGTCAGACAGTCTATCCGGTGTTTCTTGGCGGGGACAAGTGAACGAGTACAAAAATGGGAACATATACAAAATGGCATTTCTTGGTTCAGGTCGCACAATATTTGGTCTGGATTGGTTCTGTCCACCCGCTCTTCCTTCCTGGTCTGGGTGGTATGCTCCTATCTTAGTCATCGCTGTGCTGATTGGTTGGCACTGGGCCAGGGACTCTTGCTACTTCCTTGTGACTCCCTTGAGTTATTTTCTGCAGTCATGTAGCTTACAGGAAGCTGAAACTTAGGAGTCTGAGGCCTGTCATGGAGTTAGCCCAGCTTGGTCCCTTCAGTTCCAGGCTCCTACCTGGAGAATTCTTATTTCTACAAGTACGTCAATGAACTCAGAAACTCCCCTTCTACAGTCTAACTTCAAAATAACTGCAGGAAGAATTGATGATTCCTTTTAGGATTCTCAGGTTCCTGCCATCCCCTGTGTCACAGGGCCGAGAGCCTTGTCCAATCGGAGGCGCTGTCTGAGAAACGTCCAATCAGAATGACAGACCGCGAGGAAGGGGGCGGGTTCCAGCGTCTTCCGGGGTCTGGGCAGCTCACCAGCCCTCTGACCACCATCTTTGAACTTGTGCTTCAGCCTCTCGGTGCGGAGCTGCGGGAGCGGTGAGCGCGGCGGGGCGGAGCGCGCGGGGCGGGCAGCCGTGTGTCCCGCGGCGCCCCGGGTTCCGCGTGGGGTGCGGGTTGGGGGCTGGGCCGGCTGCGGGCCCGGGCGTCCTGTCCCGGCCGTGCGCGGGGTCTGAATCCCGGCTGCGGCGCGGGGGGCCGCGGAGCCGTGAGCGCCGCTGAGCGCGGCCGGGAAGCTGCTGTGTGGGCGACGGCGGCGCGGGGGGCTGCGCCGGGCTGGGCCGAAGGCGGAGTCCCGGGCTGGGGGTCCAGCGGCCCGCGTGGCCTCGGGACGGGGGGCGGCCTGAGCGCGGCGCGTACTGGCGGGCGCAGGTGGGCGTGGCCAGGCGCTAGGGGTTTGGAGCAGGCGGGAGGTTTCAGCCATCCAGCGCTCTCGGGCGCCCTGGTGTCCTGGACCCTGTGCCCGGTGGGCCAGCGCTCACAGGGGCTCCTGGGGTTTGTGCTACTTGCTGGCCGTCCCCGAATCTGCATTTCTGAGTCTCGGAGTGAGCAGCCTCGCATGCACGCGTGTGAGTGAAATGGTTGCGCGGATTTCTCTGGAATTACGGGCTCGGTTCCTGGTAGGGGCGAGAAAAGGAGGTTAATCACCCCGTTATCCTGAAGAAGGTCACCCCGTAGAGACTGCAGCCTCCGTGGCAGGCTGAACAGGTTCTTGGGCCCAAGAGACATGCGCGAAGCAAGCTCGCAGGCTGTTCCAAAGTAGGAATGGCAGTTTGATTGTTAACTGCTGGGGGAATTTTTGTTACCCGGTGCAGGCAGGTGTGTACAAGCTGTTCTTAGAAATGTAGGGAGGGGAGCGTTGCTTTCTCAATCATTTACTAATTTGAACTCAGGTCGTTTCAGCAAAACAGGCTGGGCTTTTGTGTGCTGAGTCAGTTTCCACTGACCACCTAAGCTAGACTTGGGGGCCATTGAGGTGTGTGTGTAGGGGGGTCTTTCTGACACATTAACTCTGGGATTTCATCACAAAATGACTAATCCAGCAAAGATCACAGCGCACTACTAATGTTCCCTCAGTATGCTTTATGGTTGGCTAGTAGATCCTGAGCGGACTCACATCTCAAATTGTTCAAGACCCATGTTGGGCACTTCTGCTGTGAAGGTACAAAGCACAGATTTGCAAGCAGTTGTGGCATTTTCAGTAGCTCAGAGGGGGGGATATGTGGTTACTCACTCCACAGGGGTTTTCAGAGATAGTGCAAACTAAAGGTTTTTTTGGTAAAACAGATACAGTAAGGTGTTGGGGGTACCTGAGGCTGGGATTTCTCTTAAGACAGGCTGTGATTAAACAAAGGGTGCTAACAGGGCAAGGTACTTGCATCTGTTGCAATTATCTCAGCTAGTATTTAATAGAGCAGTCTTAATCTAGCAAAAAAAATTTTTTTTTCAACTTTATTTTGCAAGTGTGTGTATATTAGAGGACACTGTTTGTCCCTGTGGAGGACCTAGAGTAACTTCAGGAATCCTCTGGATTGCTTCTGTCTCCTTGTGCTTCACTCTGGGATTTCCCAGGTTCTGCTCACCAGGACTGGAAGTATAGCACCCCCCCTTCCCCCCAGTTTTGCCTGGCCCCTTTTTTATTGTTTTTTGTTTTGTTTTGTTTTTGGCATGGTACCTGGGATTTGAATTCAGGACCTTCTGCTTCCAAGGCAGACTCTTAATCCTTGAGCCATCTCTCTAGCCTGGTGGAACAGTTTTTAATACAACCTTTTTTTTTTTAAAAGCTAAAAATCAGGAGTACTAAGGATAGACAATATTTTAAAGATGATACCTGAAACTTAAACAGAAAGTTCAGAAGAGATGCTTGATAGCCCTTTGTATTTCCTCTTGTTTCTTAGTGGTCTTGGATCACTAGATGGGATTAGCAATCCACTTCACAGTTCATCAGTGGGGTTAATTTTGGTGTGCCCACACAAGTGTTCGTGTGTGTTACTCGAGTGAGAACCTAGATACCCCTGAATGCTAGCTAAGCTTTCTACCATGGCATGATTTTTTTCCTTTAAACTTTTTACTTAAGACAAGATTTCCCTTTGTCACCCAGGTTTGGATGACATTCTTCCTGACACTAGGTGCTGGGAGTTGTGGGCATGTCCAGCAGTCCTCTGTTTCCTAGTTCCTTTGTTTTTAATTCCTGCTTTCTGTATATATATCCTCAGCAGCATCACACTAAAACCTAGAACTGGTTGTGAAGTTCCCTAGTGTGGAAAAGTCCTTTTTTAAAAAAATACTTTATGGGGGCTGGAGAGGTAGCTCAGGGGTTAAGCCTCTGCCTTGCAGGCAGAAGGTCATGAGTTCGGATCCTGGACCCCACGTATAGACGCCAGGGGAAGTGGGGCGGCCTGAGTTTCTGGTCCTGGTAGGGCGGAGCCTGTGAATCCCTGGGCAGAGTAAACAAGGAGGAGGTGGAGGCGGTCCATGGTGGTTCCCAAATTCGTCCATGGTTGGTTCCACACACACACACACACACACACACACACACACACATACATACACACGCGCACACACGCATACATGCACAATTGAATAAATAATAAAAAATTAAAAAAAAATACTTTATCCTGGATTGCTTCTACCTCCTTCTTGCTTCTCTTTGGGATTTGCCAGGCTCTGCCCACCAGGGCCAGAAGTGCAGGCTGCTGATTCCACATGGGGTTTTCATATGGGACATGGAATCCGAACTCAGGACCTTCTTCTTGTGAGGCAGAGTCTTAACCTCTGAGCCATCTCTCTAGCCCCCAAAAGAAGGCTGTCTCCACCTTCATCATAGTGCATGTTTACCAAGCCAGTTAAAAAAACAGCCAAGCAACAATGTGCAAAGGTGTGGAGACCTTGCCCTTCCTTTCCTCTTTGTATATCTCTTTGCTCTGTGAACATCATACGGGAGGGTTCTAGTGCTGTGGAAATTTCTATGAAATAACACCAGGAATGGATGAGGCAGAGAAGTTTTAATTAACCCCTGAGCCTTTGTAGTAGGGTGACAAAGGAAGGCCCTTACATGTCATGCACATCCCCCACTGAAGCTATGATTTTTTTTTTAACTGGGTCAGTCTCAAGAGAATTTACAAGGGGATGTAAATCTAAAGATCTGGGCTTAGTGACCATCTCCCTCTGGGCACTAGTTATCTTAACTTTTAAAAAAATACTTCCTAGGAAGAAATATGAAGGGAGATAATTGTCAGAATGGATTCCCTCCCTCCCTTCCTCCCTCTCACCCTCCATTCCTCCCTCTCTGTCTCCCTTTCCCCTTTCTCGTTTCTCCTTTTCCCCTTTCCCCCTTTTCCCCCTTTTCTCCTTTTTCTCCTTTTCCTCCTTTTTTCCACTTCTTCCCTTCCCTCCCCTCCTGTATCAGTTACTCTTTACTGTTGCTGTGAGAGAGCACCCAAAGTCAATCAACTTAAGGGAGAAAGGGAGGTTTATTCAGCTTACAGTTCCAAAGGGAAGTACAGTCTCAAAGCAGAGGTGGCATGGCTGGCTGGCCAAAGCTGGAGGAGGCTAAGTCACTGCAGACATCTTGGAAGCTGAGAGCTGCAGACTGCTTGCAGCAAAGGCAGACTTCTGGGGAGGTAGGGTGGGACTCATCCACCTCAAGGCCCACCCCTTGTGACTGCCTTCCTCCAGCAAGGCTCCACCTCTCAAGGTTCCATGACCTTGCCAAATACATGAGACTGTGGGGGACACATTTCAAACCATGACATTCCACCCCTGGCCCCCACAGGCTCATTGCCATCTCATTATGTAAACCATACTCAGTCCAACTTTAAAAGTCTTCATAGACTACATTAGTATTCCAACACAGTCCAAAAGTCCAAAGTCCAAAGCCTCCTGTAAAATCAAAATACAAGTTACATACTTCTAACATACAATGGCACAGAATAAACATTCCCATTCCAAAAGGAAGAAATGGGGGCATATCCAGGGAAAGATTGGTCCATAACAAGACCGAAAACCAGCAGGACAGACTCCAAATCTTGTAGCTCCAAGTCCAACAGGTGAGCCTCTTGTTGAAATCATTTCAGTTCCAAAGGGCTTTGGTTCTATCCCTCCAATGCAGCTGCCCATAGAATACGTTGCTCTCTTGAGCTGGTTCCTCCCAGGGTATACAGCTCTCCTTGGCAGGTGTCCCACGTTGTGTCTGGAATCTCTAACATCTTTACTTCTCAATGGCAAACCAGGCTTTAACTCCACAGCACAAACTGCCCTTCTTGGGCCTCTAAACTGCAGGCTTTTTGCCTCATGATGCCTGGATTCTGCCAATTTTTGAAATCTTGGAGGAGGACTCCATGATCTCCTCCCTCTTGCATCACTGATGCCTCTGAAACCAGAACCACGGGGACGACTTTGCCAAAACTGGCCCCCTTGAATCACAGCTGATTCTGCTTCTCTATGTTGACCATCTCTTTCACTCCTGAGCAGTTGCTTGGTAAGAGAACCCAACTCTTGCTTTGGAAACCACCCTTTAGCTCCAGTCTTCTGAAAGGATTTGCATTCTTATGAGTGGGAGCCTTCCCTGAGGATCTTGCCCTCAAGCTAGGGCCTCTCCTATTATTCAAATTTCAAATGGAGCTAATCTCTTCAACAGCCATTTTGTTCTCTGCTTCTTCCTGGTTCAACTCTTTAAATTTGCCATTGTGTTTTTCATCATTAGATTTTACAGTTTTTGCTTTTTCCTGCCTGATTCTTTGCTCTTTTTCATAACTCTGAAGACAACTAAAAAGTAGCCATATCACATTGTCAAGACTACATTGCTTTGAAATTTCCTCCGCCAAGCACTCCAGCTTAATTTCAGGCAAACTCTCAGGACGAGGGCAAAACTTCACTAAACTCTCAGCCAACGCATGGCTCCATGTGTTACTCGTCCAGTTGCAAACACAGTCTCTGTTCCCCTCTGGACCATCACAAGCTGGGCTTCCACTGTCTGTGTCTCTCACAGCATTGCTCTCCTCTGACCTCTCACAAGAAAGGTCCCTTTGGCCCAATCGCCAAGACGCAAAGACTTTCCCAGCACAAAGTCCCAAAATTCTCCGTACTTCTCCCAACAAACAGTTCCAAAGGCACACTAGCCACATCACAGCATTGGCCATACTGCTGGGTACCAACTTTTCTCAGCTTCACAAACAACTTCACTTTGTGGTACCAGCTGTTCTTCTCTCACAGCAATACCCCACTATCCGATACCAATTTCTGTATCAGTTACTCTTTACTGTTGCTGTGAGAGAGCACCCAAAATCAATCAATTTAAGGGAGAAAGGGAAGTTTATTCAGCTTACAGTTCCAAAGGGAAGTACAGTCTCAAAGCAGAGGCGGCATGGCTGGCTGGCCAAAGCTGGAGGAGGCTAAGTCACTGCAGACATCTTGGAAGCTGAGAGCTGCAGACTGCTTGCAGCAAAGGCAGACTTCTGGGGAGGTAGGGTGGGACTCATCCACCTCAAGGCCCACCCCTTGTGACTGCCTTCCTCCAGCAAGGCTCCACCTCTCAAGGTTCCATGGCCTTGCCAAATACATGAGACTGTGGGGGACACATTTCAAACCATGACACCTCCCCTGTCCTTTCCTCCCCTCTCCTCCTTCCCCCTTCCCCTTTCCCCTTTCCTCCTCCCTTCCCCTTTTTCCCTTCTCCGTTTCCCCTTCTCCCTTCCCTCTTCTGCCTTCCCCCTCCCCCCTCTCCTCCCTTCCCCTCCTCTCCCCTCCCTTCCCCTCTTCTCCTCTAAATGTGAACACTATATAACCCCTTTTTGTAATGCTATTCAGCACTCCTTGTTTCTGGATTTTGGTCCTTTAAGGACGGATCCTCTAGCTAGTGTAATAAACATTGGGTCTAAGGACATTTGCATCTGGAGTTTCATTCTGGTTGTTGCCTTAGAGCAGCTTCAACCCAAGTCTCCCTGTAATCGACTACAGGCCCAATGGGCCTGAATAGCTTCTTATATTCTGACAGGAAAAACGAAAGCAAGCTAGCAGATGTTACCAAAGCAGAATTGAGTGTCCGTATTTTGTGGCAGCAAATGTTGTTTTCAGCTGGCTCTGCAGAATTAGGGACAAAGGGAGTTGCTTTCTTCCAACTTTTTTCTCTTATCCCTTTTGAACCCAGATAGCTTCTGAAAAACAGCATGTGCTGTGTGGCTAGGTCAGGGTCTGGTAAGTATCCACTGATAGCTGAAGCTAGCACTAGAGGCAGCTGAGGTGAGGGTCTTTATCCCTGGAATTCCATTACCCTAGATCTATGCTCATTCTTCCCTCCCAAATCAGGCAGAGTAGTCCAGGACTTAGAGTCACAGTATCTCAGGAGAATGAGGCAGGAGGAAGCATGGCATGGGTGAGAAAATCCTGAGCTGCTGAATGAGTTCCATGCCAACCTGGACAAAGAATACTGCGTGAAAAAAAAAAAAAATCACCCCAAGAGAAAGAATTAACAGGGATTTTTTTTTTTTAATTTGGTGTATGTGGAAAAATTAGAGAACAAGTTTCAGAAGTAACCTTTTTTCCATGAGATGGGCTCTCAGGGCTTAAAGTCAGGTGTGCAGGTTTGTAAGCAAGCAAGCACAGCCCTGAGCTATCTCACCACCCCCCCAGAAAACAGTAGTGTGTACCTAGAGGGTATAAGGCCCTGGGTCACATTCTTCCTATGTCCCTCATGCTGGCCAGTGAGCTAGAGGCAAAGCAAGTTAAGAGTAAGGATTTGCTTATGGCACTTTAAAGCTCACCATCCTCCTTGCTGAGACCCTGAAATCTGGAGATGGGTGTGGTGAAAGGCTCATTGTATACAAAAGGATGTGAGGGCCTGTGGGCAGCCCTTGGGGTGAGACCAGCAGGGCAGTGGCTTGAGCTCTGAAGGACCCCAGAAGCCTGAGACTGTGCCAGGCTGAGAGGGAACAGAAGTGGCATGTGTTCCTAGTGTCTAAGGATGGATGACCAATGAAAGGTTCTGTGAGAGGAAGACAGGGCTGGATGTGAGGGAGAATCAAGGGCTTCTTCACAAAGAAGCCTTTGGACTGAGGTTGGTGGCCAAGGGCCTGAAGGAGAAAGTCATTCCCTAAGGGAGGAGGTGACTCCCCGAGAGGACATGGGGTTTCTGAAAGATGATGGGAATGTATGAGGGAGGAGGTGAGGGTCAGAGTGAAGTTCCTATGTGAGGGTTTAGTGGGGTGTTGGGGGGGGGCACAGTCTGTTGATCTGAAGCCTAAGGGAGAGAGTCTGATGAAAGAGCAGGTGAGGTTGGGATGGAATGGGAGGTGGAGACCAGTTCTCAGGAAGAGGGAGGGATGTGTGAGAGGATCTGAAGGGTGTAGATGTGGTCTAGACTGAGCAGTGTGGAAAGACAGGAAGCAGTGGAAAAGGTGGGAGGGGAGAGGAGCCTCTCACTTCAGTGTCTGCTGGAAGTGTCAGCAGAGAGTCAGAGTCATGACTCAAGCATATTTAGCAACATTTGCTCTGAAGTAAGGGCACCTGCAGGGACTATCCCGTCTATCTGGAGATATTCCAAATGACACTAAAACAGTGAGTTTTTATTTAAGTCAGAAATGTATATGGGCTTTTAAGTGTGACTTTACTGATTTTCCAGATATAAACTTGCGGTTTTCCTCGAGTTCTTTGACCAGCCGTTGTGTGGAGATCCAAGGGACAACACCTTGTGCTCCAGAAGTCAGAAATGGTGAGTTCCTGGGCTGGCTTCTTGAGCTAGGTCAGGGACATTTGATCTTGTATCTGCATCAAAGGACAGTTTCTACCTCACCCTGCGATCTGTTCCTATCTTTATGATTGTTACCTGAGTGTGCAAATCTTGTCTTGTGAGTACCCCTCTTTTTTGTCTCTGCAGTGATGACCTTTGTTCCTCTTTGCCTGGGTCTCTTTGCTGTCATGACCTCTTCTCCATGCTGCCTTCCTTTCACTTCCGGTTGTTGCTAGGAATGGCTGGACTCAGGAATCCTGCTTCCTGGCTTAATGACCTTGACTAGGCACTTCCCTTCTGTGAATCATTTGCATAGATGCCTGTGTGTTGTGGATTGCTTTTGTGTATTTATGCGTTGTATATGTATGCATGCATGTATTATGGGGAGTATGTGTTTGTGTCTGATACTGGAAAGAACCTAGAGGTTCCTGCATGCTAGGCAAGTTTCTGCCACTGAAAGGGTTGACTATTTTCTTTTGAAACAAGCTTTTTGCTCATGGTATCCTTTAACTGGCATCCTTCTGTGTGTACCAACAGAGTGTTCTTTGTGTCTTTCTGTCAGCGAAGAGAAGGGATGAGGACAGTGAGTGTCACATGGGAGGAGTCCGGGCCTGTTTACCCTATTGTCTGCCTGGTTTTACCAAGTCCTCCTGCAGGTCTCTCCTGGCAGCAGGTGTGGAGGTGGCACAGATGTGCAAGAGCACTAAATGTGTGCATTGTTGCATGGTTCCTTGCGGGCATCCGCAACCTGTGTGCTTACCTCTGACTCCTGGTAGGTACCAGGGTGAGATCAGCAGGAATGGAATCAGCCTGGGCCAGAGGGGATGTGGAAAAGCCAAAAACCAAACTGAGTTTTCTTTAGAATCTAACCCCTTATGTACCATGAACTGGGGAGGAGGGCATCTGTACACTGCACAGAGGGGTGACATCAATTGTGGCAGACAGACTACAGGTGCAAGGTCAACAATAGATAGGACCACCACCAAAAATATAGCCCTGCCAATCCTTAAACATGATAATAGCCCCTAATGGCCTCATTCATTGTGGAGAAAGAACAGGTTACTATTATGTACAAAATATGTAATATATATGTGTACAAAGCAACATGGTGATACAATTACAACAATAAAGCTCTGTCCCCATCCTTTGGTTGTGCTAATTCATGTCTGAATAGCTTCCAAAGAATGGAAAGAGATACGCAGGAAATTCTTCTGCCCTGGTTTCCATTTTGAGACAGGACAAGATCCATCCCTACACCCTGGGGGAAAGGCAGTAGGAGTTAGTCTCTACCACTGATTAGCAATGCAAGGCATACTGCTACTATATGTCTGCAGAGGATGTTCTAGGCATCTGTTCTACAAGAAACCAGGGTCTTGAATTCCATGCTTCCTACACATTTCCCTTTTCCTTTAAAAAGGAGCCCTGTTAGGACCTATCAGTTTCTAAAAGTTACTAATCCTATTGCCATACCTATCACTACAGTTACTGGGGCTGGCAATCATACCAAAGCCTTTCTGTAAAACTCGTGCTTAGAATCCAACAAGAAAATCCATTAACCAATGATTGGGGCACTTGACGACGTTTGGGTAAAAGTTCAGCTTGGCTGATGCACGTAATCTGAATATGCAGCAGTGCTAACCTTGCATCCATGTTAAGATTTCTGATACTGGTTAGATGAGCTTTAATCTTTTCCCAATCATAACTAGAAATGCTACGTTCGCTGTTAGTTGGGTGACATTGTAGGTTACCTTTAATCTTTAAATTCTGTATCTCTGCTCCCATGACCACTATGGTCTGTATTAATAAATCTATTTCTCTAAGTCCTAATCAATGCATAGCTGGGTTTTCAAAACATCAGAAATGTCCTTTTTTATGGTTCTAATATAATAAGCCATGTATATGCCATGTATTAAGGACAGAGCGCTACTGGCAGTTGCAACCAAAGTTACAGTTGTGCTGGCAATAATAATTAATTACTCTTTTGGCTTCCACTAACTTTGTTAGTTCCTTAAACAATTGTCCCCCTATTTTATCAAACTAAGGTTTATAAATTTTTGTAGGCATAAACACATCTGGTTGCATAACAACTAATACCACCTTGGCATGAAGCCCTGGAGAAAGACAGTTGGCACAAAAACAATTCACATAATCAGTTGAATACGCCCCACCTTCAAACCATATGAAAACTTAGAGGGAGGTGGGTGCACACAGATCTTATTTCAAAAATTGAGGGTGTCTCCATGAAGTTTGGGGCAAACAAGTCTCCTTTTTAGCAGACATTGTCTGTTACTGATTGTAGCCAATTTCCATAGTCCAGTTTGTGCTTGCTTTCTAATGAATCCTCCATCAAAAGTCACCTTTTGCATTCCAGTATTTGGCAGTGCAGGTACTGACCAGTCCGGTACTAAGTAGTGATGAAGTCCATGTTCCTATATATGGTCAGCCACACACATGACCCACACTGGATGGTTTTCCACACTTGGTTACAGCAAAAAGGTTAAAGTAGTTCCCCTAGTCCCCAAAATGACCGCTCTCCTGTGGGTGGTGTTTTGGCATTGAACGACTTGTAATCGGGTAATTTCTGCATTCAAGCCTCCCCAGAGCTGCGTAGGGTTGGAGCTGACAGGAGCATCTCCTTTTCCTCACACTGTGGCATGCACTACTGGTGGGTCAGGATTATAGCTGGCAGAATTTGCAGAGGAGAACAGCAAGGTCAGCAGTTCAAGGAAAAGGTATCTCTGCCTCACTAATTGTTGAGCTTCTTGCACCAGCCGCTCCCCTTCACATATCAGGTTTTCCATCTGGGTCCAAGTGGGCAGGCGTCTCTGTAGCGTCCTCCATGTCCCCCTCTCTGTCAGGCTCTGTCTTCTCATTTTCTAGGGAAGAGACTTCGTTTCCTTCTATTAGTTGTATTAGCTGCTCAGGAGTCCACAGAGGTGACCCTGTTGGGGAAACACAAGGATACCTGAGATGCCTGTGGAGTACTGAGTCCTGACCATTCCTTTGATCTGTAAGGCAAAGATAGAAGGTGTGTGCCAAAGGCGTTCTGCTGCTATAAAGCCATCTTTTCCTAAATTTAAGCTTAATGTGATATAATGGAAGAAAGAATATTATGAAGTGAATCTACGGAGATCCCCTCCCTTGCCTTTATTTTTAAATAGCATTAATCATGTCATTGGCATGTACAACAAATCTTTGTCATTGGGGATTATAGGGAATTTCTGTTATATGAGAAATATATTGTTTAGTAAAATGGGCAAAGCCACAAGATGTATAAATTGGTTCATTATCTGTCTCTAAGATCTGTGGAGAACCTTAAAAGGCAAACGATTTATGAAGGCATTGGCTGTGTCCAACAATCCACGTGGTTTGTAATTGTATAACAATAGATAGAGCATAGGTTGAATTAGAAAAAATATTAACAGGTGACAATGAAATATATAATGTACACTGTTTATATTATTTGGCAAAACTTATTTTACAAGGAATAATCTATTTATCTTTTAAGTTGATTTGAGTGACAGAAATGAAATTGAATTACATTTTTTGATTATAACATAAGACCAGTTATAACAGGATATATTACAACATCATTGCGTGTGGTGAAGTACATCTATAATTTTGATACTTGGGAGGCAAAGGCAGGAGACCAGCTAGGTTTACAAAGGAAATTTGAAGTCAGTTTGGGATACACAGGTAAATCCCTGTCTTAAAAAGCAACAGCAAAAAAGATAAAATGTTAATTGAAATGAAATAACAATATTTATTTATCTTATTTAACATTGTTCTAAAGAGCCACAAAGAAAGTTATCATAATGTAATTTTGAAAACTCAATGTGATCACATTAGGGACTAGAATTGTATCTATTATTTGTAAACAACTTTACTATGAAATAGCAAAGCTAATTATTATATTTGCCATCAATTATAAGTAATAATATAATCAATTCTTAATATTATGAGTGAAGCCCTTATTTAGAACTAACTTGAAGCATTAGGGCCCCAAAATGCTAACCAGAGACAAGAAAAGGCATCAGATTCCAGTCTCCGAAACTAAAAGCAACAAAGCATTATTATGTAGGCACAATTTATCTTTCTTAGTGTCTTCCAGAACTTAAAACGAAGTTAAAACATGTCTGCTTTTGTTTGTACTGTTTGTTCCGGCAGACATCCAAAGCAAAAGGAGATGCAGTCATCAGTAGGCCATAGATAGGGCCCACAGCCCCTAGACGTTTGCAGGGAGGTGCACGTCATTCCTATTATAGCTCAGGAAAATGAACAAGCCAAGGACTTAGAGCATAAGTAGTTACTCAGGAGTTGGAGTTGGGGAAATGATGACTGAGGTGTCTTTGTCCTGTGTTTTGCCCAATGCATGACCCATCTATCCCCCAGCTTTTGGTATGTTTCTGGAGATGAGTCCTAGAACCTGAGTGCTATGGGACAACAGGTGAGATACAGGAGAGCTGTATTCCTAACCTTGTGTTGGGGTACAGTCAGTCCTTCCACAAAATGAGAGACCAAGGCTGGTTTGGGGGTGAAAGGGAGAAGTTTATCCCAATGGACTTGAGCCTGGATCTCTCCAGAAAGACACTCTGGCCCCACCTCAGGGACATGATAGATTTACAGTCTCTGGTATGAGAACATCTTTGATATGCAGAAGCAAGTAGAGTCCTTCAGAAGCTTTAAGTGTTCCCTCTTGCTGCAGCTGCAGTCCTGGAGCTTTCCAGAAGTCTAAAATATATTGAGTCCAGGGGAGGGGCTGGGCTGCTCTCCTTGTGGCCATGGATAATTTTCCACCAGCCATCCTTAGGTTTTCTTCAACTTTCTGCAACACTTCTCACAGGGAATCTCCTGCTCCCTCTTGGGTGTGGTTGTGTCTCCTGAATGTGAATTTGTCTTTTCATCCCTTGCCCCCTCTACTTAAGTCTGTGGTTTAATTTTTCTGATAAGTTCTCAAACTGATAAGTGATTCCTCTCAGATCTATATGTGTCCAGGTTCTTGTGTTCAGAAGTTAAGGTTGAATCCAGAACACAGAAAATTAAGGTAGAGTTTATTAGAGGAGAGAAAGAACAGGACTGAGGTGTGACTACTTGTGAGACAAGAGAGTAATCTAATGACTGGCAGGGTCAGGTGTTTTATACACTTAGTTAAGCTGTGAAAAATAGCTTCTCCTTATTGGTTACCTCCAGTTTCTGCAAACCTGCTTGGAACTTTTGGTCCCCTACATCTCATTGATCTGTTCATATTGGGTCAAATCCGGTTGACCTTGTGGCTTGTCTCATGGTCAATTGTTTCTTTTGAGGAATTTAGCTTATCTGCTATGGAGAGCTCATCTCCATATCCCTTCATGAACCAAGGTTGGGGGGAAGTTGGCCACTTTATCTCTGTGGAGGATAAATATAGGATAAATTCCTTCAGGGTGATGCCAGCCCTGGGGTAATGGCCTTCAGGCTCTAAAACTGCCTAAAAGGCACTCATGCCCCTCATGGTACTCCACATCTGAAGTCTATGAGTTTTAGCTACCTAGCCCCTCATGGGATTCCATATCTGAGGAAAGGGAGCACATTCATAGGAGAGGCTTACAAACTGGTCTTGGGAGCAGATGGTTGGCCCTTGTACTAGCCTGCTTGCTTTGAACAAGTCATGTTCTCTAGTCCATTAGACTGGGATCCAAACTGTGTTCAAGATAGGGAGAGACTCCAAACGTTTCGCCAGACTCTATTGGGTGGTCTCTGTGCCACTGCTAATTGCCCCACAAATTTGTCCAAGGTTAGTGAGGTACTCAAGGGTCCATCCAAATCTCCCTCGGCATTTGTTGGACACTTTGGGAAGCCTATAGACTTATACTCCCATGGACTGAGTCTAAGGCCTTAAATATTTCCTTTGTTTCTGAGTCAGCCTCTGATACCAGGAAAAAGATACAAAAAACAGAGGGTTTTGAAGGCAAGAATTGGTAAATTTCAGAATTGGTAGAAATTGCAAGTAGGATCTTCAATGATCAGGACTCCCTTGAGGATAGACAGGCTAAAACGATGGCTAGGGTCATGGTGGCAACCTTCCAATAGAATCGGCAAACTACTACAGGGAAAGGGACCCAAAATCTTCAACAAAAGGGGTTACAAGAAAAGGACACCCTTACAGAAGGACACATGTGCCTACTGCAAAGATTCAGGCCATTGGAAAAATGAATGTCCCAAGAAAGGGCAGAAAGAAACAGATTTAGGGCCTAAACCTGGAAGACAAGAACTGAAGATGTCAGGGCTCTCAGTCCCTCTCAGAGCCCCAGATAACGCTTCTAATGGAGGGAAACTGGTTTCGTTCCTGGTATTCACAGGGGCCTAATATACATTTCTAACCAAAGACTCAGGCCCTCTCAGAAAGGAAAAGATTTTAATCCAAGGTGCTATTGAATCTCCTCGCCCCTGTACAATGTGATGTCAGATTGACTTGCATAAGAAAACAGTAACTCACTCCTTCTTGGTAGCA
Source organism: Typhlomys cinereus (assembly GCA_023101885.1). Taxonomy (NCBI): domain Eukaryota; kingdom Metazoa; phylum Chordata; class Mammalia; order Rodentia; family Platacanthomyidae; genus Typhlomys; species Typhlomys cinereus. The sequence continues at coordinate 683,332 of JALPQD010000652.1, forward strand.
CCTAATTGCCCCTACCCCCTCTTGGGTAGAGACTTTCTTCACAAACTCAGAACACAAATTCATTTTGGAGAAGATGATTTCGAGATTGCCTCCCCAGGTTTATCCTCATCTCCCTGTCTACTAATAACAGAGCCTCTAGGAGAAGAACACCTGCTAAATAACCCTCCTTTAGAGAAAGAAAAATCCTCTCTCTTACTTAGCCTTCTACAAACGTTCCCCAGTGTATGGGCCGAAAATGACCCACCAGGACTGGCAGCGCACCACCTCCCAGTTGTAATTGAACTAAGAGTGTGGCATTGCCAGTCAATGTAAAACAGTACCCCATGTCTAAAGAGGCCATATTGGTTAACAGTCCATATTGACAGACTTTTGGTGGCTAGGATCTTAATCCCTTGTAAGTCACCCTGGAACACCTTTTTCTGCTAGTCAAGGTGGAGGATTACAGGCTGGTGCAAGACCTAAGGAAAATCAATAAATGGACTCAAGATCTATGTCTTCCTGTCCCAAATCCCTACACTTTGCCTAGTTTGCTTCCTCCTGAAAAAGAAATATATACTGTTTGGGACTTAGATGCTTTTAAAAGCATTCCTGTGCATAAGTCAGCCAGCCCATCTTCACCTTTGAATGGATGGACTAGGACAAGGGGTTCAGTGGCCAACTGTCTTAGACCAGGATCCCACAGGGATTTAAGAATTCTCCAACTCTGTCTGATGAGGCCCTCCACTGGGATCTTCAGGAGCTTGCACACCAAACCCCAGGTAACTCTCCTCGCTGCTGAGACTGAAGCGGATTGCTCTAAGGCAACTTGAGGCTCTGCTGGAGACTCTGCAATGCCAAGGATATTGCATTTCTGCCAAAGTGGCACAACGGTGTCAGAGGCATGGTACACACCTGGACTACACCTTAAAGGAGAGTAAGCAGACCCTGTCTCCCTTGAGAATAAAGGCCATTACCTGGATCCCAACGCCCACCTCCAAGAAACAAATATGGGAAGTTTTTCAGAACTGTGGGGTACTGCAGATTCTGGATACCTAACTTCACAGTCATAGACAAATCTCTATATGAGGCCACTAAAAGGGGAGATCATGAATTCCAATAGGGAACTGAAGAACAAGAAGCTTTTGACTCTCTTAAGACTGCCTTAGTATCAGCCCTGGCCTTTGCCCTTCCAGATGTTAATAAGCCCTTCCATTTGTTTGTGAGCCCATAGTAAAGACCTGTTGCCTCTCTGTCTAAAAAAATTAGATCAAGTGGCTCCTGGATGGCCTAACTGCTTGAGGGCCATTGCAGCCACTATCCTGTTAACTAAAGACTGACAATTGACTCTGGGTCAACACCTACTGATCACATCACCACACACAGAAGAAACTCTACTGCAGAGTCCCCCTGACAGATGGTTGTCTAACACTTGCATTACTTAGTACCAGACCTTATTATTGGACCATCCCATATACAGTTTCATCAGACTGCAGCTCTCAACCTGTTACCTGAGGGAGATGAAGTCCTTCATGACTGCCCTGAGGTCATTTCTGCAATTCATGGGCTCCTACTGGACCTCACTGATGTTCCATGGAGTCAGCTAGATCTGGCACTCTTCTCAAACAGGAACAGTTTTGTGTGTGATGAGTCTAGGTATGCTGTAACAACCAACAACCAGGTCCTACCATTGGTGACCTTGGCCCAATGGGTGGACTTGATAGCACTCACCATGAACTGGGACGAGACCAGATAATATCTACACAGATTTCAGGTATGCCTTTGCCACTGCACGTTTACATGGGGCTATTTACAAGGGAAGAGGATTGCTTACTACAGAAGGAACAATTAAGAACAAAGAGACCTTACTCCTCCTTGCTGTCATCTGACATCCTAAAAAGGTGCCCATCATCCATTGTCCAGGACATGAAAAAGGGAACTCATTACAAGCCACGGGCAATACGTTAGTTGATCAGGCTGCAAAACAAGCAGCTGAACAGACTGTTCCTTGTCTGACCTTGATGCTAGCACCAATTCTACCAGACCAACACAGTACTCCACTGAGGATGTAAAAAAGTGCTAGCCAGCTGGGAGCCAAGGTGACCCCGACTAGGATGGTGGTCCCTCCTGGGAGACAGACTAGTACTGCCTTAAGCTTTAGGGCTGTGCCTCGCCTGACAGATCCATGAGGGGACCCATCTCGGTTCTAGAAAAACTACTGAACTTTTGAGAAAAAAGATTTTACTTCAGCAACCTGGACCAGATAATACATTGTATGTAACCAGATGTCAAGCCTGCCAACAAACCAATGCTACTTATAGTAAGGTGCCACCTGGGGGACCTATCTGAATCAGGATGATATTGGAAAGTAGACTTTATAGAGCAAAGACAGGGAAAGTACAAATACAGTTTTTTTTTTTTTTTTTTTCGTGTTTGTAGATAGCTTCTCAGGTTGGGTTGAAGCTTTCCCTACAAAATGGGAAACTGCCCAGATAGTTGTTAAGAAACTACTAGATGAGTTAATCCCTAGGTTCAGGCTCCCTCTAGTGATAGGCTCAGACAATAATGGTCCTGCCTCTATTCCAAGGTAACTACAGGTTTAATTTAGGCATTGGAGATTAATTGGAAACTACATTGTGCTTATCATCCCCAGAGTTCAGGACAAGTAAAAGGATGAATCGGACTTTAAAGGAGACTTTAGCCTAATGAACCTTGGAGACTGGGGAAAGATAGGTGGGGCTTTTCCCCTTTGCTCTTTTAAGAACCATATGCACACCTTTTATAAGAGGCTTAACTCCCTTTGAGATCTTGTTTGGGAGACCTCCTCTCCTAATCCCCACAGTGGGGGAGGAACTGGTGGCTGATCTGACTATTAGGTTCTATAGTCTATTCAAGCCCTACAGCTCATACAGGACTCTGTTCTACCCTTTGTTAAAGCTGTCTTTCAAACACACCCTGTCCATCCACACCCTTTCCAGCCTGGAGACAGAGTCTGGATCAGAAGACACTGGCCAGAAGCCCTAGGACTACGTTGGAAGGGTCCTCACCAAGTTATCCTGACAGTACCTACAGCCCTGAAAGTGGATGGAATAAAGACCACTCACAGGTGAAGTGTACCACAGACCCATCACCTACACCGGATGACTCTTCGGTGGATTCCCACTGATGATAGCATGTTCAAAAGGATCCTGAAAATCCACTAAAGTTAAAACTCTTTTCTGTGTAATACTCCTTTGGACATTTTGTGAAGGGAGCTGATACACTTCCCAATTCTTTAATTGGGAAATAAGGGATGCTGTAACTGGAAAATTATTGGGAAAAGCTATTCAATGTACACTGAGTGCTCTCCCAACCTTCAAGTTAGATATGTTTACTTTATGGCTGGGGCTAGGAACCCACATGATAGGTACTACCAAGACAAAGAGGGGCTCAAATTGGTATGGATGTGGAGATTTTAACTAGGCACAGAAAATTAGGGGAATTCAATACTATGCTTGTCCGGCAGATGGGGGTCTCTCATGCCAGGGAGAAGGAGAATATCACTGTGGTAGTTGGAACTGTGAGACCCTTGCGCCTTGGGTGGATAGCTGACATATTCATTTCCCTCAAGACATTGAAGAATGACAGTCGTAAAGTCCTAGGTTATTGCAATCCAGATACTACTATTCTGGAAAATTGGGATATGTTTTCCACAACAGGGTACTGGGACACAGGTAGAACCTGGGGAATAAGAAGGTATCAGGTGTTGCTGGACTCAGGAACTAAATTCACTACACAGAGAACAAAGATCGTTCAGCCCCTACATCCAGTTGGGCCTAACAGGGATATTATTATTATAAGGCCTCCCCCCAGAAAAAATTCAGCCCCCAACAGAGTTCACTTCTCATGAAGAAGAGACAGTAGTGGGAGATACTGATGATACTATGTGGCCTTTACTCCCCTCAGAGCCCATGTATATTGCCACAACCAAGACCTCCTCAGAACTTAATTGATTACCGTCATTATTGGATGCCACTTACCAGTATGTTAATGGTACCACCCCAAGTATCACTAAAGACTGTTGGTTTTGTCTATACCCCAAACCCCCATACTATGTAGGAAGAGGAACAAATATTTCATATAGTACATCAGATACTGAAATTAAAAAGAGTAAGACTTCCTAGATGGATGCTGACTATCCCTGGGGCACCCAGTTCCCCCCTCCCCTCATTGTCTTTTGAAGATCTTACAGAAAAAGGATTATGTGTACATTCTAAGACTGACCATGTTAAGGTCTCCCCTTATGACCAAAACTGTTTGACCATCATAGAGATAGAAGATGTTCATATAATCTCAGATCCTTAAAAGCCCTGCTACTACTTGTTTTGCTTGCATAAGAGGATTAACACCTTGCATATATGAAAGTTTCTTTCTACCCCAAAATCAATCTGAATTATGCATTCTGGTACACATAATTCCTCAAGTGTATCTCTGGAAGGGAACACTTAGGCCTCTTAGAAATCCCCCTTAGAATCAAGAGAGGTGCCCAAATTCTGGTTCCCTCGTTGGTGGGAATTGGCATTGCTGGGTCAGTGGCCTATGGAACAGCCTCACTGATAGAAGGAAGAAAACAACCTTTGCATTTAGGTAGACAGGGATATCAGTTGTTTAGAAGGGACCATCGGCAGGCTGGAAAACCAGGTTGATTCACTGCCCAAAATGGACCTACAGAATCGGACAGGCTTAGACTTACTCTTTCTTTAAAAAGGAGGGCTTTGTATGGCTGTCTGGGAAGCCTGTTTATTCTACACCAACCAATCTGGAATAACTAAGGATACCCTCGCCCTGTTCAAGAAAAATCTAAAGGTCAGAGAATTCAAACAGACCTCAGACAATTGGTATCAAAACTTGTTCTCTTGGTTCCCTGGCTCACAACCTTGCTTTCAGTTATAGCCGGCCCCCTGCTTTTATTTCTAATAGGGATAACAATAGGCTCCTGCATTTTGAACACTTTACTCAAATATGTCCAAATCAATTAAGTCAAACTGATGATGATCAGATCTCAGTACCACCCCTCCACAGTGAGGATGAATCAAGGATTTGATTTAGGTACTTGAGACATGGGGGAATGATGAGATGTGGAAAAATACCCCAGTTAAACTAAAAGGAAATTGTCTCAAGCCAGAATCTACAGAAGGAACAAACTACTAACCTTTATCCAACCACAACCTAGATGAGAATGGCATGATAGGTGGATGTTTCCTGTTATGCTCTGACAATGTTCTTTCCCATGTCCTGGTCTGTTAAACTGTTTAAAAACATCCTGTTATTTGAGCCCAGATATCCTGACTCAACTGTTATGCTTTGCATGCATGCCAAGAACATCCTGTTATTTTAATGAAAAAATAATGCTCTGAAACCCATTTGAGACTGCTCTCTGTGATCCCAACTTCAGAGAGTAGTCCTGGTCCACCAGCCTGCTTCTTCTAATGAAGACCTTTAAATACTACCTGAATTGAGTCTGTGGTCTGAATTGTGTGACTGCCAAACCTCACAACCGTGCCAGACTTTCAGTTGGTGGAAATGGTTTATCTGGGCATAGATTTCAGCCCTCTTTGAATTGAGTGGATGGGTAACCACAGAAATATGCACAGTCCACATGCCATATATGCCGTTCTTCTCTTTCTGTTTCCCTAGACCTGGGTTGAAATTGTTGTGGGGTGTCTGTCCCTTCATTGTGGGGTTCTTGTGTGTGGAGTGGAAGATTGAAAATAAAAATGTATAGAGAAATAAGGTACAGTTTGTTAGAGGAGAGAAAGAATGGAGCTCATGGATTCCAGATGTGGAGTACCATGAGGGGAGGCACCCCAAAGAACTAACTCATGGAGTCTAGGCATGGAGTCTATTGAGGTGCATGTAGTTGGAAGAACTCAATTGACTCCATGTGTGGAGTGCCAGGAGGGGCAAGCAACAAGGATGGTTGCCAAGGTCAGGTATATGTATGTCTTTGTATAAGCCCAGGAATAATGGCTTTTCTTCATTGGTTAGGTAAGCCTGGGAAGAATGACGTTTCCTCATTGGTTAGCTGACATTGGGGCCCAACCCAATTGATCTTGTGCCCACCTTAAGGTGGGGCTGTTTCTGTAAAGGAGAACTCATCTCCACATCCGTTCACAAGCAAAGGGTTTGGGGAAGTTGGCAAAGGGTGTGTTCCTTCAGGGTGATCCCAGCAGTGGGGGATGACCTTCAAAGACCATCCCAGCATGGCTGCTATAAACTCGCCTTAACATATCCCACATAAACCAGACATGATTGTTCTAGCTACTGAGGAGAGAGGCAGGAGGAAGGGACCAATGTTCCAGACCAGGTTGAGCTGCAGAGTAAGGTTATGAACAGTTGGGAAACACTTGCTGTTTTCTATACTGACTTTATAGGCTCTCTCCTTCTGCCTCCAACTGGCTAGAATTGCAAGTTTAAACTGTCAAAGCTTATTTCATGTCAATTTTGTGAAGACCTTTAAAGGGTCAGGAGCCCAGGGCACTGACTAGCATGAGGCATGCTCAGGGACTAGCTATCTTTTTGTCTCCCCTTATTCATTTCTGCCCCCCCCCCAATCCCCAAGAATAGCTAGGAACAGATTGGAATGTTCAGAAGAGCTCTGTTGTCTTTCCTTCAGCAGTGCCTAAACCCAGCCAGAGCCCTTGGATCACATGTGTTTCCTGTGGAATTACAGAGGGAAATGTTTTTGGTCAGAAGTGCAGAAATCCATGTAAACCTTTAGAGACCTTTACTGTAAACACACAAACTGTTAGGCCCTAGTTAGTTCCCAGTACCAAGCATGAATGATGCAGGTTGTGGGACACTCGTTCTCCCACTTCCTTTCCCACTTCCTTGGCAGGACCAGTGGGTAAACTAGATTCACTGGCTTGGGAACATGAATCAGAAGCACAATAGCTATGATGTGGGCCAGAAGCATATGTAGTCAGGTCTGTGAGTGTTTCAGAAGTTCAGGGCAGTACTAAATATTCCTAGGGACAAGGCTGCTACTGGAGTTGAGGTCTGATAAGAGTCACAGGGAGCAGAGAATGGAATACTGAGCTGGGGAGGAATGGTAACTGCCTAGGATTTCATTTTTTCTGGATGATGGGCATTGGATTTAGGATTCCCAGAGCAGTTTTGCATAGAGGTCTCAGTGCCCCCTGCCTTCCACTGTACATGACCCTCTCCGTGTCATTTTAAGGTGAAAAAGCAGAGAGATTTTGATTTTTGTTCAAGCCTCACCTGTAATCCAGACATGGAGGCACAACACTACCTCAGGCAGCTAAGTCTGGAGAAAGAATTATAAATTATAGCCTAGCCTTGACCACAGACTTATTTTAATTCAGTTACTGAGAACCAACTGTCATAGTTACTCTCTACCGCTGTGAGACAGGACTCAGACTCAAACAACTTAAGGGGAGGGAACGAAATTTCTTTGGCTTACAGGCAGATACAGTCCCTTATGCTAGCTGGCAGTCCCTTAGCTGGCTGGCAGAAGCTGGATGCAGCCTGGGTCATATCTATCAGGGAGGTGGTAAGAGCAAACTGCAAAAGCAGACGTCTCTTAGACACAGGGGAGGACTAGCCAACCTCTAGGCCTACCCCCTGTGGTTAGCCTTCCTCCAGCAAAGCTCTACCTTCTAAAAGCGCCACGATCTTCCGAAACAACAATTAAGGATTGAAACATATGAGTCTAAGGGGAAACATTTTGCACAGAGGTCTCAGCAAACCTTCTGTCTTACGCTAGGTATGCCCTTCCAAGTGTCATTCTAAGGTCTGTATAATTTATTGAAGGCATTCTTCAGCTTCCATGAGATGTTATTGCAAAAAAAAAAGGGGGGGGGGTAGATGAAAATCCAGCTCTTACACTTGGTCATCCTGAAATTCTTTTCTATGGCAAAATCCACAATCCTGGCTTCTTCATCTGAGTTGTGAGCTTTGGAAAGGTTTTCAGCTCCTGAAATCAGAAGCATGGAGCTTCCAAAGTAATCACATATAGCTGAGAGGGGGAGAAGTCATTGACGTTAGGGTTCACGCTAAGTTTGTGCTGGGTGACCAAGCAGTAAATATCAGGGAAAGAGAACATAAAATAAGTCATGAGTTAAGACCCATCACCAGTCAAATCTAATTTTCTAGAAAGTTCTGCTGTCATGTGTATTCCAGCTCCCATACCATCATTCCCTCCAGTGTCAGGAATAGAGGATTTGAAGTCTAGGTGTCCTAGCCTCTTCTGATTTAGTTCTTGTGTATGGTTTACCTGTTTACACTGAGCTTTCCAAGTGTAGGAGAATCAGGTTCTCAAATGTCTAGGTTTGGTGACACAGTCCAAAATTGCCACTTCCTTTGTAAAAATTAATATATGCATTAATTTCCCCTTTCCACAACAAGGAGCATCTGTTCCTCAGAAATTTCAGTGTTTTGTCAGTTTTTTTTTCCTTTTCTGACTCGTAGAGCAGATTTTTGAAGAACTAAATTGTTTTTGTGACATTCCACATGAGAAGAAAATCCACATATAGTCACTTTTCCCCATGTGAGGAATCACTGCCTCTTCTTTAACCTTTCCTGCATTACTTCTGGAAATATTAGATTATAGAAGTGGTTACATGCTCACTTCAAATCATTTGTATTATCAGAAGCATGGAATTTTCCATATGGCCCGATCCCTTAGTTCTCTGATTTGGCAGTTTATCCTATATTCCTTCAAATCAACCAGACTTTGTGCATCTAGAAGTCCTATATGACAAGCATGGGTGCAGGTTGGAAACTCTTGGAAAACTCTTTAATCGTGTTTTTGTAATCACTACCTTAACACAAGTTATGTAATTTTTTTTCCTGTTGCTCCTGATGCAAATCTTACGTCAGCTTCTATAGGACACTGGTCAAACAGATGCATGTGGTAGAGTGAGCTCTCATTTTTCCCAAAGCTGAGGAATTGGATTGAAGGGATGTATCATTACAGGTGTCTTTGTCGTTTGAGGACATTGCTGTAGACTTCACCTGGGAGGAGTGGCGTTACCTGGATCCTGCTCAGAGGATCCTGTACAGGGATGTGATGCTGGAGAACTACAACAGCCTGAAGTGTTTGGGTGAGTTCTGTCTCCTGTAATTTTTAGTTCCAATTACTTCCGATTTCATGATTTGATCAGTATAGGAATTCTTGGTAGGTTTTATCTTTTATGTTTTCTTATTTTAATGTTTTTATTGTGTGCCTGTTTGTGTATGTATACTCATGTATGATATTCTGTGTATACAAGTGCCATGGTTTAGGTGTAGTTCACAGGTGTAAGATGTCATCTTAGCCATCTACCTTTTCTTAAGTTGGGTCTCTTGATTTCTACCATGTGCCTCAGGTCTGCTGGCCCTCTAACTTCTGGGGAATTCTCCTATGTCTTCTCCCTCCCTCTAGGAACACTTAGAGGCGTGTGCTAGTGCAACCAGAATCATGTACTTGCCTCATGTACTCAACTTTTATGTTGCAAGCAGATTTCTCATGACTCCACCTTGTCAAGACTCATTATTATTTATTACTAATTCTACATGATGAATTTTACTGGCAAATTTTGATAATGGCAGGTGGCATGGTTTCTGCTTCCTTCCTCGCACTTCTGCCTTCCACCAGCAAAATTCATAGTGAGTAACAACAGATCTGATAGGAGATTTGTTTGGGTAGATTGTAGTTTGTGAGTCTTTCTGTTATGTACCAGTCTTTATGGTGCCTAAAAAACAGGGAAACCCATCCCTCATTCTCACATGATACTGTAGAAACTAGTATTATCCTGGAAAGAAAATTGTTTCATTAAGCAATAAACCACACTAATTCTGAGCAACAATCTTTAGATTGTTTAGATTGCTTAGATTCTGCTTTGTGGCGTGTGTGTTTGTGTGTCTGCGTGTGTGTAATAGGGTATTGTGTATTCCTGTGGAGGACCAAGAGCGGCTTTAGGAATCATCCTGGATTGCTTCTACCTCCATTTTGCTGCACTCTGTGATTTCCCAGTCTCTGCCCACCATGACCCGAAATGCAGACCATTGCCTTTCTGCTTGGCATTTTTTAGGTGGGACCTGTGATCTGAACTCAGGACTTTCTGATTGCAAGGAAGAGTCTTAACTTCTGAGCCATCTCTTCAGTCTGGGGCTTAGACTCTTAAAAAGTACTTTTTCATAAACACGAGTGATAAAATCCAATACTGTGTTTGGCTAAATTAATAATTACATACTTATTCATGTCAACCCTATAATAAGTAGTTGGTAGAATTCTGAAAACAACTTTTCATAAAATTCGTAAATTTAAACATTAAAAAGAAATTATGACTTTGTAGCCTTATGTATACAAAAATGTTTTTGTTTATCTCTGTTCATACACATGTACATATAGTCATGTACACATCTTAGACATCAGGTGTTGTACTTTATAACTTTTAGTGGTGACATGTTATTTGTTTTTTTTTTTTTTTTTTAAAAAAACAGGTCATGTTACATATTATAGGAGATGCATAAGACATTTCCCAGCACAGGATGGAACAGGAAATACAGTTATAAAAAACCCTGAAGTATCAAGTAAAATAAGCAAAAGTAGACAAGGTGGGAGTCCATATGAGGGCTGGAGTCAGCAGCACAGTGGAACAGAAGGATAAGGACACAGAACAGAGCAAATGCAACATTCTGTTGGGCGTGCAACAGACTAGGTTGCATGTTTTAGGGGACAAGGACAGAGTGGTGATTTCTTCACAGAACACTTTGTTTAATACCAAGGCCATAAGCATCTACAAGGCATAGAAGCAGAGTGGTAAGTTTTCTCTTATAAAGATTTTTTTGCTTTGTGATGCAGACAGACACAGATGGGGTCCCCCTTTCAAGGAGGGAGACCAGTCAGGCACTAGTGTAATTCTGCCCTGAGGGATTTTCATGTGGGACTTGGCCTTAGTGGACAGGTCTGTGACTTAAGACTAGACTTTTGTGTGGTCCCCCTCTGGACCACACACATATGCCTTCCACCATGGTGTCACAGACAGACCCACTTGGACTCTGTGAACTTAAGGGATAATGACTGTGGTTATTTTTTTTTTTTTTATTTCAGCTCATACAAACTTATTAGGTACACCAGTTCCCTCCCTCCCTCCTCCTCCCCCCATACCCCTTGCTCCCCCTCCCCACCCCTCTCCCTCCCCATCCCCCAGTGCCTCCCACCCCAATTCCCAGAGAGTCCTTTCTTGTGCATGTCTGATTTTCCTCTAGGCCCTCCTCTCTGATGACGTACAAGGACCAAATGGCCTTTCCCGAACCCTTTCCCGTGTTCCCCTTAGGTATAGGAACACTGCTGTGGCTGCCAATCCTTTGCCTCCAAGGATCTTGGTGCCTTTAGCAGATGCTAGACTTTGTGAGGTCAACAGTGTGTTGGACAATGCGCAGGGCATGCAAAGTCCAATTATGATTGCTTCAGCCCTAACTAGTATAGAGTATCTTACATATCATTGCTCCTCCCATCCTTCTGCTGTTACATTCTTACCGCCCCCTCTTCCGCATATTTCCCTGAGCTTCAAGATGGGGAGAGACTAAGCTGGCCTAATTCTAGGTGGTTGATATAGAGTCTCTGAAGTTCTGGATTGTTATTTGTTGATTTTCTTTTGCAGTTTTGCTGCTCCTGCAATGCCCTTCACTCCATCCTGGTGGGCATTGTATGTTACCCCCTGGCCAGAGACAAAAAGCTGTTAGAGTCTTGTGATAAAAGCACATTCAAAGGTAGATGTAATAAAAGTGGGAAACCACAGTGAGGGAGGGGTCTATCACCCATTTGCAAAATTGTTACTTTTTATCTGCCAGACTATATGCCCTCCTCTTCTGGTGAGATCACTCCCCCTCAGTAGTAAATGATCAGGAACAAAAGTCTGTGAACTTAATCAGATGTCTCATTACTTATTTGGGTCCTTGGTTGAGGCCTATTTTCCCTGCTGTAACATGGTCCCTTCTCTCCTTCTTCCTGGTGTGGCCCTCCTACCCCATCCCTCCTTGGAATTACTGTCTCTAGGTGGGCTGGGTGGGTTTGGTACTAGGAGCCACCTATTAGGGAGTACATACGGCGCTTAATTTTCTGGGTCTGGGATACTTCACTTAATATAATTGTTTCTAATGACATCCATTTCCCGGCAAATTCCAGTAATTCATCATTTTTGATGTCTGAGTAGTACTCCATTGTATAGATGTACCACAGTTTCCTTATCCACTCGTCAACTGTTGGACATTTGGGCTGATTCCATGACTTTGCTATTGTAAACAGTGCTGCTATGAACATGGTCGTGCTTGTGCTATCGAGGTGAACCTCTGCTGTATGGGGGGTTATTCCCAAAAGTGGAATAGCAGGGTCATATGGCATTTCAACCTTTAATTTCTTTAAGAATCTCCAGACGGCTCGCCAGAGTGGCTGTATGAGCCTGCATTCCCACCAGCAATGTAGGAGAGTTCCCCTCTCTCCACATCCTCTCCAGCATTTGTCGTTGTTAGTATTGTGGATTTTTGCCATCCTGACCGGGGTGAGATGATATCTCAGGGAAGTTTTGATTTGCATTTCTCTGATGGCTAAAGAAGTGGAGCATTTTTTAAGATATTTGTTAGACATTTTAATTTCATCCCTGGTAAAGTTTCTTTGAAGTTCCAGGGCCCATTTTTTAATTGGGCCATTGGTTTCCTTGGTGTTTAGTTTTCTAAGTTCTTTGTGCACTCTGGACAATAGAGCTCTATCAGATATGTGGTTAGTGAAGATTTTCTCCCATTCTGTGGCTTGCCTTTGAGCTCGCGTTACAATCTCTTTATCTGAACAGAAGCTCTTTAATTTCACAAGATCCCAACTGTTGAGAGTTGGTAGCAGTGACTGTGCCATTGGATGTCTGTTTAGGAACTGTTGGCCTAGCCCAATCAGCTCGAGGGAGTTCCCAATCCTTTCAACTATGGTTTTTATAGTCTGTGGCCTGATATCAAGGTCCTTGATCCATTTGGAATTAAGTCTTGTACATGGTGACAAGTACGGGTCCAGCTTTAATCTTCTGCATGTGGAGATCCAGTTTTGCCAGCACCATTTGTTCAAGATGCTGTTCTTTTTCCATTGGATTCTTTGGGCCCCTTTGTCAAAGACCAAATGGCTGTAACTTTGTGGGCTTATATCTGGGTCTTCAATCCTTATCCATTGATCTGTGTGTCTATTTTGGAGCCAGTACCAGGCTGTCTTTACAACTATGGATTTGTAGTATAGACTAAGGTTTGGTATGGTTATACCTCCAGCTGTGTTTTTGTTACTCAGGATTGTTTTTGCTATCCTGGGTCTTTTGTGCCTCCATATGAACTTTGAGATTGTTTGGTCAACTTCTTTGAAGAATTGCTTTGGGATTTTGATTGGTATAGCATTGAATCTGTATATTGCCTTTGGTAGGATGGTCATTTTCACGATGTTGATTCTGCCAATCCAGGAACAAGGGAGGTCTTTCCACCTTCTGGTGTCTTCTGCTATTTCTTTCTTTAGGGTTTTAAAGTTTTCATTGTAAAGGTCTTTTACCTCCTTGGTTAGGTTTATACCAAGGTATTTCATTTTTTTAGGGGCTATAATAAATGGTATTGTTTCTCTCAAGGCTTTTTCACTTCTTTCATTCTGGGCATATAGGAAGGCCTCTGATTTTTGCACATTTATTTTGTATCCTGCCACCCTGCTGAATTTCTCAATTAGTTCTAGGAGCTTCCTGGTGGAGTTTTTGGGATCACTCAGGTATAAGATCATGTCATCTGCAAATAGGGATAGCTTGACTTCTTCCTTGCCGATTTGAATCCCTCTTATGTCCCTTTCTTGTCTTATGGCTTCAGCTAACACTTCAATTACAATATTGAATAGAAGTGGTGAGAGTGGACAGCCTTGTCTAGTTCCTGATCGAAGTGGGAATGCTTCCAATTGTTCCCCATTGAGCATAATCCTTGCTGTGGGCTTGTTATTTATAGGTTTTATTATATTGATAAAGATTCCTTCCATTCCCACTGTCTCTAGCATTTTGATCATAAAAGGCTGTTGGATCTTGTCAAAAGCTTTTTCTGCATCTATCGAGAGTATCATGTGGTCTTGGACTTTGGACTGGTTTACATGATGAATTACATTTATTGATTTGCGTATGTTGAACCAACCTTGTGTGCCGGGGATGAAGCCTACTTGGTCCCCGTGAATGTTCTTTTTAATATGTTTTTGAATCTGATTTGCTAAGACTTTGTTGAGAATCTTTGCGTCTGTGTTCATCAGGGAGATCGGCCTATAGTTTTCTTTTTTAAGCGAATCTTTATTAGGTTTTGGGATTAAAACGATATTAGCTTCATAGAAGGAATTTGGTAGTGTTCCTTCCTTTGCTATTTGATGGAACAGTTTAAGGAGTATTGGTATTATTAACTGCTTAAATGTCTGGTAGAACTCTGTGCTGAATCCATCTGGTCCAGGACATTTTTTGGTGGGAAGATTTGAGATTACTTCCTCAATTTCCTTATATGTTATAGGACTATTTAAATAATTCACAACTTCCTGATTCAATTTAGGTAAGTTGTGTTTACTTAGAAATTCATCCATCTCTTTTGTGTTGTCAAACTTCACAGAGTATAAGTTTTTGAAATATGATGTTATAATTCTCTGGATTTCTTGGGTATCAGTAGTGATAACTCCATGTTCATTTCTAATTTTGTTAATTTGGGTTTTCTCTCTCTTGCTTTTGGTTAGTTTAGCTAGGGGTGTATCAATCTTGTTTTTTTTTTCAAAGAACCAGCTTTTTGACTGGTTGATATTTTTTCTATCATTTTCTTAATCTCGATTTCAGATATTTCTCCCCTTATTTTGCTAATCTCCTCTCTTCTACTACTTTTGGGATCAGATTGCTCTAGTTTCTCTAAAGCTTTAAGCTGCATTGTTAAGTTGTTTATTTCTGATGTTTCCATTTTTTTGACGTAGGCATTAAGAGCTATGAACTTACCTCTTAGAACAGCTTTCATTGTGTCCCAGAGATTTTGGTAAGTTGTATTTTCGTTATCATTCACTTTCAGGAAATCTTGAATTTCCTTTTTAATTTCTTCCTGAATCCAGTTCTCATTCAGCATCATAGTGTTAAGTTTCCAGGAGTTAGTGTATTTTCTCTTGTTTGATGTGTTGTGGATGTCCAGCTTTAGGCCGTGATGGTCTGATAGGGCACAGGTTAGAATTTCAACTTTCTTGTATATGTGTAGATTCATTTTGTGGCCCAATACGTGATCTATTTTGGAGAAAGTTCCGTGTGCTGCTGAGAAAAATGTGTATTCTTTGGTGCGTGGGTGAAAAGTTCGATAGAGATCTGTAAGGTCCATTTCTTTCAGGGTTTGATTAAGTTCCAAAGTGTCTCTTTTAAGCTTTTGACCTGTTGATCTTTCCCATGTTGAGAGGGCGGTGTTGAAGTCCCCAAGAATTATCGTTTGGGGATTGATTTCTTGCTTTAGACGCTGTAGGGTTTTCTTAATGAATGTGGAGGGGCCCGTATTGGGTGCATATATGTTCAGGATTGTGAAGTCTTCCTGGTGAATTGTACCTGTGACTAAAATGTAGTATCCATCCGTGTCTCTTATAATTTTCTTTGGTTTGAAATCCACTTTGTCTGATAGCATAATGACTACCCCTGCCTGTTTTCTGCTTCCATTTGCTTGTAGAATTGTTGACCAGCCTTTTATTTTTAGAGCATGCCTATCTTTTGTGGTGAGATGGGTTTCCTGCAGGCAGCAGATTGATGGATTGTGATTTTTAATCCATGTTTGTAATCTGTGTCTCTTGATCGGTGAATTAATTCCATTAACATTTAGTGTTATAATGGAGAAACTATTGTTAATTCCAGCCATTTATTATGTTTAGTAGCGTTTATAAGTATATTGCTTCGTTTTTAATGATGTTATACTTGCCTTCTGTTCTCCTGGATATGCCTGTTTTTTTCTTCATGCTTGAGTATCATTTCTAGCGTTTTTTGAAGGCCTGGTTTGGTGGCCATGTATCCCTTCAAGTTGTCTTTGTGCTGGAAAATTTATCTTTCTCCCTCGATCATGACTGATAGTTTTGCAGGGTAAATCAGCCTGGGTTGACATTTTTGCTCATTCAATACTTGAAGTATGTCTCTCCAAGCTCTTCTTGCTTTTACTGTTTTGACTGAGAAGTCATTTGTTATTTTAATAGGTTTATCTTTAAAAGTGATTTGTTTTTTCTCCCTTGAAGCTCTCAGCACCAGTTCTTTATCTTGAATGTGGAGTGTTTTAACTATTATTTGCCGCGGCGTGCTTCTATTTTGGTCGTATCTGTTTGGGGTGCGGAATGCCTCTTGTATATGGATGGGCCTCTCTTTTTTTAGATGAGGAAAATTTTCCTTGATGATCGTTTGAAAAATTTCCTCAGGGGTGGTATTTTGAGATTCTTGCTCTGGTATTCCATGAATACGCATGTTAGGCTTTTTCAGGGTGTCCCAAATCTCTTGGATATTTCTCTCAAGTATCTTTTTGGCTTTAACAACCTCTTCCATTGAGCTGGTTAGTACTCCCACTTTATCTTCAAGGTCTGACATTCTGTTTTCTGCTTCATTAGTTCTGTTGATAAGACTCTCTGTGGCGTTCTGGGTTGAAGATAACTTGTCTTTTAGCTCAGTTTTAAACTCTGCTTGAGTCTGTTTTAACTGCTCTATGCCACTTTTTGTTTCTTGCACTGTTTTTCTGAACTCCTCCAGATGTCTGTTGTGTTCCTCTTCAAAGCGATTGATTCGATTATGTAATTCCTCCCTGATTTCCTCTTTCATAGTATTGAACATGGTAATGATCATATTTTGAAAGTCTTTATCCTGGGTGGGGCTTTCTTGGCCTTTTTCCGTGGGTTTGTTCTTGTTGGAGTCTAACATTATGGGATTAATTTCTTCAGTGGGAAATTTGTTTACTTGATTGTTGCTTCTCATGGATTTGCACTTTGACTTTGGCATTGTCATTTTAACTCTTAAGATCTCTCAATTTCACTAAACTGAATTATTTGGCCTGGGGTCCTGGTGGGCGGGGCGGGCGGAGACTTACCTAGGTCGTGGGGTGAGGCCCGGCTGGACGGCGGGCGGGTCCCGACCGGCGGAGCGGGGTGGGGTGCAAAAGGGGGGATGGGGGCGATGGCGTGGAGCTATTTAACCCGAGGGCAGCTGGGGTGGGGCCCGGGCGCAGGGGGAGGTCCTCCTCGTCCCTCGGCCCCACGCGCGGCTCCGGCTGGATGGTGGGAGTCGGAGCCGGGTCCCTGTGGGCCGACCTGGTGTCCTGGTGGGCGGTGGGCGGTGCGCGTGGGGGGGGGGCGGTACTCACCAGCTAGGGCGCGGGGTTGAGGCCCGGCTGGACCGCGCGCGCGCGTCCGGACCGGCGGAGCGGGTTGGGGTGCAAAAAAAAAAGCGACTGTGGTTATTTTTGGAGCCACAAAGCAGAGGCACAACTGGACTCAGGTTCTCAGGCCACCATTCACTGACTCATTTACACAGAGTTTACTGACTACAGTTACATTCATGAAAGACAGAATGCTGATCCTTTCTCACTTTAAAGCTAAACTATGGCCTCCTTGGCTGTGAGTCCCTCAACTCCAAATAAACTCTTATTTCTCAAGTGCCTCACTCATGTCAGTTTCTCTTTATTCATGGACTTCCACATGGTTTCCATGCATGGTTGGAGTGGATCTCAGTTTCTTTCGCCTATTGATCTAACTTCATGTGGTGCCAAGAAAGCCAGGGGTGGATTCCAATGTGAGTTTCTCTTCTCTGCTTCTGTCCACCCTGCCTTCAGTTCTCTTGACGTCCTCGTCTTCCCTTCAGTGACTTTATTTTTTATTTAAATGGGAAAGATAGAGTTTATAAATGTTTCTGTGGCAAAATCAAATACATTTAAATGATTTAACATATGGCCATTTTTATCAAGACATCAAAAGTCATATAACTTTCAAAACCCTTCAGTGACTTTAGCAGGCAATAACTCCACTATTTGGTATATCTAATATCAGCTGATTCTTCTGGCTGGGTGAATTTTGTGGTCCTGTTTCTCACCTTGCCCAAACTTTCTTTTCCTGTTTGCTAGCAGACCACAGAAATTCTGGCCAGGTAGAGAGTTTTCTTAAAGAATATTCTCAGCCTTAGTTGTCTGTTGTACTAATGACTGCTCCCTTAGGTGTAGTTAAAACATTCCTTTCTCCTTTATTGATAGTTCTAGTGATTGTGGTGATGCACCTTTCACTATTCTAGCCTCTGCCCTTGGGAAGAGATCTCACCACACCCCCCCACCCCAACATTCATTGGCCAGCACATGGCCTGGGCGTGATAACCCATTAAGAAGGGGGTAATTTTGATTCATAATTCCAAGACTTTTTTTCCAGTGTAGTGTAAATGGTTTGAGATTCCTTTTTTATTTCAGCTCTCATCTCCTATTCTGATTGGCTGTTCCATGCTCTTGAGACCTTTAGGTTAAACGTTTTCGTTCTACTTTCCATGTTTTCCTCCTTGATATAAAGAAGCCATTGTCTTTACTCTTTAAGTTTTTAAATCTTCCAAAATTTCCCTCCATTTCGATGTACTCTTTCTATCAAATTACTCAGCATCTTTCTTTCCCTTGTGGGTTCCTGAAGCCTCCTGTTAAGGTTCTGATGACCCTCCAAGCTTCAGCCCTGCTGCCAAATGGCCCCTTCCAGTATTCTGCTGTCACATTTGTAATCCATTCTAGTTTTCCATGTGTTTCCAAAGCTGTAAAACTACTGATTAAATTTGGGCATCTCTTCCACTTGCCCTTTGAGGACTCCATTGTATTACATTGGATTTTCCTCACTTTCCTTGTGGTAAGATATATAGACTGCCTTTCCTTGGGTTGGCGCTATCTAATTCTTTGCTCTAGTTTGCTTGCTTAACTACATGTCCTGCATGTGTACTTCTGCCTTCTGCTACATCCACACTAATCTAATTCAGGTGTAGTGATTTCTGGATGTCTGTATTTCCATGTGAAAAGTTTACTGCATTTCCTATATCAGACTAAGGAATTATAACAGACCTCCACAATAGATTCTTCTAACATTATGTTGTAATTTTATACTATGTGCTCACTGAGTGCTAAAGGAAACTAAAAAGATTCTCCTGTGACCATTTAAACAGTGACCTTTGATACCAATCAGGATGCAGCCGAGGGCTGTGCTTAAAAAGGAAAACTGAAAACAACAAACCATAATTCAGAACACCAAAGACCCTACATTAATCACCTGGAACTAGACTAGCTGAATCTTTCCCCATCCTAAAATTCAGGGTACCTTGCAGAAGAGGGGGTGGCAAGATTGTAAGAACCTAAAGATAGGGAGGACCAATATTATGCAAGATACTCCACACAAGTTAGGGCTGCAGCAGTCAGAATTGGACTTTGCCTGACCTGCACAATGACTGACATGTCAACGACCCTCATAATGTAGCATGGATCACAGGTTGAGAAGGCTCCAGGCAGTAGGATCCTTAGAGGTAAGGGATTAACAGTCATAATAGGGAGCCCAAAAAGGGGCTCCTGGCTATGCTACTGAATCTTTACTCCTTAGTAGGGTGGAGAAGTCAGAGGGAAGTTTGGCATTCACACAAAAGGATGCTCCAGGGAATGGGAGGGAGGAAGAGGGAGGCAGTTAATGAGGGAGAGGGAGGGAGGGGAGTAAAAGGGAGGAGGGAAGAGGAAGGGTGCAAAGGGAGCTGACTGGGGAGGGGAGGAGGAGAGAGTGAGAGGACAGGGGTTTGTGTGATTAGAAAAGAAATAAAATGTGGGAGAAAAAGTGTTTTATTTTGATATTAGTCATTTGAAAGACAAAAAACAATAAACAGCAAAGGTCAGTATACCCCCACCACAAAAAGAACCGTTGATAAACCAAAATTTCAATGCTACTGTGCCTCCACAGGATCTGAAAACTTGTATTCCAGTCTAAAAGTGACATGATGGTTAAAACGTTTTCTTTGTAGGATCTACCTAAGAGGGACCTTACATTGTGATGCTAGTTGCTCTAACTGTTGTTGAGATGCCAAATTTAAATCCTGTGTTCTTAACTCAAGAGAGAAATCTTAGTGATCTTAGAAGGAAGGGCCAAAGGAGGAGCCAATAAACAGGACTGCGGAGAGACTCTTGTGTGTCTCTATCAAGAGAGCCTGTTGTAATTAGCATTCAATATTTTAAAATATCTTTTGCTGCCAATCAAGGGCTTCCTTTTCTTCTCTCATCTGTCTATTGTATAATCTTAAGAGGTCCCTGAGATAGGACCCACTCCTTGGAGGAGTTTCCCTAATGACATATGCAGCTATCCAGCTCTGAAGTAGTTTGAGGATTTGTTGGTGGCCCCATATGCATCCTGGCAACTGCGTCTTCCCCTTTTTATGAAGTGCAAGTATTATATGACCAGCAAATGGAAATTAATAGAGTTTAGGATTGGAACCTCACCTAGGTAACAGTTCCTTCCTTGCCCTTGGCCAAAAGTAAAAATGACCTTAATTTTCTCGTTTTCAGTGGAATCTATACTTGAAAATAAACTTCTTTCTAAACTCTGTCAACCTTTACAAAGTAACAACTGTATCCCTTCTTCCTACCTTGCTGTCTACTAGGGGTAAGAGTGAGGAATGTCAGCCACAGCCGTCATTTTGCAAAGCCTCTTCTTTAGTTAAAAGTAGATGTTCATTTTGTAAAGACCACACTGCCAGCTTTCATGTACTGGCCTGCTTTACCAACTGTTGGGACAGTAGAGATTGCTTAAGTTTCTCTCTGGGGACCTCCATCTGGTACCCATATATCTCTGACAATTAGGTTCTTTGTTGCTTATGTATATTTGCTTTTCAGAATGCTTAAGTTTTTTATTGTAATTTTTTATTGGAAAACAAATACACGACTTGGAATGGATTTGAAGCAAATTGTGCCACCAGCAGATTTTCTTTAAGTGGCTGCACAATGTTTAAAAAGCAAGTAGCAAGGAAAGAAAATGTTTCTGGTACAATACAAGCAGTAGAAAATAGTGTACAAGTTCCTGGATAGTACATCCGTTTTGCAATAGTGTAATTTTCAGTACATATTGTTGACTTTCCATGGTCCATGCAGAGTTGCAATTCTACATTTCAGAAATAACATGCTGACAGTCCCTAAAAATTTCTTTAAAAAGGCATAACTCAGATGTTCCCTCATTCTACCAAGTCTGTCTAAGTTTAGATTTACAGAAGGGCTTAGATATATCCAGAGTAATCCACATGCAAGATGTTACTTGATCAATTCTAAAAATAAGGTTTACAGGCAGTGACACTAAGATGAGGGGAGAAAACTTGAAGGAATGAATTCCTAATTACTATATATGTTCATGTTATTTTGAAAGTCGGCAAAACCCTTTTACAGTTAAATTACAAACAAAGGAAAGGCAAATAAACCATTTGTAGTAGAAATTTTACAAATTTAACACATTCTGCACAGCGTCTTCCCTTTGCTGTCATCATTTGTACAAAAGCTTCATAGTTGACTTGACTATCATTATCATATTTCTTCTTGGTCATTTCATCAACTTCTTCATCTGTGAGTTTCTCACCAAGATTTGTCATCACGTGGCAAAGCTCTGCTGTATTAGTGCAGCCGTTGCCATCCTTACCAGACACATGGGATGCTTCTAATTTCTTCTTTACTGTCTCGTATTTAATTTTTCTTGCCATCGTTGGAAATTTGAGGAAGTCAAATCTCCCATCACCTTCAGTACATCACCATCTGCTTCATTAATCATGTCCTGTAACTCTGCTTCTGAGGGATCGCCCAAGAGACCTCATTACAGTTCCCAATCCCTTTGTTGTTCTAGTGCTGTTACCATCCTTGTCAAGTACAGAAAACTTTTCTTTGAATTCTGCAATCGGCTTTTCAGTCAGTTGGTCAGCAGCCGTGCTGCAAGGGATATACTGGTTTCTGAGATGCAGCCACACAACCACTGGGCTCCACTCAGACTAATTGTCCTTCACTCCCATCACCTCATAAACACCTCCCTCTCTGCCAGATCCCTTTGCCACATGCCAGGTCAGAATTCTTGAGGTTTTTAGGACAATGTTTTTCTAAATCTCTGAAGACTATCAGTTTATTCACTTAATTATGTATGGCAGGAATGAATTCCATCGTATCAGTGCAATGAGGACGTTTTATATCTGTGGATTACTTTCCTTTGTGTGGATCTTTTGCAGTATTAAATCTTGTTGGATTTCATGAGTCAAAGTGTTTCATGATGTATTCTAGGCTGCACTTGAACTTACTATATACCTATACTATATAAAAATGGACAGTCCACTTTCTACCCTGTTCTGGATCCTGTGTTCATTCCATGACTTGAAGGCATTGTTTCCCTTTTTAAAGTGTATTGTAGAATTCACCACACACATGCATATGCAGAAAAAGAAAGAGAGAAAAAGAGACACAACACATTTATCTGTATGCACATTTTGTGTGTGTGGAGATCAAAGAACACCTTTTGAAAATCAATTTCCCTTGTATCATATTTATTCCAGAATCAAGAGATAAGCTTATGTTCACATCCCTTTATTTTGTAGACTTGAATGTACATATCACTCCTGTTATGTAAATGTCTTTCACTTACTAGCTTAATTCACTTTGTTTTCTTCTGGAATGTAATAAGGCATACACTTGCTTTATGAGGTATGATGCATGGCCATTGAAAGATCTACTTGTATATTTTATCCATCTGGGTTATTTTAAATAATCAGATTTCATACTCATTTTTCTATACAACCTTCTCAGTTGATATATGGGCTCTAATGAGTTTTTTCTATGTTACTAACTGAGCTCTTCCCTTATAAAATATTTGACTGGGCCTTTTGTATCTTACGACTGTTGTCTCTTGTGGAATACATCCTAATGATTATATTATTGTCTTTTATACTTTATTGTGCTGTTTTCTCCTTATTCACTTCTACTTTTTTTTCTATCCTGTTTTCATATATATGAACACAGGTTCAGAGCTGCTGTACCTCCATTTTTAAAAATTGTTTGGGATAGATCAAATGCCAAACCACATGTGTGGAGATCAGAGGACGTTTTAGAAAGTGGCTTTCCTACTTCTACCATGTGGGCACCCTGGATTGAATCATGGTCTTCATGTTTTCACACAGGCACTGTTACTCACTGAGCCATCATACTGATACATAACATTTTCTGCATTATCAAGTTCTATTATTTATCATGCAATTCAGTGTGCCTTAACTTCCAGTCAGTGAACAATCTGAATGCGAACGCTCTAATCAAAATTTCAGTAAAATGTTCCCAGCACAGCTCAGGAATTATATCTGTTGTCTTTTCTTAGTGGGCCTGATTCAGCATGGAGACTTCATTGTGTATTTCTCCTTGTAGGACACAGCATGACCAAGCCTGACTTGATCTTCCTGTTAGAACATGGACTTGCACCATGTACTTCAGCAAAAGACTCAGTGTGGAGCTTCCCAGGTCAGTGACTGCAACCTAGCAAGAAATTCAGCAACAAATGATCTCATCAGTTATTGATTATTGAACTGTTTTGATCTGATTCTGTTAAACTAGGTGGATTACAGCTTTTTTTTTTTCCTTTTTGGGTCTGAAGTTTGACCTTTGCTGTTTCTGGAGATGCTGTTTTTTAACACCATCTTAAGTCCCTGTGTGTTTTGTTGGATAATGTTTTCTCACAGTGTCAAAAAACTATTCCTATATAGACCTTTTCAGTCATATTGTTTTTAGCATTTTTTTTACAAAGTGGTTCTTTTAATTTTAGGAGTGCTGTATGTGCAAGATGTGTCTAAAACATGAAATGAGGGACTGTAGAGATGGCTAAGGGGTCAAGACTCAGCCTTGCAAGCAGAAGGTCCTGAGTTGGGATCCCAGGTCCCATGTAAAAATGCCAGGCGGAAATGTCGGCAGCCTTGTCCTGGTGGGGAGAGCCTGGGAAATCTCAGAGTGAAGCCAAAAGTGGGTAGATGCAATCCAGGATGATTCCCGAAGTCGTCCTTGGTCCTCCACAGGGACACATAGTGCCCTCTGATACACACACACACACAAACACACACACATACACACACACACACACACACACACACACAAAATAAATAAAAATCTTGGGGCTGGAGAGGTGGCTCAGGGGTTAAGCCTCTGCCTTGCAGGCGAAAGGTCCTGAGTTCGGATCCTAGACCCCACATATAGACGCCGGCGGAAGCGGGGGTGGCCTACGTTTCCGGTCCTGGTAGGGCGGAGCCTGTGATTCCCGGGGCAGAGTAAACAAGGAGGAGGTAGAGGTGGTCCATGGTGGTTCCCGAATTCATCCGTGGTTCTACATACATACACACACACACACACACACACACACACACACACACACACACGCGCGCGCACAATTAAAATAATAAAAAAATTAAAAAAAATAAAAATCTTAAAAGAAATGAATTAAAGTATTTGGTGGTGATAATTGCTTAAGAAAGCTATGAAGCATTCTCAGGGGGAAGCTAGCAATTTAAACCTATAGTCTCTAATACCTTTCAGTATAGTGAATATTTAACCATGTCTATGTGCTAATTGTACATACTTGACAATAATCTTATTTCATACATGAATGACATGTAATATGGGATCATTATCTGTCACTGATGTAATAGAGAAATGTAACAAGAAATAAGTGACAAAAATTGCTTTGTAGGAACGTGCTAGAGAGTAATAGTAAAATAAATTTTTTCACATTTCAAAAATGTAACCTATGAATGAAATAGTACTTCACTTACACTGTGTGATTTGTTATGTTCATGAATATGTGAAACTTATACACATATGGCGAGTCAGTATAATTTTATAAATTTCTGTGGGAAATACACAAATGTATTTGGGTGACATAATAAGGACTTCTATTAGCATCATTGATGAGGCCATTTTTATTATTTAGATGATCATAAAGTGACTACCCAAGTTGACACCTGCCAGTATTCTCACAGAAGACATTTGGGTCAAGTAATGTTCAACCCAAGCAATACACTTACTTTACATCAGAAAACTCAGGGAAGTGAGAAGCCGTATGAATGTACAGAATGTGGAAAATCTTTCTCACGGAAGGCATCACTCTCTACTCATCAGAGACGTCATGCAGGTTTTAGACCATATGAATGCGAAGAATGTGGAGAAGGTTTCATTGCCAAGTCAGTTTTTATTATACATCAGAGAACTCACACAGGTGAGAAGCCATATGAATGTACAGAATGCGGAAAAGCTTTCACCGAAAAGCGAACACTCATTATACATCAGAGAACTCATACAGGCGAGAAGCCATATGAATGTGCACAGTGTGGGAAAGTTTTCTCTGATAAACGAATACTCGTTCTACATCAGAGAATTCACACAGGTGTAAAGCCATATGGTTGTACAGAATGTGGAAGATTTTTTTCACGGAGGTACAAGCTCATTGTACATCAGAGGACTCATACAGGTGAGAAACCATATGAATGTAAAAAATGCGGAAAAGCTTTCGCTCAGAAGACGACTCTCAATAAACATAACAGAACTCATACTGGTGAGAAGCCATATGCATGCACAGAATGTGGAAAAGGTTTCTGTGACAAGCGAATTCTCTTTGCCCATCAGATTGCTCATACAGGTGAAAAGGCATTTGAATGTACGGAATGCAAAAAAGTTTTTGCCTATAAGCGAACACTCACTGCACATCAGAGAAGTCATACAGGTGAGAAGCCATATGAATGTACAAAATGTGGAAAAACTTTCTTTCATAATTCATCACTGTATGACCATCAGAAA
This sequence comes from Typhlomys cinereus, assembly GCA_023101885.1. Taxonomy (NCBI): domain Eukaryota; kingdom Metazoa; phylum Chordata; class Mammalia; order Rodentia; family Platacanthomyidae; genus Typhlomys; species Typhlomys cinereus. The sequence continues at coordinate 709,150 of JALPQD010000652.1, forward strand.
AAGTGTTCATGTGAGATGCCTTAGTTACGTACATAATTCAGAAAAGCTTTTTTCCGTAAGAGAACTTTCATTGCACATGATAAAATGTATATAGATGAGAGATGCACCAGACGATGCAACAAAGAAGTTAGCAATATCCACCATTACTTTTGAGACTGCTCTGTAGAACTTTTTGTCAGTCCTGTGGCAGCTTCAGTACCATAGGCAAAGGGTTCTTGTCCAGAAAGAGTGCAGGGCACTGTACTTCATTCCCATCTCTCCATTGGCTATGCATTTTCTTCAGGCTATGAGAACTGTGTGGATTGCAGTGGGTCAAGGCAATTGGACTGTATTCTGTTATTTGGTAGGAGGGCAGCCAGCCATGATTGTGATTACTCTGGATTCTCTGTCACGCTTTCTGGGACAATAGCTATATCACCTTCACATTACCACCAAGCATACATGTAGAATGGACTGAGAGCATGTGGCCCTGCATATGGCATTATGTTTCTTTGTTGATAGCAGTAACTGTCTTTTTTGTTCAATGATGCTAAAGATGCACAGTGGTAAGCTTTGTAGAGCAAGTAACACCTAAGTTTTGATTTAATGGAAGAACTGGCTTACAGAGAAAGCACTCCTAGGCAAGAGAGCTCTTATATGATTCTGAAACCAGAGTCATGCACTATTGGCACAGCATAGGGACCACCAGGTGGCATCTCTGAACCTAGGCTCGTTCTTGACCCTTTACCAACTATGGAACACCATTTTTTTTCCTGGATGGCATCAGCACTGACTTACTTATTCCTCTGAAGGTTCTAACTTCCTGTCTTCCTTTGATCCCTCACCATATCAGTTCCAGTACTCTTGGCAACAGAGAGGCCCTTGTGGACCCACATGGCGAAGCATCAATGATCACATAGTCCTGGCATGACAGACCTTTCTGACTGCGGAGGCTTGTGACAGTCCTGTGGGTGTGTCAGGAAGCACTGGTATGGAGTTCTGCTCAGGGCAGAGACCTGTTTGCCCCCCATGGCCAGGTTGAGCCTTGTATGTTTGGAAGATTGAGCATGCCAGTGCAGCATGGCCTTTGTGGAAGACTTATTCTCAGCCTCCATTGGCAACCACAGAGCAAGTATTTCCAGTGTTGACTTTCCTAACATTGGTACCTATGAGGACAGCATCTAGTGAGTTGAAAATTTCACCATAAGTGGCCACAAGAAAATGTACCTCTCACTGGGTCTCACCTACACATCCAATGCTAGCATGAGTTCCTCATGGTTAGTGAATGACCTTGCTTGGGACCTAGGTCCACAGATAACTCACAAGGTCTTGTTTTGTAATCAGAGTTCCTGGTTCTGGAAGACACAGTCTGCATAGGCATACAGTCAAGCCCTGTTTTTTCTTCGTAACAAGTTCAGCGTAGTACATTTCTTGGGTCTGATAGTATCCACATCTGCAGATATGGAGCAAAGCTCATATTTCCATTAAACTCCAATAGTTCTTGTGATCCTATAGGTTTGTGTCTCTGGCATTTGATGAGTGATCTTTTGTCCCTGATGTCCTTGGTCCATCTGTCCCTACTGTTTCTAGGTTTCTCACCATCTCTTTCCCAGTCAGTATCTCCTTTAGGCCCTGGGAAATTAAGATGCAAGCACGCGCGCGCACATACACACACAGAGTTGCTCACATTCCAGGTGTTTAACCATGTTTACCTAGGGAAATAGAAACTGGAATTGCCACTATTTCCTTGTGGCCCAAGAGCCTTCCGGTAATGCCATTGGGAGAGTAATGGTAGCCAAACAATAGACTCCAAGAAAGGATGGTCTTATAGTATGGGGTGTGATCTCATACCTAGAATTGTAATTTTACAGAGACTAACCCAGGGATTGTTAGTATGTCTTATACCTACATCATATAAAGTACTTCATCCTGTTTTAAGAAGATCAGATTTGTTTTCTCATAGTCTTGTCCTTCCTGTTCAAGCAATTCTTCTCCTAACTTTGCTACCTTTCTGGCTTATTGGTTCCCAGAGGATTTCCTAAGGACTCAGACTACTTGAAGCACATCCCCTTGGCACCATCTGCCCAGTAGTCACCCAGAGGTTTCTATTGGTCATCCAACATTCCTATGGTATCTTGTCCTGAACTTCTCAACAACTATATAGAAACACCTGGCAGCAGCCCTGAAAAACAAATTTTTTAACCTGTCCTGGTTCTTATTTTCCTGTGCTTTATCCCAGTCTATGAGTACTAGATGAGACTCGTTCTTCTATTGGATGCCATAAAAGCAACCAAAACACTTTTTTTTCCCTCGAAATGTGTGCTGTCATAGGGGTACCCACTTCCTTGTTTGCCTTTCCTGCCATCCACCTTACAGGCAGAGGCTTGGGCAGAGTAGTTAATGGGCAGTGACACTGAGGAGTGTTTCTTGTTTCCTAGAAATCGGATGGCACAAAGCCAAGAAACTGAACAGATGGAGGGGGTGTATAGAGAGATGATCAAAATAGAGGTTTATTTCCCCTGCTGACAAAAGTCCTCTCAGTTGTACCCAGTGGCAGTGATGTTAGAAATGATCCTTTCACACACACAATCACCACCACCCCTACCACAGCACACCCTCCCCCCCAGTTAAAAATGCACATTCAAGAGATCAGAGAGCAGAGTATTATTTTAGCAGAAGGGTTGTCTTGGTTTGAAATGTCCCCCACAGTCTCGTTCGTGTTTGAGTAGGTCATGGCACCTTTAGGAGGTAGAGCCTTGCTGGAAGAAGGCAGTCCCGGGGTTTACCTTGAGGTGGATTAGTCCCACCCTATCTCTGGCAGTTGGCATCTTGTAGCTCTCAGCCTGTCTCCAGCTTCTGCCACCAACCATGCTGTTTCTGCCTTGAAAGACTTATCTGGAACCATAAACTGGATAAATCTTTCTCCCATTACATTTCTTGATTTTGGGAGTTCTCTCACAAAGAGTAACCAGTTGATCAGGGTATATGCTTCCGGTCATGGTTTGTGTGTAAGTTGCTCCTCATAGGCTCATGTGTTTGAATCCTTAGTTTTGGTTAATGTTTGTCAAGTTGGTAGCGCCTTGGTAATGCCTTTCTGTAGGAAAACAGGGCACAGGTCAGACCTCGAGGGTTGTAGCCTAGTCCTGCTTCCTATTACTGCTTTGGCTTTCTGATTCCAAGTGCTGTGGTGACTTGAAATTTGCCTCTTGCTCCTATTTCCAACTTTGTCTTCTGATATGTGATTGCTACTGTAATGGTCTGTAACTCTTCTGCAACTGTAAGATAAATAAATGTCCATTTTTCCTTTAACTTGTGTATGAGTATTTCATAGGAAAAGAAGAGTAATGGCAACACCTCTCTTAAGTAGATTTAGCAAGCACACCCAGCAGTCTATCCATTCAAACTGTGTGCCCTGTGGAGCACCAAGAGTGAGTTCGAGAATCATACTGGATTGCTTCTATTTCCTTTTTGCTTTACTCTGGGATTTCCCAAGCTCTGCCACCCCCAGTACCGAAAGTGCAGTTCTTTCCACTGTTTCCAGCTGGCTTTTTTACGTGGGATCTGGGATCCAAACTCAGGACCTTCTACCCTTGAGCCACCTCTCCATCCCCTGTGTGAGTTTTTGTAGATGGGAAAGGAGGTAGATGAATCTCAGAAATTTCCTCATGTAATGGAGTCCAGATTCAAAGCAGGAGTACTTAGGTTTGATAGGAAGGACCTGATTTCTCCATAGAGAGAAAAATTTTGAAAAAAATCACCTTCCCAATTCACATGACTCTCAATCTGCCCAATCTGTCTTTATGTGCCACATGAGTTCATATTGTGGATGTGGGGCACTCATAGATTCACCATTGACTAAAAAAGTTTTAAAATGAGACACTTTATTGAGGGGGTGACTGTCATAGTTAGGCACAAGTGTCAGCTTGGCAGTTGAGGGTTTGAGCTCTGCACATATTTGTAGAGAATTAATTATTGAGTTAAGCCCAGAGTAAGCCTTCAGGAGATTGTCTAGCTGATGGGGAGGGCCCAGCCTTCGATGGGTGGGATTAGGCCCTGGAATTAAAGACGGAGGGCTGGTTGAGGAAGGGGGCATCCTTTTGTATACTTGGCCAGACATGCTGGTCTTCCAAGTAAGATCTTCCCTCTTCCAGCCATTACACAGAGATGATGTGGCCAGTTCCCTTGGTCCTGGTGTTGGTGCATGCTCTCCCATCAAGCTGGACTGAACTCTGTAACTGGAAAATCGTAAGAGGGAATAAACCCTTGTTCCCTTACGCCATTTGATGGTCATTTATCAGGAACAATGCAGGCAAACTGCAACAAGGAATTAATGTAAGAACAGAGTTGAGCATGAAGCCCCATGTTTACAATGTATTTAAACATGGGATGTCACAGAGGATGACAAAAAAGTAATAAACTGGATTTGTAGACCCGCAGCTGCAGACTTGATGTACATGTTCTCATAGACAGTTGGGTGCCAGGGCTGACATGAGATAACAGTTGGTTAGTAAGAGTTATAACCATCCCTGTATATCTGCTTGTAGATTCTCTATGTATCTTAAGCCTGACATTTATGTTCTTAATTAAGGGGGGTTATTCTATGAAATTGGGTGGAGGGAGAGGGACATCTGCCCTTGCTGATAGATAGTTGTCTGCCGACTGCATTGAATGACTTTTCATTTCTGTTCTCTATAGGTTTTTAAAGTTTTTCTTTTATATTTCCCTCAACATATATGTCTCATATTGAGCATAGCTACAGCTAAGGCTTTCCACAGTGTATGTTCTGTAGCTCACATTGCAAGGTATTGCCATCCTAGGACCCCTGTATGTTGGTTCCACATGTTGGCATTCCCTGACATGGTCTTGGGCAGACTAGAGAGACTTTACTAGTAAACTCAGATTCCTCCCACAAACAACTGGTTGGGTATACACTTCAAGTCAGAAGTGCACAGAGCACCACAGTCAGGTATGGGAAAGGACATCCTACAGGGAGTGTTTTCCATCACCAGGGACACACAGTCTCCCTCCCCTGTCTCATGTCCAGCCACACTTAACCATTTCTGGCTTCTGAACAGCATGTCCTAGACCACACAGGCCAGGGAACAATGTTCCAGTCCCTAAGAAGGGAATAAACAGAGCCAGAGCTGTCAAGATGGGAGACAATTGGCCAGTTCACAAACATGCAGTACCAGACTCATAAAGCCCTCCCATCATTATCTTTTTGTCTGCTTGGGACATCCTCAACCCCTGTGTTCCATTGGACATTTCAGATTCCATCCTTCAGTCCATATTGACAATAAGTGTCAGGAACCCTGGTTGTATTAAAGCCGAAAGCACAGCTTATGTTCCTGAATATTGGTTGGCATGTGTTGCAGAAAATACATGAAAACAGGAGGGAGATTGTCGGAAGAAGCAAAATTGTAGTGGCAAGAGGAGGGCAGAAGGCTTTGGGCTTGTTGCAGTTCACCTGCATGGGTGCTGATAAATCACCATCAAAGGTCTTAAGGGAACAAGGGTTTATTTTCTTACAATAGTCTGGTTATAGTTCATAGTCCAGTTTGACAGGAGAGCATGCACTCTGATAGGGTCTTACTTAAGGATTTCCAGCACATCCCCAAACCATGGCTTTCCAGCAGCTTCCATGTTGAGTTTCTTGCAGGTGATTTTCTTCAATTGTGGAAAAGTATGTTGCTTCATGGTAGCTCTTCAGTCTTGGCTGTATTAGCTGATTATTATGTTTTGTTACACTAAACCCCTACTACTCATTTTGTTCCCAATGCAACCAGTAGAATACATGCCATATTTCTTTCAGGAGTGTGTTTAAAATGTCATAGCCTTTGTGATTATTGTTATGATATAAAAAGTTTGTTAAAAACAAAAGCATGAAAAAAAAACTATGCCCAACTGGAAATGATGGTCAAAATGAACAGATGCATTAGTCACTGAAAGGCTATAACATTAATAGTTATCTCAAAGCATTAAAATCTATTCTAGGAAGATCTATTTGTTAGTTTTCCATTGAATGGCTTTGCTAAGCTATGTTGCTGGGCTACTGCATCATGGAGTGTCTCTTCCCTCCTGGACAAAAACAGCCCCATTTTATAAAAATGTGTCTCTAGGCCCATACATGCCCTTCTCTCTACCTGAGATGGCGCCCTCAGGCTTCTCTCTCTTCATGTATGTGTTCCTGCTGACAGGCTCTAGCTCCCCTGTACATTCTTCAGCTAACTGGACTTTCCTCTTATAGGGTAAAAACCCAAGTGACTGTTCCCTAGCTCACAGCCCTAATGCCCCCCTAGTTGTACTATATATAAGCTGAGAGAAGACGACACCCCCTGCTGTTCCAGTCACTTGTGCTCCTGTAATAAATCTCTTGTGTGAACATGGCCTGTGGTCTTTGCTCGAGCCAGACATTGGAGGGGGTTCCCCTGAACAAGTGACTTGAAGCTCTGAGCTTCCATCTGACGAAAAAAGGAGTTTGCCGCTGATATCCAGGGAAAGAAAGCCCAAAAAATGCCAGATTGATAATAGTAACTCATGAGAACCTTGGTTTAACATGCAAATTTGAAGCCATTTTGTTCCTCTGTTAATAGATAGGAAGCACAAATTTTTGGTGCTTAACTTCCTTCCTTCGCCTCTGTCCACCTTTGATTCAACTAAAACTGTTAAGATCAGGAAAATGACAGGTTTAGCAAAGCAACTATTGAAGTTCCTTATATACTCAATGCCAATTCAAATGTCTGTGGTCCAAGACATCTCCTTGCCTTTAAGAATCCAGAAGGGAAAAGAGATATAACTCAGATCATTATGCCCAAGGATTCAAAAACGATCCACATATTTTTGGATAGACCTTGGGATGTGAGCTTACATATTTACAGCTGCCAGAGGAAAAAGATCTCTTCCAGATTACCTCCTGTTCTTTGCTTTCACACCAGACAAAGGTAATGACTATTCCAGGCAAGATAATTATAATGGTTAAATCCTTAAGTTTAGATCTTGTAGGCCTAATTTCTTTGCTTTCTCTCTTCCAGACTAATATCCATAAAGTTTCAAATATGGGGGCCTCTGGACTATCCCAGCATCTCATGAATGAGGATCATTGGCTCTCACAATTCCTTTGTCCCAACTCAGCAGGAAGTAGCCAGAAAGGTGGTCATCTCGCATCCCTTGAGCAGTCTGGGTCCTTAGAAGGTTAAAGGGTAAAGTAGGCAGGTCTAGAGCAACCCATGCTGGGATTGTCTCTGAAGGTCTTGGAAGGTCATCCCCCAGTGCTAGGGTTACCTTGAAGGAACACAGCCTTCTGCTAACTTCCCTTTGATTAAGAAAAGCCATTTTCTCCCCGGGTTCACCTAAAAATGCCCACTCCAGGCTGTTCTCAAGAATTCACCTCTGGAAAGCCATTTGGCCAGAGGGCCTGCATGAAGCCTACATGGTGATAAAACTATAAAACACTGCCCTCAGACCAGAAAAGCCCTAGCCTATCTCATTGCTACAGCTCATACGACAAACGATTATTTTTTCTAAACCATATGAATCCCTCTCTAAATATCTCCCCTTGCTTCCTTTGTGATTCCCTTCAATACTCACTTTGGCTTCAATCCCCTTAAACTTGATTCCAAATACCACCACTTTTTTCCTCAGCTCTTTCTCGGTCCCCATCCATCTCCAACGGCCCCTTAATGGAAACCTGAACAAACTACCACCTTCCATCCTTTCCGACTCTGCCTCATCACAGACAAAACCTCAAACATCTCTCCTTCCAATGAGACCTGTACCAAGAACATTAACATCCAGACGCCCCTACAAGCCAACTTGGGACAGTTCCTCTGGTGCAATGGCTCTGTCTCCTCTCACATTTACCCCCACTCCCCAGTCCATGTATCCCAGTCACCAGAGTCCCTCAATTGACTCTGGAAGGGCAGAATTCCTTCAGTTGCTCCTTAAAATCATATCAAAAAGCAACCTTCATATCAGTACTAGTGGGAATAACCCTGGCAGCAGCCATCTAGGGTTCAGCGATTGTGGGGGGAAGGGAGGGCCTTAGGCTGTTCTTTGTGTGCAACAATTTACATGAGGCTCTGAGTTCCACGGCAGCCTCCCTTCCCTCCCTCCAGAGACAACTTACCTCTCTTGCTCAAGTAGCACTACAATATAGAAGGGCCCTAGACCTATTAATGGCAGAAAAGGGCAGAAAAATGGCAGATTCTTAAGGGAACAATGTTGTTACTCCCTCAAAGAATCTGGATTAGTGGAACAAAACGTAATCAAGCTAATTGACCTAACCATTAAATTAGACAATAAACAATGGTCCCAGGATTCTCCTTTTGGTTGATTTCAATCTCCATTAATAACCTGGCTACCATCCTTTCTGGGACCCTAATTCTTGTTTGTCTTTTGTGCCTCTTTGCTTCTTGTCTTCTCAAATTCCTTCAAACACGAATCAATAAAATTACTAACCAAACCTCCAACCAGCTTCTTAGGGATTTCCAGCTACTCCCCACTACGCCTGTTGGACACCCTCAATAACGTTGCCAAATAAGAGGGGGCTTATATATGTCCTCCCCACCAGCACAACAGCCATGCGATGTTATACATCCATAAAGGACCTGAGAGAGGACTATTGGCTACTTCCAAAATGGCTGCAGGCTCCAGAGGACTTCCCAAATCCCATCTAGGAACTTTGGCTCCAGGGAACTTTTCTCTCAGTAGATTCTGATCTAATACTTTTTTTTTTTTTTTTTTTTTTTGCTTTCATTCTCTCACTCTATCTACACTCGCTTATATGATCATCTACAACTCATCAATATACCTATAGACTAATGCATGCCTTTTCTTCTCCCTTGATAGCCCCCCAGCAGACACCCAATTATCTTCAATCTGAAGCCTCTCCAAAAAAATACCTCACCATGTGCTGTGATCCATTCTCCCTAGCCCTATGCGGCATCCTGTTCATGCTTCTGACTGGTCTTGTGTTGGTGGCTCCAGACAAAGAAGCCAAGCTATTGGCCTCTCTGACCTGCATTTTTGTCAATGGGGCTTCCTCTTCCTACGCTGTAACTTCACATGCCCTTAGCTTTTACTTTACAGAGACACTGGACATGAAGACCCTCCTCAGCAGGAAGTAGTTTTGACATTACATTACCCTTTTTCCCAATCGCCCCTCTTCTAAATAAACAAAAAGGGAGGAATGTTGGGTTACTGCATCATGTAGTGGCCCTTCCCTCCAGGACAAAATGTCCCCATTTCATAAAGAGGTGCCTTCAGGCCCATATGTGCCCTTCTTTCCACCCGAGATGGCGCTCCTGGGCATCTCTCTCTTCATGTATGTGTTCCTGCCCCCCAATACATTCTTCAGATAACTGGACTTTTCTCTTACAGGGTAAAAACCTAAGTGTCTGTTCCCTAACTCATACCCCTAATGCCTCCCTAGTTGTACTGTATATAAGCTGAGAGAAGACGACACCCCCTGCTGTTCTGTCCACTTGTGTTGGGACAACCACTCTGCTATTGCAATAAATCTCTTGTGTGAACCTGGCCTGTGGTCTTTGCTGGAACCAGACATTGGAGGGGTGGGGGTCCCCTGAACAAGGTCCCTTCATATGCACTTTTCTTTTTTATTTTTAAATTTAATTAATTTTAGTTAAATTTTTAAATTTAATATTGCATACATGCATATAGTTACTTTACATGTTTAACCCTTAGTTCCAAATCCCATCCATCCTAGAACTCAATGACAATGAAAACACATCATATGAAAACCTTTTTGAACAATGATGATTTTAAGAGGAAAGTTCACACACTCAGTGCCTACATCAAAACTGGGACATCACAAGTAAATAACCTAATGATACACCTTAAAGCTTTAGAGAAACAAGAACAAACTAACCCCCAAAAAAGTAAATGTACAGATTAGTAGGATCGAAGGAGATATAACTTGAATTGAGAGAAAGAAAACAAAATAAAGAATTAAGCAAAGAGCTGGTTATTTGAAAAACTTAACAAAATTGACAAATCCTTAACCAAAATAACTAAAACCAAAATAGAAAACTCAATAAAACTGGAAATAAAACTATGAAATAGAATGATCACAAGAGATGCCAGGAAATTCAGAGAATTGTAATGTCATACTTCAAAAATTTATATACTACCTAGTTCACCAATCACAAAGAAGTGGACAAATTTCTCAACATATACAACATGCCAAAGTTGAACTATGAGGAATTATCTGTACAGTCCTATAGCAAGTGATGAAGTTGAAGCAATAATTATAAATCTACTAATAAGACTAGAACCAGATGGATTCAGCAGAAAATTATACCAGACATTTAAAGAACCAATACTCCTTAAATTATTTAATACCAATACTTCTTAAATTATTCCACAAAATAGAAAGAAACACTTCCATACTCATTGTATGAAGCCAACATTACACTGATGCCCAATCTAAATAAAGATACAGAAAACTAGTCCATTTTCATTGATGAAAGCAGATACAAAGATCATCAATTTTTTCTTGAAATAAGAGAAAAGAAGGAGTTAATTTGCTTCCAGTTGCAGATTACACAGTTCATGATTGTGGGCAGGATCTCACTGCAGATGGTCACATCCTACCCTGAGCAAGAACAGAGGAAATGCATGTGTGAATGTCTGGTAGAACTCAAGTCTCATCATCCTGAGGCATTTCTGAGACCTGTACTAGGGAATGGTCCTGTCCACAGAGGGCAATTGGAACAATCCCCCACAGGCATGCAGAAGCCAACTCTAACTAGAGAATCCTATTCAAGTGGGCCTGGAGGCCTGCCTCAGTAGTTGTCATGCTCACAGTACTGGCCAGCATACTCTCCAGGCATTTCCTCCTGGCATTTTCTTTCTGAGCTTTGAGTCCCAGGTGAATAAGAAGGAGAGAGTCTGGGGCAGATCATCTCAGAACTCAGCGCATATCTTTAGAGATGTTTAAGCAGAAGTGAGGGACTTGGATACAACACATATGTATCACAGAACATAGGCAAAATACATCAACTGGAACTGGTCTGAGAACTTCCTCCTTGCTGGATAGATTACACAGTCCAAGGAAATACTGTAGAAGCTTCACAGGCCTCATCAGCTCAAGAGATCTTCAAGTTGCAATAAAAATCACCATGGCAACAGGTGACCACCAGTGTAATGTAAGCATGAGTATCAACCAACGGCTTTTGGATTGAACTCAAGATCTGCTTGTCAGAAAGGAACACATTCTTGTTAGTGTTAACTAGAACAAGAACTTAAAAAAGAGAAGGAAATAGACAAATAGGAAAAACAGCCTATGAACCTCTAGGTGGTAAAACAGTATGCCAAACTGCTTTGTAAATAGCTGTTGTAAATAGCTCTTCCCATAGATTGGAAGAGTACTTAGTACACAGCCAAGAAGTTTTCTACAAGAGATGTAGGGTAGATGTAGGGTATCATAGCACCCTGACAGAATCAAGCCAACCTAATCTCTCCCCATCCTAAGATTTAGGGAACCTCGCAGAGGAGGTAGTGGTGAGATTGCTAGAACCTGAAGATGGGAAGATCCACTGTTGGACAAGACATTCCATTCAAGACGAGACTACTGCATCCTGGAACTCAATGCAGTGAGACTTGTCCTTGTCAGACCTGAATAACTATAGACTATCAAGGAACTCAAGAGATATAAGAATATATAGTGGAAATCTTGGGGACTAGAGCTGGAAGAGTGAAAGGAAATGCCCCATCAGTGGGGTGGACCAGAGAAAGGCAAGTTGGTATGCCACAGAGACCTGAACCCCCACAAGAGTAGACAAGCCAGAGGGAACCCTGGGGTCCATAGAAGCATACAGGCAGGAGGGTGGGAGGGAGTGGGAGGACTTGATGAAAGGAATGGGAAGGAGGGACCCTGGAGGGAAGCAGAGATAAATATTCAATATGCTTGTAAAAGTAGAAAAAACTTTGTTTTTCTTCTTTGTTATTGTGGGGCTGTGCATTGAATAGTGAAACATGAAAATTTGTTATATTTATCCAAGCCTTGGCTGACAATTAGTAAAATTTCCTCCATTTCTTTCAGTTGGAATATCACCAAGATAGCAGGAGGGTTGAGTTATGACTGGAGGGTAAGGCAACTCCCCTTAGCCAGACCATGAACACATTTCACTGGGAGAATACCTACTGTATGTGAAGTCATATGTTCAATCCCCAACACTACAAAGATAATAAGTCAAAAAATAGACAAAGCAAAACTACAGTGGTATCAACAGCTAAAAGTCATGAGGAAAACACCTTGACAGAAATGAAGAAGAGACAAAAAATTAAAATATTTTTCAAATAAAATAAATCAAGAAAAATTGTATGAATAAAAATTAAAATACACTAAAATAAAACACAACTAAATATCAAAGTGTCGTGTAGTTTGGCCATCTGGAAGCTGAGGTGGGAGGATTACAGTCTTTGTATGACCGTGCTGGGTACTGACTGCAAAGCAGTACAAGTTGCACAGTCTCTGACCAGAAAACTAAACAAAATAATAAAAACATCTCTTCTACCATGAGACATGTGGTAAAAGGGAAGAGGACTGATTTCCCCTGTGTCTATATGTCTCCTATGCAATGATTCCCATGGTCATCGAGGTACCTATGGAATTTAAATTTAGCGAATTGTGGTACCCAACAGGTGCTGAGCTGGGGTGATTTATAACTGAAGATAATTGATTCCTTTAAGATAATTTTAACACTGGAATGAGCAAGTGAAGGATGTGAACTGCACCAAGGAATCTTTTGAACTTTTAGGGATCTGTGTGGGTGGTTATATGAAATCAAGCCATAAATGCCTGACTGCAGCATTAGCATATAAACTGCCACACTCCGTGTTGCTCCTCTCAGAGTAATTATAGGAAACCACTCACAGGGTCTTATATGACAGATGTTACAGCCTACCAGTTTTAAGGGAAACTACTTCCTGTTCCACTCTAGTCTGCATTTTCTATAGTATAGAATGCTCGACTCTCAACTGGTTTATAGTAAGTGATAACTCCTCAAGCAAAAAGAAATGGCCAAGGGTCATACATATAGTAAGGTGGGGATTTCTGAAGAGTACAAACTCCTACAATAGGCTTACTTAAAAGACTTCAGATTACACAATACTGATATTCTATGACTGGTTCATTGGTCTTTAAAGCTAGCTTGCTGTTGCCTTTAGCATATATGCCTAAAACTTCTGCATTTTGTGCCAATGGATAATCTTGTTTCTATATTTCAAAGGTTTCCTTGAAGAGGTGATTCTTTCTCTCGCCCTAGGCATATTGCCTTGTAATAGGTTTGTAATACTTATGGTTATATTAATAATCTATTTCACCCAACTTCTGAGTTCGCTGTCTCCAGTTTTCTGTGTTGAATATACTATTACTGCTATTACTCCACAAGCAAACATCATCCATATTATTTTTGTTTTACTTCCTTACAAACAGGTGAATGAGCAGTTCCTTTTCAACCTTTTCTCCATTCTTGAGGGTTTTGAGCATTCAAAAAATACAAGATATGTGCTCTGTTTTCTTTTCCTACATGTTTAGTGTGAAAAGAAATAATAGTGGATTTCTATTATAGCAAAGGAAACCATTATGAAATAAAGTTCTATGAGGTTTATTAAAAAGGTTAAGCACAGCATGTTGCCACTTTATTTTTTATGCATGTGACAAAGTGGTGTTGTGACTTGACTCCCATTCAATTAGGCATTTATAGTTAATGACTTCAAAGAAGGCCCTGGCTCAGAAATCAGGAGAGACATAGGATATTCTTGTATGATGCTCAGTAACTCAGCAAATTACTTATTTATTCTACAGAAGCAGTTGATGACACATATGTTTACTGTGAAAACTAAATATTTCTGAAATATTGGTAAATTTCAAGTGAAGGAAGGGTTCAATTTAAAGCATGAATACTTTGTTTTAAAGATGCAGCAGTTATGTAGTTTTGTTCTTTTGCAATGACTAATCTTCAACTTTTCAGAGACCTTTGTTTCCTAAAATAAAAATTCCAAACTGTCAGGTGATTGTACTAAAAGAAAAGAGTTCATTTAGACTCAATGAACCAAGATAGTCTAGTGAGTCTAGTACGCATGGTTCTGCAAATCTTATTTTTTTATTTTTTTGAAATTAAGTTTGTTTTTATTTTTACTCTTTTACAATCTCATACATGTAGACAACACACTTTGATCATAGTTACCCCCATCTCTCTCTCGTTTCCCCTGGACATGTCCTAATTTTTTAAATTTCACAATATAAAATAATACATAACCAATAAAAGAAAATGCATTAAGGTATGATCAACTTCCAGTTCCAAATGGTTAAGAACACATAATACTGCCCTTTATGGCCCCCCCTTTCCCCCGGGACACTAGCGGTCCAGAGAGCACTCACTGCTTCTCAGGTAAATCCCACCATCCCCCAGGTCTCCTGCTGGTCCCTGCTTCTCCCACCAGCCAGCCTGAGCAGTACCCAGGCTGCCCTGGCTAGGGTGGGCCACTAGGCCACGCCCCAGGTCCCACGCGAAGTGTGCCACCATCTCCATCAGCCTGTCTACCCTTTTTGCTCTCCCGGGATGCTCACGGTCCAGGGAGGACACTGCTCCTCAGAATTCAACAGAGCCCAAAGAAAACCCAAGCAAAGCTCCAGGGGGCAAAGGCCATACATCTGAAGACCTCTAAAATCATCCTATCACATGGGAGAGATTCTTCACATCCAGCCCAAAGATAAGGAAACTCCTTTTTACCATCCTGCTATTTTCAATTATTAAATCACTGTAGATTAACTTTTCCATATAGCCACCCCCAAAACATATACAACTTCAGCGACTATACCACTCACCCTCACATATCACCAAGGTACTAAATCGTAAAAGTGCACTACCATACTAATATTCACCCTCTGCCTACTAAACCTGACTTAATTGAGGTACTAACAGTCTAATAGCCTCATCTAGGAAATAACTAACAACAGAAAAGCTTACCCAACTCCAAGGCAAACACTAGTAATAACTGCCTGAGAGTAGTAATACCAACTAATTCAGTTCAGTCAAAAACACCCAGAAACTGAAAGGTCTTAAGAGACAAAACAACAATGCCCAAGTCAAAGTGCAGATCCATGAGAAACAAAACCCAAGAAAACAAATCTCCCACCAAAAGAATTAACCCCACAACAATAGATTCCAACCAGAAGAAATTCACAGAAAATAGCCAAGAAAGCCAGGCCCAAGATAACGACTTTCAGGGCTGGAGAGGTGGCTCAAGGGTTAAGCCTCTGCCTTGCAGGCGGAAGGCCCTGAGTTCGGATCCTAGACCCCACGTATAGATGCTGGGCGGAAGCGGGGGCAGCCTGCGTTACACGCACACACACACACACTCGCGCACACACATACACTCACAATTGAATAAATAATAAAAAATTAAAAAAAAAGATAACGACTTTCAAAGCATGATCAATACTATGAAAGAGGAAATCTGGGAGGAGTTAATCTCCCTCAATCATGAGGGAGATTATGCTAATCAGGGGTAGCTTAATAGCTATCAGACAAAGTGGACTTTGAACAGGGACACAACAGACACTTGGAAGAGTTGAGAAAAACAGTTCAAGAAACAAAAATAGGCATAGAGAAGTTAAAACATTCTCAAGCAGAGTTTAAAACTGAACTAAAAGACAAGTTATCTTCAACCCAAAACTCAACAGAGAGTCTTATCAGTAGAACTAATGAAGCAGAAAATAGAATTTCAGATCTTGAAGACAAAGTGGAAGTATTAATTCAATGGAAGAGGTTGTTAAAGCCAAAAAGATACTTGAGAGGAATATTCAGGAGTTATGGGACACCCTGAAGAAGCCTAACATGCCCTTTCATGGAATACCAGGGGAAGAATCCGAAAATACCACACCTGAGGAAAATTTTCAAGTTATCATCAAGGAAAACTTCCCTCATCTAAAGAAAGAGAGGCCCATCCAAATACAAAAGGCATTCCACACCCCAACAGATATGACCAAAATAGAAACTGGCCACGGCAAATAATAGTCAAAACACTCCACACTCAAGACAAAGAAAAGGTGCTGAGAGCTCCAAGGGGGAAAAAAGTCACTTTTAAAGGTAAACCTAAGTGACTTCTCAATGGAAACAGTAAAAGCAAGAAGAGCTTGGAGAGACGTACTTTAAGTATTGAAGGAGCAAAAAACCAAGGCTGATATACCTGGCAAAACTATCCGTCATGATTGAGGGAGAAAGAAAAGTTTTCCAACACAAAGACAACTTTTAGGCTTACATGTCTAAAAATCCAGGCCTTCAAAAAATGCTAGAAATGATACTCAAGTTTGAAGGAAAAAAAAGCATATCCAGGAGGACAGAAGGGAAGCATAATACCACCAAAACCTAAAAGCCAATAATACACTTACAAAAGCTACTAAACATAAAAAATGTCTGGAATTAAAAATAATTTCTCCATTATAACATTAAATATCATTGGAATTAACTCACCAATCAAGAGACACAGATTATAAGTTTGGATTAAAAATCACAACCCATCAATCTGCTGCCTTAAGGAAACTCATCTTACCACAAAAGATAAGCACATCCTAAAAATAAAAGGCTGGTCCAAAATTCTGCAAGCTAATGGAACCAGGAAACAGGCAGGGGTAGCTATTATGCTATCAGACAAAGTGGACTTCAAACCAAAAAAAAATCATAAGAGACACAGATGTATACTACATTTTAGTCACAGGTACAATTCACCAGGAAGACTTCACAATACCGAATGTCATGGTTAGGCACAGGTGTCAATTTGATTGTTGAGGGTTTGAGCTCTGGGCACAGTTGTAGAGAGTTGATGGTTGAGTTAAGCCCAGAGCAAACCTAAAGGAGATTGTCTAGCTGCTGGGGAAGACCCAGCCCATGGTGGGTGGGATTAGGCCCTGGATAAATCACAGAGAGCTGGTTGAGAGAGGAGGCATCCTTCTGTTCACTTGGCCAAACATGCTAGTCTGGCAAGTAATGATCGTCCATCTCTCAGCCATTATGTGGTGATGGTGGCCAGTTCCCTCGGCCCTGGTGTTGGTGCATGCTCTCCCATCAAGCTGGACTGAGAACTGTAACCAGACTGTTGTAAGAAAGTAAACTCCTTGTTCCCTTAAGCTGTGTGATGGTCATGTATTAGCAGTGTTGCAAGCTGACTACAACAGAATTTGGTACCCAGGAAGTGTGGTGTTGCTGATAAATATGACTATGTGGACTTTTTGGCTTTTGAATGGTTTCACTGGACAAAGTTGGAAATGCTTGAGTATTTTCACTTTGTGGATTTACAAATACCGTTATTCAGAGTTTAGTGGGCCTGTTGCTGAGAGAGATTGTTTGGGCCCAATTTGTGATGAGGGGAACAAGAACTTTGGTAGAGCTGAATTTAAAGACGATGGACTGGTTTGCTTGACAGAGGAGAGCTGTGTTGTCAGCCTTAAAGGTTTGAATATGCAAAGGGCAGGCAGCAGAATATCTGCTGCTGTTGGAGAAATGAGTATCAGTGAAGGAAAACCTAGTGACTTGCACTGGGATGGTGGAAGACATGAAAACCACCGTATGGCAAGTTCATGGTTTGAAAACTCAAATTCCTTCAGGGGCTGAAAGCCCAAGTTAAAGCCGTTTCTTGCCCTTTGGATGTTTGGCTGCCTAAAAAAGGTTTTTCCAGCATCAGCCCATAATACTTGGTATAGCTGTGGCTCACGTGGACTAAGCTACATTTCAAACTCGCTTTGGAGTCTGGCAGCGTCCCCCAGGTGGTACTGATTTTTGGTGAACGATTTCAGGGGTTCATGGAAAGCAGCAAAATCTTGGCACCGAGTGGCAGGCATAGAGTCCTGCAAGAGAAGGTGAAGCTTATAGCTGCAGAGGCGAACCCAGAGTATTGGAGATGCCAGAACTGTGGGATGTATGCTGAGGACTGCTGCAAGTGAAGATTCAGCTTGGTTCAAAGGAACTCTGCTTTTACAAATTCAAGCTGCAAACAGGGACTGGGAATTCCTGAAATCTTTGAGCCACCGTGATTACATGATGAGCAACAGAAGATGGACATTGAAGTACAGGATGTGGTAATTTGCTGGACTTTGGTCTTAACTTGTTTTCTCCTTGTTACAATGATTCAATTTGGAATAGTTAAAGATTTTATTTGGCATATTTAAAGAAAGACTTTTAGTTCCAACATTTTAATAACTGAAATTTTAATGAGAATATTTTAAATTCATTTATGAAATGTATTTATATTTTTAAGATAACTTTTAACATCTGTGGGGACAAAAAGAAGTTACAGTTTATAAGTGCTATTGTTTTTGTGTCAAGTCGACAAGGGGTGGAGTGTCATGGTTAGGCACAGGTGTCAACTGGACTGTTGAGGGTTTGACCTCTGAGCACAGTTGTAAAGAGTTGATGGTTGAGTTAAGCCCAGAGCAAACCTGAAGGAGATTGTCTAGCTGCTGGGGAAGACCCAGCTCATGGTGGGTGGGATTAGGCCCTGGATAAATCACAGAGAGCTGGTTGAGAGAGGAGGCATCCTTCTGTTCACTTGGCCAGACATGCTAGTCTGGCAAGTAATGATCGTCCATCTCTCAGCCATTATGTGGTGATGGTGTACAGTTCCCTCGACCCTGGTGTTGGTGCATGCTCTCCCATCAAGCTGGACTGAGAACTGTAACCGGACTGTTGTAAGAAAGTAAACTCCTTGTTCCCTTAAGCTGTGTGATGGTCATTTATTAGCAATGTTGCAGGTTGACTACAACACTGAACATAAATCCACCTAATACGGGCCCCTCCACATTCATTATGCAAACCCTACAGCATCTAAAGTGAGAAATCAACCCCCAAATGATAATTCTTGGGGATTTCAACACCACCCTCTCAACACAGGATAGATCAACTGGTCAAAAACTTAACAGAGACACTTTGGAACTTAATCAAACTCTTACTGAAATGGACCTTACAGATCTCTGTTGAACTTTTCATCCACGCACTAAAGAATACACATTTTTCTCAGCAGCACATGGAACTTTCTCCAAAATAGATCACATATTGGGCCACAAAGTGAATCTCCACATATACAGGAAAGTTGAAATTCTACCCTGTACCTTTTCAGACCTAAAACTTGACATAAAGCTTGATATACATGAAAATTAACAGAATTAAAGTATTGTAAGGCATTACAGCATACCTTTGGTTAATATGTGAAGTAGATAAAGTAATTTTTTGGCATGTGTTTTTTGTATGTAAATCTGGAACTGACAATTGCATTGAAATGTAGTACTCAAAAATGTTTGTTTAGTTCTGATCTATTCAGCTTACTGGAGAAAGTCTTATTTGTCTTATTATTTTAGAAGGGATAGAGTTCATCATAATGGAGGATTCATTAGAACAAGCATAAAGGCAAGAGGGGCAGGAGGTCTGCTTACCTTGTTGCAGTTATATTGAGTTATCAAACATCTAATGCCAATCCAGTGGAATGCTTCTTCAGCAAGGCTATTTTAGTCACCACCAGCTGGATACCATTATTAAAGCACATGAGTCTGTAGGGAACATTTCATTCAAATCACCACACCATTTGACTATATTAGAAAATAGTATCAATGTAGTTCCTCTAAGAAACATACCCCACTATTAAAGATGGAAATTACCTGAAGGTGAAAAGATGGGCAAAGGTCTTTCAAGCAAATGGAGTCAGGAAACAAGCAGGAGTTGCTATACTGACATCTGACAAAATAGACTTCAAATTAAAATTAATAAGCAAAGATAAAGAAACTCACTTCATCTGCTGAAGGGAACAACACATCAAAGGACATTATGATTTCAGTCATATATGCTGCAAGTAGAAGTACTCCCAATTTCATAAAACAAAACCTGTCACACATAAGTCTGAAATCTATCCCAATGTAATAGTAGTCTGAAGTGATTTAAGCAATGTGCAGGTCATTCAGTCAAAAAGTAGCAGAAAATCTGGAATTAAACATTATAAATCAAGTGGACCTAGCAGTTATTATCTACATGACATTTGTTCCAAACATTAGATTTTCTTAACCAAATCTTACCTTCTTAGCAGAGCATGAAATGTTCTCTAAAGTAAACCACATATTTTGAAACAAAACCTCAAAAAAAACAGCAAAATTGAAATTCCTTCCTGTATCTTACCTGACAATAATGGAATAAAGCTGGATCTCAACAAGAAGACAAAAAATACAGAAAATGCATATAGTCGGGGAGATTAAGCAATATACTATTGAATAACATTTGAGCCAATGAAGAAATCTAAAAGGAGATAAGTTCCTACAATTTAAAGAAAATGAAAACACAGGTTTGATCTCACTAATCAGGGACTGGCAGATAGAGGGTAACTATTGGCACATGGGACACTGACATGCCCTCACTGCTGTGTCTTCTCTTACATTAAGATCTTCATTTAAAGTCTTATCTTTGGTTAGGAGATGACCTTCGATACCAATCAGGGTGCAACCAAGGGCAGTGCAGGAAGAGCAAAATAGGAAACAACAACAAACCATAATTCAGAATACCAAACACCCTATATTAGTTACCTGGAACCAGACCAGCCAAATCTCTCCTCATTCTAAAGCTCAGGGAACCTTGTGGAAGAGGTGGCAAGATTCCAAGAGCATAAAGATGGGGAGGATGGGTGATAAACAAGATACTCCACAGGAATTAGGGCTGCAGCAGCCAGGATTGGACTTTGCCTGATTTGTACAACATCTGACATGTCAACAACCCCCCAAAATCTAGCACGCATCACAGGGGAGAAGTCTTCAGGAAGTAGGATCCTTAGAGACAAGTGACTGAACAGTCATAACAGAGTTCCCATGCAAACGGGGAGCCTAGGAAGTGGCCCCAGACTATGCCACTCACTAGGGTGGAGGAGTCAGAGGGAGGTTTGGTGTCCACGTAAACGGATGCTCCAGGGAATGGCAGGGAAGAAGGAGGAAACACTGGGAGTGGAGGAGGGAGTGGGGTGAAAGAAAAGGAGAAAGGGGGGAGAGTAGAATGGGAGACAATAAGGGAAGGAAAAGGGAAGGAAGAGAATGGGGGTACTTATTGAGCTTGTATGATTAGGAAAAAATAAAATGCGGGAGAAAAAAAGAAACTTTAAAAAAATCTAATAAACACTCTCATATCTATTAAGAAAATGAAAACACACGTTACTCCATCATTTGTGTATAAATTTTCCACCTACAAGTCCATGTGTCTGAATCATTAGTTGGTGTTTGGCAGCTATATTCAGATATTAATATGTATCATAAATGAAAAGATAATGGATCATGAACAGCACTTTTGAATGAAAGAACAGTGACTTTGTAACAAATGATCTTAGTAGGATTCCCATTTCTTTCAGTATTTGAAGTATAACATTGTCTTGTACAAAATTGTTAACTGAGAGAAACATAGGTCTCCATTATATTGCCTTAGTAACAATGCTAATAGTTCCCTTATAATGTGCTTAACTGATGCCATCTACCAAAGCTTATTTCTAAGAAAAGTTACATTACCCATAATGAGGAAGTGTGATTTTACCCACATGCATTGAACAGATGCAGTTGTCGACAAATTTGATCTCAGCTTTCAAAGGTGGACTTGAATATGCCATGTCGTTAATACAAGTGTTTTCAACAGATGTTGAAACACCTTGTTCAGCAACGACTTTCTGAATGTATAAGTGAGTACATTCCCAATATTAACAGACATAGAAAATTATATTTTAAGTTATTTATTTGAGTGAATAAACAAGATGTCACCATTGATAATTTACTCATTACTTTAAAAATATTTTAAATTCGGGGGCTGGAGAGATGGCTCAGGGGTTGTGACTCTGTCTCACAAGCAGAAGGTTCTGAGTTCGGATCCCAGGTCCCACGTTAAAAAAAATAATAAAAATAAAAAAAATTTAAATTCGTTACCTCCCTTCAAAATCACACTAGGCATTATTTAAATTAGTAGCAGCTATAATGCTCAGTAGGGGTATGCATCTGTTGACTTTTTTTATTATATATGTGTTCTTTATTTACAAACAAAATGGGTTTATGTCTTTGCCTCAATGCCCCCCACCTCCTTTTCTCTTCCACCCTCTCCTTTACACACCCCTCTTTTACCTTCCCCATCCTTCATCAGTCTTGCCATGTGCCACTCATTCTCCTGTCCCTCTGCTTGTGTACCTCACAGGACTCCCTTTGGGGTGCCTGTGTTGGTAAGGAAGTTAGATTTCTGTTGTACTATATGTGGCTCTTCAGTGGGCAAAGTCATAGGTGGGGAAGTTCCTATTCCCTTGTCCAGTACCTGCCCCTGTGATACTCTCTGAGATCCTAAGACAGGACTTCTAAGATCCTAGATAGTTCTTAGGAGAATATTGACATGCGGCCATTGTGTATATCTGATGGTAGAAAGTCTCTCATTGTAGTGAGTTGGGAACAGCACTAGCTAAGACTTCTAGTACAATACTGAACAGTAGTGACAAGAGTGGACAGCCTTGCCTAATTCCTGAACAAAGTGGGAATGCTTGAAATTTTTCACCATTTAGAATGGTCTTTGCTAGAGGCTTGTTATGTATGGTCTTTATTTTGATATAAGTTCCTTACATCCCTTTTTTCTCTATGCTTTAATCATAAAGGGATGTTGACTTTTATCAAAAGCTTTTTCTGCATTTATTCAGAGAATCTTGTGGTTTTGGTCCTTATATTTGTTTATATGATGAATTACATTTATTGATTTGTGTATTTTGAATCAACCTTGTGTGTGTGGAATAAATATGACTTGGTTATAATGAATGATCTCAGTGACATGTTTTTGAATCCATTTCTTTCTGACTGTCAAATTTTGTGGAAAATAATTTTTTGAAGTATCACTTTATGATTCTCTGAATTTCCTTGGCACTAGGTGTAGTCACTCCATTTTCATCTGTAATTTTATTAATTTGCATCCTCTATGCTTAGGTTTTGGTTAATTTGGTAAAACATTTATTAATCCTGTTGTTTTTTTCAATGATTCTTTGGATCATTTTTTCTCTCTCAATTTCAGATTATTTTCCCCTGATTTTCCTACTCTCTGCTCATCTACTGCTTTTGGAATTGGATTGTTCTTGTTTCACTAAAGTTTTGAGCTGTATCTTTATTTACTTGTAATGTTTCCATTTTTTTAATGTAGATTGATAGCTATAAACTTTCTTCTTAAGATTGCCTTTATTGTGTTCCAGCAATTTACATATGCTGTGTTTTCATTATTATTCAGTTCTAGGAATTTTTGAATTTCCATTTTGACTTCTGCCTGAACCCATTTCTTGTTCAGTATCATGTGTTTCATTTCCAAGAATTTGTCCATTTTTTTCTTTTATTAATTCTGTTAATTCTTTATTTTTTTATTTTTTCCACTCATACAAACTTGATAGGTACCCCATGCCCCTCACTCCCTTCGCCCCTCCCTTGATCACCTTGCACTCTCCCCCTTTTTCCCCTCCTTTCCCCCCCTCCCTCCCTTTCTCCCAATACCCCTTTCTTCCCCCATTCCTGCAGCATCCTTTACTCTGCATGTCAAACTTTCCTCTGGGTCCTCCTCTTCTGATGAGGTATAAGGACTCAGTAGCATTGCCTAGAACTCTTTTTTGTGTTCCCCTTTAGTATAGGAACACTATTGTGGCTGTTAATCCCTTGCCTCTAAGGATCCTAGTGCCTGTGATCCATGCTAGACTTTGAGGGGTTCAATGATATGTTGGTAATTGCGCAGGTCATGCAAAGGCCTATTATGATTACTTCGGCCCTAACTTGTACGGAGTATCTTGCATATCGTTTTTCCTCCTCATCTTCAGGCTCTTACAATCTTACTGCCCCCTGTTTCGCAAATTTCCCTGAGCTTTAGGATGGGGAGAAATTAGGCTGGCCTGGTTCCTGGTGATTAATGTAGAGTCTCTGATGCTCTGAATTATGGTTTGTTGTTTGATTTTTCCTCCAGTTTTGCTGCTCCTGCACCGCCCTTGGCTCCATCCTGATGGATATTAGATGTCACCTCCTAGCCAGAGATAAAAGGCTGTTAAAATAGAATCTTATTATAAGAGTAGTTTCAAAGGTAGATGGAATAAGAGTAGGAGACCGCGGTGAGGGGGGGTCAGTCTTCCATTTGCAGGATGGTTACCTTCTATCTGCCAGACTCTTTGCCCTCCCTGTCTGGTGAGATCAAACTTTATCAGTTGCAAGTGACCAGGAAGGAAAATCTGTGAGCTTAACCAGATGTCTCATTATTACTTGCAGTCCTTGATGGTGGACTATTTTCTCTGCTATAGCATGATCCCTTCTCTCCTTGTTTCTGGTGGGGCCCTCCTTCCCCTTCCCTCCCTGCTTATAATATTTGCAATTACTGTAGGTATTACAGAGATTTATCTTTGAATGTGTCCTTAAGTGGGTTTAGTACTAGGATCCACTTATTAGGGAGTACATATGGTGCTTAATTTTCCGTGTCTGGGATACTTCACTCAATATAATTGCTTCTAATTCCATCCATTTCCTGGCAAATTTCATTAATTTATCATTTTTGATAGCTGAGTAGTATTCCATTGTATAAATGTACCACATTATCCTTACCAACTCATCAACTGTTGGGCATTTGGGTTGATTCCATGACTTTGCTATTGTAAACAGTGCTGCTATGAACATGGTCGTGCTTGTGCTATCGAGGTGAATTTTTGCTGTATGGGGGATTATTCCCAAAAGTGGAATAGCAGGGACATATCGCATTTCGATTTTTAACTTTTTTTATGAATCACCAGACAGCTCGCCAGAGTGGTTGTACAAGCCTGCATGCCCACCAGCAATGTAGGAGAGTTCCCATCTCGCCACATCCCCTCCCATTTGGTGTTGTTTGTATTGCGGATTTTTGCCATCCTGACCGGGGGTGAGATGATATCTCAGGGAGGTTTTGATTTGCATTTCCCTGTTGGCTAAGAATATGGAGCATTTTAAAAGATATTTGTTACACATTTCAATTTCGTCCCTGGTAAAGTTTCTTTTAAGTTCCAGGGCCCATTTTTTAATTGGCCCATTTGTTTCCTTGGTGTTTAGTTTTCTAAGTTCTCTGTGCACTTTGGATAATAGAGCTCTATCAGATATGTGGTTTGTGAAGATTTTCTCCCATTCTGTGAGTTGTCTTTGTGCTCGAGTTACAATCTCTTTATATGAACAGAAGCTCTTTAATTTCATAAGATCCCATCTGTTGAGTGTTGGTTGTAGTAACTGTGCTATCGGATTTCCACTTAGAAACTGTTGGCCTAGTCCAATCAGCTCAAGGGAGTTCCCTACCCTTTCAACTAAGGTTTTTTATAGTCTCTGGCCTTATATTGAGGTCCTTGATGCATTTAGAATTAAGTTTTGTACATATTGACAAGTACGGGTCCAGTTTTAATCTTCTGCATGTGGACATCCAGTTTTGCCAGCACCATTTGTTGATGATGATGTTCTTTGTCCATTGGATTTTTTGGGCCACTTTTGTCAAAGATCGAATGGCTGTAACTGTGTGGGCTTATATCTGGGTCTTCAATCCTTATCCACTGATCTGTGTGTCTATTTTGGAGCCAGTACCAGGCTGTTTTTATAACTATGGATTTGTAGTATAGATAAGGTTTAGTACGGTGATACCTCCAGCAGTGTTTTTGTTACTCAGGATTGTTTTTGCTATCTTGGGTCTTTTATGCCTCCATATGAATTTTGAGATTGTTTGGTCAACTTCTTTAAGGAATTGCTCTGGGATTTTGATTGGTATAGTAATGAATCTGTATATTGTCTTTGGTAGGATGGTCATTTTTATGATATTGATTCTGCCAATCCAGAGCATGGGAGGTTGTTCCATCTTCTGGTGTCTTCTGTAATTTTTAAAGTTTTCATTGTAAAGGTCACTTACTTCCTTGGTTAGGTTTATACCAAGGTATTTCATTTTTTTAGGGGCTATAGTAAATGGGATTGTTTCTCTCGGGGCTTTTTCACTTCTTTCATTCTGGGCATATAGGAAGGCCACTGATTTTTATACATTTATTTTGTATACTGCCACCCTGCTGAACTCCTTTATTAGTTCCAGGAGTTTTCTGGTGGAGTTTTTGGGATTACTCAGGTATAAGATCATGTCATCTGCAAATAGAGATAGCTTGACTTCTTCCTTGCCAATTTGAATCCCTTTTATGTCCCTTTCTTATCTTATGGCCTTAGCTAAGACTTCAAGTACAATATTGAATAGAAGTGGTGAGAGTGGACAGCCTAGTCTAGTTCCTGACTGAAGCGGGAATGCTTCAAGTTTTTCCCCATTGATTATAATCCTTGCTGTAGGCTTGTTGTATACAGCTTTTATTATTTTGATAAAGGTTCCTTCCATTCCAACTGTCTCTAGGGTTTTGATCATAAAAGACTGTTGGATCTTGTCAAAAGCTTTTTCTGCATCTGTTGAGAGTATCATGTGGTCTTGAATTTTGGACTGGTTTACATGGTGAATTACATTTATTGATTTGCGTATGTTGTGTGTCTGGGACAAACCCTATTTGATCCCCGTGAATGATCTTTTTGATATGTTTTTGAATCCGATTTGCTAAGACTTTGTTGAGAATCTTTGCATCTGTGTTCATTGAAGTGATTGGCCTCTGGTTTTCTTTTTTAAGTGTATCTTTATTAGGTTTGGGGATTAAAACCATATTAGCTTCATAGAAGGAATTTGGTAGTGTTCCTTCCTTTGCTATTTGATGGAACAGTTTAAGGAGTATTGGTGTTATTAGCTCCTTACATGTCTGGTAGAACTCTGTGCTGAATCCATCTGGTCCAGGACATTTGTTGGTGGGAAGATTCGAGATTACTTCATCAATTTCCTCATATGTTATAGGACTATTTAAATAATTCACAACTTCCTGATTCAATTTAGGTAAGTTATGCTTACTTAGTAATTCATCCATTTCTTTTGTGTTGTCAAATTTCACAGAGTATATGTTTTTGAAATATGATGTTATTATACTCTGCATTTCTTGGGTATCAGTAGTGATAACTCCATTTTCATTTCTAATTTTGTTAATTTGGGTTTTCTCTCTCTTGCTTTTGGTTAATTTAGCTAGGGGTGTATCGATCCTGTTGAGTTTTTCAAAGGACCAGCTTTTTGACTGGTTGATTCTCTGTATCGTTTTTCTAATCTCAATTTCGGATATTTCTCCCCTAATTTTGCTAATCTCCTCTCTTCTACTGCTTTTGGGATCGGATTGCTCTAGTTTTTCTAAAGCTTTAAGCTGCATTGTTAAATTGTTTATTTCTGATGTTTCCATTTTTTTGATGTAGGCATTAAGAGCTATGAACTTACCTCTCAGGACAGCTTTCATTGTGTCCCAGAGATTTTGGTAAGTTGTATTTTCATTATCGTTCAATTTCAGGAAATCTTGAATTTCCTTTTTAATTTCTTCCTGAATCCAGTTCTCTTTTAGCATCATATTGTTAAGTTTCCAGGAGTTAGTGTATTTTCTGTCTTTTGTTGTGTTGTGAATGTCCAGCTTTAGGCCGTGGTGGTCAGATAAGGCACAGGCTAGAATTTCAACTTTCCTGTACATGTGTAGATTCATTTTGTGGCCCAATATGTGAGAAAGTTCCGTGTGCTGCTTAGAAAAATGTGTATTCTTTGGTGCGTGGATGAAAAGTTCGATAGAGATCTGTAAGGTCCATTTCAGTAAGAGTTTGATTAAGTTCCAAAGTGTCCCTGTTAAGCTTTTGACCTGTTGATCTGTCCCATGTTGAGAGGGCGGTGTTGAAGTCCCCAAGAATTATCGTTTGGGGGTTGATTTCTTGCTTTAGACGCTGTAGGATTTTCTTAATGAATGTGGAGGGGCCCATATTGGGTGCATATATGTTCAGTATTGTGAAGTCTTCCTGGTGAATTGTACCTGTGACTAAAATGTAGTATCCATCTGTGTCTCTTATGATTTTTTTTGGGTTTGAAGTCCACTTTGTCCGACAGCATAATAGCTACCCCTGCCTGTTTCCTGGTTCCATTAGCTTGCAGAATTTTTGACCAGCCTTTCATTTTTAGGATGTGCCTATCTTTTGTGGTGAGATGAGTTTCCTGAAGGCAGCAGATTGATGGGTTGTGATTTTTAATCCAAGTTTGTAATCTGTGTCTCTTAATCGGTGAGTTAAGCCCATTGACATTTAATGTTATAATGGAGAAATTCTTTTTAATTCTGGACATTTTTTATGTTTAGTGGATTTTGTAAGCTTATTGTTTTACATTTATATTTTTCCCTTTTTACATTTATATATATTCCCTTCTGTCCTCCTGGATACATTTGTTCTTTTCTTCAAGTTTGCTTATCATTTCTAGCATTTTTTGAAGGCCTGGTTTGGTAGACATGTATCCCTTCAAGTTGTCTTTGTGCTGGAAAATTTTTCTTTCTCCCTCGATCATGACAGATAGTTTTGCTGGGTACATCAGTCTGGTTGGCAGTTTTGCTCATTCAATACTTGAAGTATGTCTCTCCAAGCTCTTCTTGCTTTTATTGTTTCCATTGAGAAGTCATTTGTTATTTTAATAGGTTTACCTTTAAAAGTGAGTTGCTTTTTTTCTCTTGAAGCTCTCAGCACCTTTTCTTTGTCTTGAATGTGGAGTGTTTTGATTATTACTTGCCGTAGTGATTTTCTATTTTGGTCATATCTGTTTGAAGTGTGAAATGCCTCTTGTATTTGGATGGGCCTCTCATTCTTCAGTTGAGGGTAGTTTTCATTTATGATAATTTGAAAATTTTCCTCAGGTGTGGTATTTTGAGATTCTTGTTCTGGTATTCCATGAATGTGCATGTTAGGCTTCATCAGGGTGTCCCATATCTCTTGAATGTTCCTCTCAAGTATCTTTTTGAGTTTAACAATCTCTTCCATTGAGCTGGTTAATTCTCCTACTTTGTCTTCAAGATCTGAAATTCTATTTTCTGCTTCCTTAGTTCTGCTGATAAGACTCTCTGTTGAGCTTTGGGTTGAAGAGAGCTTGTCTTTTAGTTCAATTTTAAACTCTGCCTGAGACTGTTTTAACTGCTCTATGCCTATTTTAGTTTTTTGAACTGTTTTTCTCAACTCCTCCAAATGCCTGTTGTATTCCTGTTCAAAGTGGTTGATGCAGTTGTTTAACTCCTCTTGGATTTCCTCTTTCATAGTATTAATCATGGTAATGATCATACTTTGAAAGTCGTTGTCTTGGGTCTGGCTTTCTTGGCTGTTTTCTGTGAATTTGTTCTGGTTGGAATCCATCATTAAGGGGTTAATTCTTTCAGTGGGAGATTGGTCTTCTTGGGTTTTGTTTCTCTTGGATCTGCACTTTGACTTGGGCATTGTTTTGTCTTCTAGGGCTTTTCAGTTTCTGTGTGTTTTTACTGATTTAGTTGGTATTCCTACACTTGGGCAGTTATTACTAGTGCTTGCCTTGGGGTTGGGTATGTTTGTCTTTTGTTATTGTTATTTCCTAGTTGAGGCTGTTAGGCAGTTAGTACATCAATTAAGTCAGGTTAAGTAGACAAGGAGTGAATATTAGTATGATAGTGCACTTTTAAGATGTAGTATCTTGGTGATATGTGAGGGTGAGTGTTATTGTCCCTGGAGTTGTATATGTTTTTGGGGTGGCTTTATGGAAAAGTTAATCTATAGTGATTAATATTAGAAAGGAACAGTAAGGTAAAAAAAGGAGGTTTACTTATCTTTGGGCTGGATGTGAAGAATCTCTCCCATGTGATAGGATGATTGCAGAGGTTTACAGATGTATGGCCTTTGGCCCTTAGAACTTTGTTTGAATTTTCTTTGGACTCTATTGAATTCTGAGTAGCAGTGTGTCTTCTGTAGACCACGTGTGTGGGTCCCGTTGGGCCAGAGAGGCAGAGGGTCTGGTGTTGATGGCAGAATTCTTCACCTGGGACCTGGGACTTGGCTTAGTGCCCCACCCAAGCTCCAGGGATGGAGGAAAGGGAGTAAGTCCTGTCCAGTTGGGCGGACAGGCAGGCGGGAGGGAGAAAGGGGCTTGGAGCCTGGGGCGTGGCCTAGGCCAAAGCTGGAGGCAGCCTGGGTGCTGCTGGGATGTGGAGCCACCTGGGCGGGGCTGGGCGGGGACTCACCTGGGGGCTTGGCGGAGCAGGGAGCGGGCGGCGAGGTCCGGTGGACAAAGGAGGCATGGGAGGGAGAAGGGGTCCTGGGGTTCCGGGGCATGGCCCAGGCCAATTCCCGAGGCAGCCTGGGTGCTGCCAGGACGCGGGGGGACCTGGGCGGGGCCGGGCGGGGACTCACCTGGTGGTCTGGGGGAGTGGGGAGCAGGCAGGGCAGTCGGGCGGACAAAGCGGCGCAGGAGGGAGAAGGGGGGCTGGGGTCCCGGGGCGTGGCCCAGGCCAAAGCCTGAGGCAGCCTGGGTGCCGCTGGGACGCGGGGCGACCTGGGCGGGGCTGGGCAGGGACTCACCTGGGGGGTCTGGCGGAGCAGGGAGCGGGCTGCGCGGTTGGTCGCACAAAGGCCGGTTGGTCGCACAAAGGCGGCGCGGGAGGGAGAAGGGGGGGCTCCCTACTTCCTATTCTTGGGTGGCCCATCCAGCACTGACTTGATACTCCTTGACTCATAAAATGACTTTTTAAATTAAAAGCCAGCAAAGTATTAGAATAGGACACTCAGCAGACACGCCCCTCCCCCATCCCCTAGAGTCCACCCATTCCCACTCTACTGGGCCCCATTACAACCTTCCAACAGTGGCCTGGGGTAGCCCAATGGAAGCTGTCTGAAGTGCTTTCCTGTGTCTCCTACACCAGCCAAACAGCACTGGGACTTGGGGCAGAAGAACAGGGTGACAATTTCCACCCAAAGATTGTAAAGGGCAGAGGTAGGCCTGGGGGGGGGTAGCTTATATCCCAGTCAAGCCTGAATCTAGTGCAAGTTCTTTCCAGTATCTCGGTCCTTGACTTTCAAGTAGCAGCCGTCCCAATCCGCAGTCCCAATGCCTCCTGAGGGTGACTGAGCTCCTAGCTCTGTCCTACGATTCAAAACACGTTTGGTCTTTTTTTTTTAATCCCTCCTCACCATTTTATTTTGATTAAAAATAGAGGTAGTTCCTGGGATGATAAAAACCCTACCTAGAATGGCAATATTTTTACTTAATGAAGCAGTAAGTAAAGTACAAGTCTTGAGGAGTTAAAAAAAAAATTTGATGAGTCTGAATAAATTAACGTTACAGGGTATGTATCCCATGAAGACCTTTGCTTTCCAGGCTTTTTGGTATCTGGCAGCAGCATTTCCGTTTCTCCCCTTGTGACAGGAGACCTGCTTCATTTAGGAGTGACAGCAGCCTGATGCAGTGCTCTGAGCTGCACGGTGGCACATCTTTGGCAGACAGTCCAGATGGGCAAAAGGAAGTCTTACAGGGATTAAAAACATGTATTGGCATGGGATTGTAGGCAGGTTTAAGACATCAAAACCTCAGACCCTCTCCAAATGTCCCTTGGCTGTCCCCTTTGCTTGCTTCTCTGTAGCAAGGGGAGAGGGGATGGGATAGAGGGGAGCTCAGGCTGCTGCTGTGTGGCCTTCAGAGCTTCTTCAGACGACTGTACATTTCTCTTTTGCGCTTTTCCCCTGCCCAGGTCCGGCTCTTGGTGCGGAACTTCTTCAAATCCTCTTTAAAGTCCTCATGGTGCATGGGTCGGTAGCTGGGGGGCTCACAGTAAGACTGGCATTTCAGGAAAAACTCTTTATATCCCCCTTTCAGGACATACAGCTCAGGATAGTGAAGTTTAGGGTATTCATTGCCAAGTCGGTCTCTTTCTCTCACATACCGGCACATGCGGGGCCCTCGTTCAGATGAGAACTCGCAGTGGAATACAACAATGACTCGCTTGCCATCAGCAGGTGTGATGGGTTTCTTGAATAAGAAGTCTTCCACCTCTTCTTCCATGTACAAATTCACTGCGCCCTTGATGTGACCCCCTTCATATTCATATGGGTATCGGCAGTCGATAATAACAAACTCTTTAATAAGATTGGCAAACTTGCCATTCAAAACGGATGCCATAATTTCTGGAGAAATGTATTTTAAATCCTGGTGCTTCCCAGCAACGGTATGGAAGAGATAACCCTTGGAGAAATCTCCTATAAGGTCTCTTGGGTCATTGTCCAAGATGTTCTCAATGGTTCCTTTAGGGGGAGACGCCAGGGATAAAGACTCATGTAGAACCTCAGTCTTCTCTGTATTTTCTTTTTCAGGACTAGCCTCAATCGCGCTCTTCCTCCGCTTTGTACTTCCCCAAGGCAGCTCGTCTTGACTTCGTTCTGTTCTCTTTAACATCAACCGAGTGCTGGAACTACTGCCCGGAGAAGGGGACTCAAACAGCCTGTATCGATTGTCAAGGTTTGTAGGTCTTCTCATGACAAGTGGGGCTGTCCAAAGGCTTGCCATACATGCTGGAATCTCATCATCGTTCTTCAGCTTCTCTCCATCTAAAAGGTCCATGAAGCCATCATCCTCATCAGACAAAGCAGCTGCCACAGGCGACTGGAGTGTGAAAAGAGGAACAAAATTCCCCGATTCACTGTTCTCTTTTTCATTTGAAGAAATCATGCAAGCTGGTGCTGAGTTCTGCCTTTGTGTGAAGAGATCGTTATCCTCCTCCTGTTCATGAGCATGCAGGCTGCCACGAGATGCAGGTCTTACTGGTTTCTTAAATTCAAATGCTTCATTTTCCTTATTTTCATCCTGGTCAATGAGCTGAAAGATGTCGTGGTCAAGAGAATCAGAATGGCTCCTCTTCAGAGCTGGACTGCAGCACAAGAGCTTCGGAGGCAGGGAATTTATTCTCCCCAGGGAATTTTCAAGGTTTTCTTGACTATCCAAGGGCCCAGGAGAATCCAGGTAGAAACCTGCGTCGGTGGATTCAGAGGAGCTCATTCTTAGCAGGCTGCTGCTGTTTTTCACCTCCAGAGGCTTCTCGCATTCACTGCCCAGTCCCTCCAGCTGATCCATGGTGACCGTCAGGTTGGTGACAGGGGATAGTCCGCCAGCAGGCGGCGTGCCGAACATCGCCTTCGCGGTGGGCTGCGGCGCAGAAGTGGGGCTGCAGGCGAAGACCAGGCGGCGGCGGTGGGGGGGCTCCGGGCCCAGTTCCATGGCGCCGCCGGGTCTCCCTGGACTCCAGCTCAGTCTCTCTCCGCCTTCGCCGATCCGCCCCGCCTCGCCGACACCGGTTTCAGCCGCGTGCCACACCGCCCGGTGCCCGCGGGTCAAACACAAACACGACCCAGCGGTTCAGAGACGCGACGGCCGCGGGCAAGCGGCGCGGACGGGCGAGCGGGACCCGGCACGCGCCGAGTCGCAAGCACGGGTGCTTCCTTCTCGCCCTCGCGAGGCCAGCAGGCGGGCGGGCGCCTGCAACCTGAAGATTAAATCAAAGAAAACTCTGCGGGTCGTGAAGCAGACAGCCGGGGAGGACCTCTTCCTCCCCGACTCACGCTCCTCACTTGTGTCTCACTCCTATCTCAGACCAGGACCGACAAGACCTAAAAATCGCCCCCCCTCCCCTCTCTAGACTCTTGAATTTCCATTTTTGCTTCTGCCTTAACACATTCCTTACTCATGTTGTGCAGCATGTTGTTTATCTTCCAGGAATTTGTGTACCTTACATTGTTTACTTTGTTATGAATGTCTAGCTTTATAAAATAGTATACAGGATATTTCAGGTCCCCTGCACTTGTTAAGGATTGTTTTGTGGTCTAGTATGTGATTTATTTTGGAAAAAGTTCTGAGGGCTGCTGGAAAGAATGTATATTCCTTTGTATTAGGATAGAAATCTTGGTAGATGTCTGTCAGATCCATTTGGTTACTGTTTGATTTAGTTCTAGTGCATGTCTGTTCAGTTTTTGGTCTGTTGACTTGTATATTGGTGACAGTGAGGTGTTGAAATCCCCTATCATTGTCATATTTGGTTTGACTTGTTTTACAAGTTGTAGTGTTTGTTTAATGAAGGTGGGTGGACCTGTGTTTTGAGTGTTTTATATTTCGAATTGTGGATTCTTCTTGATGAATTGTTCTCTTAACAAGTACATTGTAATTTTCTGTGTCTTTTATTATTTATTTTGAAATAATAAATCTATTTTGCCAGATATTATGATAGCTACTCTAGCTTGTTTCCTAGTTGCATTTTCTTGGAGTATCTTCGACCATCCTTTGATCCTGAGATTGTGCCTACCTTTGGAGTGAGGTGTGCTTTTTAGAGGCAGCATATTGATGTGTTGTGGATCTTAATCCATGCTGCTAGCATGTGTCTCTTCATTGAGTTGATTCCACTGATTTTGTAAAATTATAATAAAGAGTTTTTGTTGATTCCTGTCATTTTTTAGCTTGGTGATTTTTTGTGTTGAAAGTTCTCAGCTTGGTAGTTCTGTTGACATTATTTTTCCCTTGAATGTGTTTATCAATTTCTTCACTTTTTTAGTAATTTTTCTCATATCTTCTGTAGGCCTGACTTGACAGACATGTAGATCTTTAGTTAACTTTTGTTGTGGAAGAGCTTTCTTTCACCTTCAAACATGATTGATGGTTTGGCTGGACATAGCAACCTAGACTAGCCTTTGTGATCATTCATGACTTGAAGAATGGCTCTCTATACTCTTCTGGCTTTTAATGTTTCCACTGAAAAGTAAGCTTTTATTCTGATATACCTGTTTTTAAATGCAACTTAATTTTTTTCTCTCTTGCAGTCATCAGAACATTCTCTTTATTCTGTATCTGTGATTTATTTTTTTACTATTATCTATCTGCCTTGGTGTGTTTCTATTTTGGCTATATCTGACTGGTACTTGGATGGGGAATCCCTTTCCTTTGATGTGGGAAGTTCCCATTTATGATCGTTTGAAAGATATATCCTGAAGTGTTTTCTTCAGTTTCTTGTTCTGGGATTCCATGGATGCACAGGTTTGGATTCTTCGTGGTGTTCCATGACTCTTGAATATTACTTTTGTGTTTTTTTTTTTTCCTCACCTTCTTTAATTGAGTGATCCTGCTCTGCCATCTTGCTTTCCATTTCTGATATTCTTTGTTTTGCTTGCTCAGTTTGGTTGGTGATACTCTCTGCTAAGTTTTCAATTCAGATAGCTGAGTTTTGATTTCCAGTTTAATTTCAGATGGAAATTTTTTCACCTGTTGTAAGCTTGTTCTTGTTTCTGCTATTACCATTTTTATATCGTCTAGTTTTTTTTTATTACTTTCCTGTTCATATAAGGTCATTCAGCTATTCATCACCTCTCTAAGTTCTTCATGTTCCTTTTGCAGTTCATCACATTCCTCTTACAGTTCTTCTCACATTCACTGATCATTGGAACATTGGAAGATGTTATTTTAGGTATTCTTTTCCTGACTGGTTTCCAGGAGGTTATTCTGATTGAAATCTATCATTTTTTTTTTTTTTTTTGTAGAACACGTTTTCCTAATATTTGGTATATTTTCTGGTTTTACGATGTGTTTTGGACATTTTGTGTTAGGTTTTTGGTTGTTTTCTTTGGTTTGTGTTTCTAGCTCTCCTGAGTCAGATGAGATTACCTGATTTTGGCTGTTGCTAGAAAAGCTTTCCTGGATTTGTTGGGATGTTGTTTAAGAGTTAGTCTAGTCATGTCAACAACCTAAAATCTAGCACCGATCACAGGGGAGAAGGTTTCAGGCAGTAGGAGCCTTAGAAGCAAGGGGTTAAACAGTCATAATAGAGTTCCTATGATAGTGGGCAGCCTAAAAAGTGATCCGAAGCTATGCCACTGAGTCCTGAACCCTCACTAGTATAGAAAACTCAGAAGGAAATTCAGTGTTTACATAAATAGTTGCTCTGGAAGATGGGAGGTAGAAAGCAGGAAGTACCAAGAGAGGAGGAGGGAAGGAAAAGAGTGAGAGGGAAGAGAGAGAGTGAGAGAGAAGGAAAGGAGTGAGAGGGAAGGGAGAGTAGAATGGGGGACAACAGAGGGGAAGGCACGGGTAGGGAAAAAGGGGGAGTTCATATTGAGCTTATATAATTGTGGGGGCCTCAGTCTAGGTGACCTCAATAATCTGGCAAGTTTAGCCAAAGATGATTTGATGGAGGAAGTCTGGAGGGCAGCTCAGGATGTTTTGACCAGCTCGGGGGAAGTCAGGAGGGAGTGACTCAGGATGTGTTGAACAGCTCAGGATAGAGGAAGTCAGGAGGGAATAGCTCAGGATGTTCTGAAGAAATTTCACTACATACAGCCTGCGTGCTGGCTTGACCTTTAAGATGATTGGTTGCCCATTTCCCTGCCCTGGAATTCCCCTTACTGTTTCTGCCTTTATAAGATGGCTGTGGACTTGTAATAGAGGAGTTCCTGCTTTACTAGACTCCCTGTCCCGTCTGATTGTCCTCCGGAAGGAGGGCTGGGAACGGGTGGACAGCACATCACCTTTCCCCGATCCCCCTTGTGGAGGACCCACGGAACCAG
The DNA here is from genome assembly GCA_023101885.1 of Typhlomys cinereus. NCBI lineage: Eukaryota > Metazoa > Chordata > Mammalia > Rodentia > Platacanthomyidae > Typhlomys > Typhlomys cinereus. The sequence goes on from JALPQD010000652.1 coordinate 745,622, forward strand.
CCTGCAGGACGGAGCTGCGATCCCCAGGGACACCCACATATAATTAGGCAAAAAATGTAATAAAAAAGAGTTAGGGAGAGAATTGAACAATTGTTTTGCATTTATCCCAAGAATATCTGAAACTTTCTCTCACATACTTATATTTAAACACGAACAGTCCTCAGGTGACACCTGGAATGAGATCTTTCATTTTAGTATAGAAATCAAGTCAATAATTGACCATCTAGTGATCTACTGAATAAATAAAATGATGGTTGAAACCATGTTAAAATATTAAATAATTCAGATAGTAGTAAGGACAAAAAAAAGTGGAAGTCTACATTGAAAGTAAAGAATCAAGGCAGGTGTCAGATGTGAAGTAAAGTAGCAGAAAGAATTTCTATTCTATTTCTATTTGGAAGTTAATATGGCAGTTAACTTCTATTTATAATAAAGCTCAGTCTGTTAAATGGAAAAAAGTTAGTCTAGGGTTACTCTATGCTGGTGTTTTTTTTTTTTTTTTTTTTGTGGTTGTGGTAGCTCAATGCACTTGGAGTATGTAAGTGCAGTCCTGCTTAGAAGGTGAAAGGGTTTGTGATCTAATTTTAGTTAAGGAATGTAGTGGGTAAGGTCTGGTTTCAGAATCTTACTAAAGGGTAGGATGTGGTGGGTTTGTAATTAGGAGTGAGGTAACTACAGTTAAGGGCAAAGTGAAATTTTTATGTTTTTTAGGCATGTGCTGCAGTGAATGACTTAGGCCAGTGGGGGTAGTTGTATGGGATTTGGGTAGGACATTGGGGGGTCTTAAGCAGGAGTGAATATTTCTTGGGAATAAACAGGAAACAAATAAATAAAGGAGGGTTACTTATGATAAGCATGATATGACTTTCTATTGTTAAATTTAGTGGTTCTTATAGTCCTCCATTGACTGAAGTTGATCTGCTGTCACTTTTGATGGTTCCTAGGGTGTCTAGTCTGTTCCTGGATTTCTGAACAAATAATTTTGTCAGAAGTAAGTGATTCCTAATAAACTCAGTTCTCATCTGGTTTCCTGACTGCTTGCAGAAGACTTTGCTTTTCACAATAGGAGGCAAAGTTAAGAGAAATTCCAAAAACCATTTTTACTCTGTCTCATAGACAAATTCATCTTTGCATTTGGTCTCTCTAGGTCTGCACACTGTGGACTCCGTGGCTTGAGACTACGTGAGTTTTCAAACCTTGAGCAAATTATTGGTGAATTGCATGAGAATGTTTCACTCCAAATTCATAAGGATAAAAAGAAAATTCCACAAAAAGATGTTTTCATCTACAAATGATGCATGTCTTTTTGGCAGCAAATGTGCAAAATGTATTTGCTAATGTTTTTAAATGTAAGAAAAGATGCACTGAGTTAAGTCAGAGAGAAAAAGCATATTACCCATTTCCAGCTTTGTCACATCAATATATATACATTTAAGAAGTGAGACTATTTGGGCCTGGAGAGATGGCTCAGGGATTAAGACCCCAAGCAGAAGGTCCGAAGTTCCAGTCCCAGGTCCCACATAGAAATTCCAGACAGAATCAATGTGGCAGCCTGCACTTCTGGCCCTGGTGGGCAGATCCTGAAAAATCCTAGAGTCAAGCAAAAAGAAGGTAGAAGTAATCCAGAATGATTCCTGAAGTCATCCTTGGCTCTTCACAGGGACACACAGTGTCTTCTAATAACACACACACACACACACACACACACACACAATGAACAAATAACATTTTTAAAAAGTGAGATTATTTTGTTTAAATCCCTACTTAGATCATTTTAATCACTTTGAAATATTTCAAGTCAGTTTATAATTAAAAATGCTTACATTGTTTATTATATCTATTATCTTATAATATGTGTGGCTAGACTATTGTGATCTCACTTCAAATATTATATATTGTTTCCAATTAGAGCCTATGTTTGTATTCACTATTAGTAATGTATCAGATAAATATAATTTGGGCATATATTATACAATGCAGAATTGACAAATGTAGGAAATCATGTAATTCTACAGATATAAAAAGGTTCATGAAAGAATAAGTGTTTTTATTAGTTTATTAGATTTTTATATTTGTTTTATGTTATTTTAAAATAAAATTGTGAATGTACTTTATAGAGTAATTCGATGTGAACATACATGTATACAATGAGGCTATTCAAATCTAAATAAAGACATAACCATCAGTCTGTGTACTTCTCAGGGAAAATATCCTGAATTTGAGCATATTATCAGACATAAAGTGGAAAAAATTTGGGAAATATATTTGTTGAAAAAAATTTCAAGAAGTTCCAAAGAGTATTATTAGCTTCACATTTAATTCCAGCTGTGTTTTTTATATTTTGAAATAGCATCCCACAATGTAGATTGGGCTGATCTTGAACCAAATAATCTTCCTACCTTGGTCTCTTAATTTCTGGAAATGGAAGTTTGCACAACTATACTTTAATTTAATTTAATTTATTATTTAATTTTTTACTGTTGTTAATACATGTAGCATTACTTGACTGGCATGTAGCAGAGCTTGGTTGGCATCTCCTGGGGAAGCTACAATGATATGCTTTCTCTGAAATTCCATGTCTCAGAGTTAGTTTTGTCTTGCTGGTGAGTTTTTCCTTCAGCTCCTAAGTGGCTATGTTGTTTATGTTTCATTTTGGTGTGAAAATATTTCCTAATTGCTAAAATTAAAATTGACACTCATTCTAATAATATCTATATTTGAATTTTGTCATATTCTATTTAAGGATTTATGTCTTTGCATTTTAGCCAATTTACTGTAAATCTTTCACATTTAAAGTATATTAAGCAACATCTGACAGTTGAGGGTTTGAGCTCTGGGCACATTTGTAGAGAATTAATTGTTGAGTTAAGCCCAGAGCAAACATGTAGGACATTGTCTAGCTGATGGGGAAGGCCCAGCCCATGTTGGGTGGAACTTGGTCCTGGAATAAAACACAGAGATATGGTTGAGAAAGTTGGCCTCCTTGTTACACTTATCCAGACATGCTGGTCTGGCAAGTAAGGATTGTCCTTCTCTCAGCCATTATGTAGAAATAGTGTGGCCAGTTCCCTTGGCCCTGGTGTTGGTGTGAGCTCTCCTGTCAAGTTGGATTGAGAACTGTAACTGAAAAATCTTAAGAGAAAATAAACCCCTTATTCCCTTAAGCCGTTTGATGGTGATTTATTAGCAACCATACAGGCTAACTACTACACTAAGACATACAGTATAGCAGATAAATATTTAACAATACCTCCTACTACATTTTATTATCTAACTTCTCTGCTAAAATAGAAATGTTTAAAATCTCACAGAATCCCTTTTCTGGTATCTACAGACCTGGACCAGAAATATAAAAAGCAAGTGTTTTCCAAAAACCAACAGTCAAACCCAGAATAGAATCAATTCCAATGTCTTGAAGTTCAAAACCTCAGACCCAAGGAGACAGAGGGTTCTGTAGCTCTCTGGAGATGTCTTGTATGATTCCTGTGGAGCCCACTTAGGAGCTGAAGGAAAAACTCACCAGCAAGACAAAACTAACTCTGAGACATGGGATTTCAGAGAAAGTGTATCATTGCAGCTTCCCCAGGAGATGCCAACCAAGCTCTGGACATTAGCTAAATATCCAGTCTTGGACAAAGTGAAGAAAACAAGTGAATGAGTACTGCTCATCCTTAAACTGGACAGCTAAACCACACCTGTGCCCCAAGGCTCAGGGAACATCTCAGAAGAAATGGCAGTAAGATCCTGAAAGCCTGAAAGGAACATGGAGTAGCCAAGCCTATCTCCGGATATGACAGGGCTGTTATATCATGAATTCACTGCAGCTGCATATTTCTATAAGACCTTCTTGAGAATTTTCCTCTCAACATTTCACCACAGAAGGAAAAAGATCTCAAGAGTCTCCACATCTCCCTGACAGACTGTTGAGGATTAACGATGGATGGGTGGAAAGAGAAGATGCTTTTCCGAACAGTATACCCACTGATATATGTATGATTCATGTTGCAGCAAATACTCAGACACAGACCCTCAATGGCAACCTGATGAAATTCAGTGGACCTCACCTGGAAAAAGACAAGAAAATAAGAGAGTAGACTGGGAGAGTAGAAGAAAGGTTGTAATGGGGAAAAAAGGGGGGGGATAGAAGTGGAGATTAAGGTGTTAATATAATTCACTGTGTTCATGTATGAAACCTTAGAAGGATTTTTAATACATTTTTATTATTATTTCAGCTCATACAAACTTAATAGGTATACCAGTTCCCTCCCTCCCTCCTCCTCCCCCCCCCCGAGCCCCCTGTTCCCCCTCCCCTAACCCCTCCCTCCCCGTCCCCCCATGCCTCCTGCCCCAATTGCCAGAGTCCTTTCTTGTGCATGCCTGACTCTCCTCTGGGCCCTCCTCTCCTATGACGTACAAGGACCCAGTGGCATTTCCCTGAACCCTTTCCTGTGTTCCCCTTAAGCATAGGAACACTACTGTGGCTGTCAATCCCTTGCCTCCAAGGATCTTGGTGCCTTTAGCAGATGCTAGACTTTGTGAGGTCAATAGTGTGTTGGACATTGCGCCGGGCATGCAATGTCCAATTATGATTGCTTCGGCCCTAACTTGTGTGGAGTATCTTGCAAATCATTGTTCCTCCCATCCTTTTGCTCTTACACTCTTACCGCCCCCTCTTCCGCAAATGTCCCTGAGCTTCAGGATGGGGAGAGATTAGTCTGGCCTAGTTCTAGGTGGTTGATACAGAGTCTCTGAAGTTCTGGATTGTGGTTTGTTGATTTTCTTTTGCAGTTTTGTTGCTGCTGCAATGCCCTTCACTCAATTATGATGGGCACTGTATGTCACCCCCTGGCCAGAGACAGAAAGCTGTTAAACTGGAGTCTTATTATAAGAGCACATTCAAGGGTAGATGTAATCCTTATACCCAAAAGTGGAATTGCAGGGTCACATGGCATTTGGCAATGGGAGGGGTCAATCACCCATTTGCAAAATGGTTAGTTTTTAATCTGCTGGACTATATGCCCTCCCCTTCTGGTGAGTTCATACCCCCTTAGTTGTAAATGATCAGGAACGAATGTCTGTGAACTTAACTAGGTGTCACATTACGTTCTTGCAGTCCTTGATGGAGGCCTATTTTCTCTACTGTAACATGGTCACTTCTCTCCTTGTTTCTGGTGTGGCACTCCAACCCCATCCCTCCTATTCATAATCCTTGCAATTACTGTAGGTAATACGTAGATTTACCTATGAGTGTCTCAAGATGGGCTGGGTGGGTTTGGTATTAGGAGCCACCTATTAGGGAGTACATACGGCGCTTAATTTTCTGGGTTTGGGATACTTCACTTAATATAATTGTTTCTAATGACATCCATTTCCCAGCAAATTCCAGTAATTCATCATTTTTGATGGCTGAGTAGTACTCCATTGTATAGATGTACCACAGTTTCCTTATCCCCTCGTCAACTGTTGGACATTTGGGTTGATTCGATGTCTTTGCTATTGTAAACAGTGCTGCTATGAACATGGTGGTGCTTGTGCTACCGAGATGAACCTCTGCTGTATGGGGGGTTATACCCAAAAGTGGAATAGCAGGGTCATATGGCATTTCAATCTTTAATTTCTTTAAGAATCTCCAGAGGGCTCGCCAGAGTGGCTGTATGAGCCTACACTCCCACCAGCAATGTAGGAGAGTTCCCCTGTCTCCACATCCTCTCCAGCATTTGTTGTTGTTTGTATTGTGGATTTTTGCCATCCTAACCGGGGTGAGATGATATCTCAGGGAAGTTTTGATTTGCATTTCCCTGATGGCTAAAGAAGTGGAGCATTTTTTAAGATATTTGTTAGACATTTTAATTTCATCCCTGGTAAAATTTCTTTTAAGTTCCAGGGCCCATTTTTTAATTGGGCCATTGGTTTCCTTGATGTTTAGTTTTCTAGGTTCTTTGTGCACTCTGGACAGTAGAGCTCTATCAGATATGTGGTTAGTGAAGATTTTTTCCATTCTGTGGGTTGCCTTTGAGCTGGTGTTACAATCTCTTTATCTGAACAGAAGCTCTTTAATTTCACAAGATCCCAACTGTTGAGAGTTGGTAGCAGTGACTGTGCCATTGGATGTCTGTTTAGGAAATGTTGGCCTAGCCCAATCAGCTCGAGGGAGTTCCCTATCCTTTCAACTATGGTTTTTATAGTCTCTGGCCTGATATCAAGGTCCTTGATCCATTTGGAATTAAGTCTTGTACATGGTGACAAGTACGGGTCCAGCTTTAATCTTCTGCATGTGGAGATCCAGTTTTGCCAGCACCATTTGTTGAAGATGCTGTTCTTTTTCCATTGGATTCTTCGGGCCCCTTTGTCAAAGACCAAATGGCTGTAATTTTGTGGGCTTATATCTAGGTCTTCAATCCTTATCCATTGATCTGTGTGTCTGTTTTGGAGCCAGTACCAGGCTGTTTTTATAACTATGGATTTGTAATATAGACTAAGGTTCGGTATGGTCATACCTCCAGCAGTGTTTTTGTTACTCAGGATAGTCTTTGTTATCCTGGGTCTTTTGTGCCTCCATATGAATTTTGAGATTGTTTGGCCAACTTCTTTAAAGAATTGCTTTGGGATTTTAATTGGTATAGCATTGAATTTGTATATTGCCTTTGGTAGGATGGTCATTTTGACGATGTTGATTCTGCCAATCCAGGAACATGGGAGGTCTTTCCACCTTCTGGTGTCTTCTGCAATTTCTTTCTTTAGGGTTTTAAAGTTTTCATTGTAAAGGTCTTTTACCTCCTTGGTTAGGTTTATACCAAGGTATTTCATTTTTTTAGGGGCTATAGTGAATGGGATTTTTTCTCTCAGGGCTTTTTCACTTCTTTCATTCTGGGCATATAGGAAGGCCTCTGATTTTTGCACATTTATTTTGTATCCTGCCACCCTGCTGAACTTCTCAATTAGTTCCAGGAGCTTCCTGGTGGAGTTTTTGGGATCACTCAGGTATAAGATCATGTCATCTGCAAATAGGGATAGCTTGACTTCTTCCTTGCCGATTTGAATCCCTTTTATGTCCCTTTCTTGTCTTATGGCTTCAGCTAAGACTTCAAATACAATATTGAATAGAAGTGGTGAGAGTGGACAGCCTTGTCTAGTTCCTGATCGAAGTGGGAATGCTTCCAATTGTTCCCCATTGAGCATAATCCTTGCTGTGGGCTTGTTGTATGCAGCTTTTATTATATTGATAAAGGTTCCTTCCATTCCTACTGTCTCTAGCGTTTTGATCATAAAAGGCTGTTGGATCTTGTCAAAAGTTTTTTCTGCATCTATCGAGAGTATCATGTGATCTTGGACTTTGGACTGGTTTACATGATGAATTACATTTATTGATTTGTGTATGTTGAACCAACCTTGTGTGCCGGGGATGAAGCCTACTTGGTCCCCCTGAATAATCTTTTTAATATGTTTTTGAATCCGATTTGCTAAAACTTTGTTGAGAATCTTTGCATCTGTGTACATCAGAGAGATCGGCCTATACCTTTCTTTTTTAAGTGAGTCTTTATTAGGTTTTGGTATCAAAACGATATTAGCTTCATAGAAGGAATTTGGTAATGTTTCTTCCTTTGCTATTTGATGGAACAGTTTAAGGAGTATTGGTGTTATTAACTGCTTAAATGTCTGGTAGAACTCTGTGCTGAATCCATCTGGTCCAGGACATTTTTTGGTGGGAAGATTCAAGATTACTTCCTCAATTTCCTTATATGTTATAGGACTATTTAAATAATTCACAACTTCCTGATTCAATTTAGGTAAGTTGTGTTTACTTAGAAATTAATCCCTCTCTTTTGTGTTGTCAAACTTCACAGAGTATAAGTTTTTGAAATATGATTTTATAATTCTCTGGATTTCTTGGGTATCAGTAGTGATAACTCCATGTTCATTTTTGATTTTGTTAATTTGGGTTTTCTCTCTCCTGCTTTTGGTTAATTTAGCTAGGGGTGTATCAATCTTACTGATTGTTTCAAAGCACCAGCTTTTTCACTGGTTGATTTTTTCTATTGTTTTCTTAATCTTTTTTTTTTTTTTCTTAATCTTGATTTCAGATATTTCTCCCCTTATTTTGCTAATCTCCTCTCTTCTACTACTTTTGGGATCAGATTGCTCTAGATTCTCTACAGCTTTAAGCTGCATTGTTAAGTTGTTTATTTCTGATGTTTCCATTTTTTTGATGTAGGCATTAAGAGCTATGAACTTACCTCTTAGAACAACTTTCATTGTGTCCCAGAGATTTTGGTAAGTTGTATTTTCATTATCGTTCACTTTCAGGAAATCTTGAATTTCCTTTTTAATTTCTTCCTGAATCCAGTTCTCATTCAGCATCATAGTGTTAAGTTTCCAGGAGTTAGTGCTTTTTCTGTTGCTTGTTGTGTTGTGGATGTCCAGCTTTAAGCCGTGGTGGTCTGATAGGGCACAGGTTAGAATTTCAACTTTTTTGTGTATGTGTAGATTCATTTTGTGGCCCAATATGTGATCTATTTTGGAGAAAGTTCCATGTGCTGCTGAGAAAAATGTGTATTCTTTGGTACTTGGGTGAAAAGTTCGATAGAGATCTGTAAGGTCCATTTCTTTCAGGGTTTGATTAAGTTCCAAAGTGTCTCTGTTAAGCTTTTGACCTGTTGATCTATCCCATGTTGAGAGGGCTGTGTTGAAGTCCCCAAGAATTATCGTTTGGGGGTTGATTTCTTGCTTTAGACGCTGTAGGGTTTTCTTAATGAATGTGGAGGGGCCCGTATTGGGTGCATATATGTTCAGTATTGTGAAGTCTTCCTGGTCAATTGTACCTGTGACTAAAATGTAGTATCCATCTCTGTCTCTTATAATTTTCTTTGGTTTGAAGTCCAGTTTGTCTGATAGCATAATGGCTACCCCTGCCTGTTTTCTGCTTCCATTTGCTTGTAGAATTGTTGACCAGCCTTTTATTTTTAGAGTGTGCCTATCTTTTGTGGTGAGATGGGTTTCCTGCAGGCAGCAGATTGATGGATTGTGATTTTTAATCCAAGTTTGTAATCTGTGTCTCTTGATCAGTGAATTAATTCCATTAACATTTAGTGGTATAATGGAGAAACTATTTTTAATTCCAGAAATTTATTATGTTTAGTAGTTGTTATAAGTATATTGCTTCGCTTTTAATGTTGTTATATTTGCCTTCTGCTCTCCTGGATGTGCCTGTTTTTTTTCTTCATGCTTGAGTATCATTTCTAGCATTTTTTAAAGGCCTGGTTTGGTGGACATGTATCCCTTCAAGTTGTCTTTGTGCTGGAAGATTTTTCTTTCTCCCTCGATCATGACGGATAGTTTTGCAGGGTAAATCAGCCTGGGTTGACATTTTTGCTCATTCAATACTTGAAGTATGTCTCTCCAAGCTCTTCTTGCTTTTACCTTTTACTGTTTCGACTGAGAAGTCATTTGTTATTTTAATAGGTTTACCTTTAAAAGTGTCTTGTTTTTTCTCCCTTGAAGCTCTCAGCACCAGTTCTTTATCTTGAATGTGGAGTGTTTTAACTATTATTTCCCGTGGCATGCTTTCTGTTTTGGTCATATCTGTTTGGGGTGCGGAATGCCTCTTGTATATGGATAGGCCTCTCTTTTTTTAGATGAGGAAAGTTTTCCTTGATGATCATTTGAAAAATTTCCTCAGGGGTGGTATTTTGAGATTCTTGCTCTGGTATTCCATGAATACGCATTTTGGGCTTCTTCAGGGTGTCCCATACCTCTTGGGTATTTCTCTCAAGTATCTTTTTGGCTTTAACAACCTCTTCCATTGAGCTGGTTAGTACTCCCACTTTATCTTCAAGGTCTGAAATTCTGTTTTCTGCTTCGTTAGTTCTATTGATAAGACTCTCTGTGGAGTTCTGGGTTGAAGATAACTTGTCTTTTAGCTCAGTTTTAAACTCTGCTTGAGTCTGTTTTAACTGCTCTATGCCAGTTTTTGTTTCTTGCACTGTTTTTCTCAATTCCTCCAAGTGTCTGTTGTGTTCCTCTTCAAAGCGATTGATTCGATTATGTAATTCCTCCCGGATTTCCTCTTTCATAGTATTGAACATGGTAATGATCATATTTTGAAAGCCGTTATCCTGGGTCAGGCTTTCTTGGCCATTTTCCATGGGTTTGTTCTTGTTGGAGTCTAACATTATGGGATTAATTCCTTCAGTGGGAAATTTGTTTACTTGAGTGTTGCTTCTCATGGATTTGCACTTTGACTTTGGCATTGTCATTTTAACTCTAAGATCTTTCAATTTCACTAAACTGAATTATTTGGCCTGGGGTTCTGGGGGTGAGCAGGGACAGAGCTTACCTAGGTCGCGGATGAGGCCCGGCTGGACCGCAGGTGCGTCCCGGCCGGAGGAGCGGGGTGGGTAATGGAGGATGGGGACGTCGGCGTGCATCTATTTAACCCGAGGAGAACTGGGGTGGGGCCGGGGCGCAGGGGGAGGTCCTCCTCGTCCCTCGGCTCTGCGCGTGGCTCCGGCTGGATGGTGGGGTAGAGCTGGGTCCCTTGGGCTCACCTGGGGTTCTGGTGGGCGGGCGCGGGCGGAGCTTACCTAGGTCGCAGGATGAGGCCCCAGAAGGATTTTTTTTAAAAATTAAAATAAAGAAATAAATGTACATTCGTATTTAAACTGTAAAAAAAAAAAAAGTATATTAGAGCCAAAGATATGGCTCAGGGGTTAAGCCTCTGCTTCACAACCAGAAGGTCCTGAGTTCAGATCCCAGATCCCATGTAAAAATCACCAGGCAGAAATAGCCTCAGCCTTCCTTCCTCTGCTGAAAGGCAGAGCCTCAGAAACTCCACAGCAAAGCAAATAGGAGGTATAAGCAATCCAGGCTGTTTCCTGAAGTCACCCTTGGCCTTCCACAGGCACACACAGTGGTTTCTGACACACCCAGACACACACCCAGAAACACACACAAGACATACATCCAAAAACAAACAGCAAACAAACAAACAAACAAACAAATAAATAAATAAATATCACATTACAATTTGAAGAATTTTAAGGAATCTTCCAACAGTTTGGGGGAAGGAATTGGAAATTAAGGTGTGAAAAGATTATGATTTCTCTGTATTCATGTATGAATCTGTAAAAATGGAAAATCCCACCAAAAATAAAATGTGTCTCCTTAAAAAAAGGTTTCATGGGGCTGGAGAGGTGGCTCAGGGGTTAAGCCTCCGCTTTGCAGGTGGAAGGTCCTGAGTTCGGATCCTAGACCCCACATATAGACGCAGGGCAGAAGCGGGGGTGGCCTGCGTTTCTGGTCCTGGTAGAGTGGAGCCTGTGAATCCCGGGGCAGAATAAACAAGGAGGTGGTGGAGGCGTCCATGGTGGTTCCCGAATTCGTCTGTGGTTCTACACACACACACACGTGTACACACACACTCACACATGCACAATTGAATAAATAAATAAATATTTAAGAAAAGCAGTTGATTAAAAAAAAAGGTTTCCTGCATTCATTATTGTTTTAAATATGCTTTATTGGTACATGTTTAAATTCAGAAAGATCATTTAGGTACATTTATATATACATATCTCATCATTTTCTTCTGATTTTAGCATTATCTCCTCCATCTACACATTGGCAGGCAGGCATGTTAAATTTTTTTTTTGTATGTCGTTTATTTTCCTTTTTTCCTCAGAATGGCTTTAGTTCTTTGGTGTCTTATGTGCTTCCTTGGGAATTTCAAGGAATTTGGAGAATGTTATGACTAGCCAATATTTGCTTTCCTTAAAAACATTTCATCATAGCACAAGCACAACCATGTTCATAGCAGCACTGTTTACAATAGCAAAGTCATGGAATCAACCCAAATGCCCAACAGTTGATGAGTGGATAAGGAAAATATGCTACATTTATACAATGGAATACTACTCAGTCATCAAAAACGATGAATTAATGAAATTTGCCAGGAAATGGATGGAATTAGAAAAAAATATATTAAGTGAAGTATCCTAAACACAGAAAATTAAGCGCCGTATGTATTCCCTAATAGGTGGATCCTAGTACCCAACCCACTTAGGGACACGCTCAAAGATAAATCTCTGTAATAACTACAGTAATTCCAAAGATTATAAGCAGGGAGAGAAGGGGAAGGAGGGCCCTGCCAGAAACAAGGAGAGAGGGGAATCATGCTACAGCAGAGAAAATAGGCCACCATCAAGGACTGCAAGTAAGTAATGAGACATCTGGTTGGGCTCGCAGACTCTCCTTACTTGCCACTTGCGTCTGACCGGGTATGATCTCATCAGAAAGGGAGGGCATAGAGTCTGGCAGATAGAAGGTAACCATCCTGCAAGTGGGAGACTGACCCTTCCCCTGCAGAAGTCTCCTACTCTTATTCCATCTACCTTTGAATCTACTCTTCTAATAAGACTCTATTTTAACAGCATTTTATCTCTGGCCAGGGGGTGACATCCAATACCCATCAGGATGGCGCCAAGGGCGGTGCAGGAACAGCAAAACTAAAAAAAAAAAAAAAAAAAAAAAAATCAACAAACCATAATTCAGAACATTAGAGACTCTACATCAACCACCTGGAACCAGGCCAGCCTAATCTCTCCCCATCCTAAAGCTCAGGGAAATTTGCGGAAGAGGGGACAGTAAGATTGTAAGAGCCTAAAGATGAGGAGGAGCAACGATATGCAAGATACTCCATACAAGTTAGGATTGCAGTAACCATACTCGGACTTTGCCTGACCTGCAGAATGGCTGATCTGTCAAAAACCCCACAAAGTCTAGCATGGATCACTGGCACTAGGATCCTTAGAGGCAAGGGATTAACAGTCATAATAGAGTTCCCATACTAATGGGGAGCCCAAGAAGGGACTCCAGGATATGCTACTGAGTCCTGAATCCTCAGTAGGGTGGAGGACTTAGAGGGAGGCTTGGCATTCACAGGAAAGGATACTCCAGAGGATGGGAGGGAGGAAGGGGGAGGCACTGGGAGAGGAGAAGGGAAGGAAAGGGGTGAAAGGAAGAGGGCAAGGGAGGAGAGAATGCAAGGGGGAATAACTGGGGAGGGGAGGAGAGAGGAGAAGATGAGGGTACCTATTGAGTTTGTATGATTGGGAAAAAATGTGGGAAAAATATACTTGATTATTCTCTTTCTTTGAATGGACAAATGGTCAAAGCTATTCTCATATATGGTTTTAAGGTATTTAAAAATTTGTTTGGGGATTGGAAAGATGGTTCAGGGATTAAAACTCTGCTTCACAAGCAGAAAGTTCTAAATTTGGACCCCAGGTCCCAGGTAAAAATGCCAAGCGGAAACGGCCCAGCCTGCAATTCCAAACTGGTGCGCGGGGCCTGGGAAATCCCAGAAGAAAATAAAAAGGAGGTAAAAATAATGCAGGATAATTGCTGAAATCACCCTTGGTTCTTCACAGGCACACACAGTGCCGTCTGATATGCTCGCGCGCGCGCACCCACACCCACACCCACACAAAATAAATGAAGTTTAAAAAAAGAATATAGAAAATTGAGAAAATAAAGTAAAAAAATTGTTTGGCTGTGTTCCCAAAGGTTTTCAGGAGTCTTGAATGGAAATCAGTGAGAAATTAATTTAGGGAAAACAAATGTGGACAGACATCTTGTCATATTTTGATACAGTTATCAACATGACAATTGCCGCCTAAGCTAACCTAAAGTCCATCACATGAGAGGATCACTCCATTAACAATGTAGGTGGTATGATCTGTTCAGTGCACATTAGTCAATATTTTTAACAGTCATGTTTCCTTTGATTAATGGATCGATAGACAATTTTGTCATAGTGACAAGATGTAGGTTATACAAGGTCTAAGGATACTGAACTTCATAAAATCAAAGCTCACCTTATTATGGATTATTGCACGTGGAATTTATGAGAGCAACAAAGAACAATGTTGAGTCCTTGAGCCCTACATTTGGGAACAATCACTGAGCTGACCTGACATTTCAATTGTTGCACAGAGGAACATTATGTCCTTAATGGAATACACAATTATAATGAGTCAGGATTTTTCCTTCCTAGTCCATGTGGGTACACAAACTTCTACCCATGGACTTGCAGAATGCCATGTCCATTATGATGTTATTCTTTTCCTTTTGTCAAAGGAAGACATTCATAGCCAAAGAAATGTAAAACATGATTCATACTCATGAAAATCACTGTTCTCAACATATTCACCCATCTTTAAGCAAGTGGCTTTGCAAAACTGTGTATTACTTATGCAGTCACAATTACAGCTGCGAGTTAACAGTTTGTGAAATTGACATAATATTCCATACAAAGCTCAAGACTCTAAAATCAGCATCTAATATATGGAATTAATACCCTATAGGCCATATTTATGGGAACAGGAATCAAGAAGTTGGACATTCACTATCACCCACACCTGACTGGTACCAGAGTTTTGCTTCTGTCAACATGATGTTATTCTTTTTGTAATCTAGAATTCTTTGTTCCAGAAGGCATTAATTATACTAGAAAGAAAAAAAATGGTTAGAATATATTAGAAACTGACACTCTATATCAATTTTACACTTATACTAAAATCAACAATATAAGAAAGGAGTGAATTATTAACAAGACTGATTGATCAAGGTTATGGAGAAATGTCCCAAACTTCTTATCAGACATGCTTGTTTAGAGTGCAAGAAACTATTTAGAATGTCACCATGCTTTGTGATTATGATAAAGAACAAACCATAGAGAAACAATCTCCATAAGATTATGAATGGTCCAGACCATTAAGGAATGAAGTTATATTTCCTATTACAGCTCTAAGAAAGTAATCAGAACCTGATCATTTGTTTACGGAGAAGGGAACAGAGAATATTTAGCAGACAAAGTTGTTATGAGTTATTAGATCTGTCTACATTTCAAAAAGGAGAATTGGAATGGCTAATGATTTGTTCAGATTGCATTTGTGCATGTATATACATGAAATAATCAGACTTTAAAATATTTTAAAACATTGTTAAATTAACATTCATTACAAAAATAAAACAATAGTGAAATTACTGAAATGTAATATAAACATGGATATGACAAGCATAATTACAAAGAATAGAACAATGTTTGGATAGGTCATTGGAAATAATGGAAAATCAGATGAAAATTTGAAATGTCAATTCCCACAAACTGTTGTGTATAAAATATTTTTAGAAACAAGGAAAGTTGAGAAGCCTACAGAAACAAGTCCAACATTATAGACTAATGTCTTATGGTATAATGATCTATAATGGTCTTCAGGCAATTAATTAGGAACTACATTCTAAAAAGCTTTTTGCTCCCAGGTAATTTTTTATTCCTATGCTCAGAACGGAAATTTTTTTCTGGACTAAGGAAAATAATGTAACACTTAGGAAGAAAGATGCAGCCCAGGAGTCCTGCACTGGAAGCCAAGATAGAAAATATCTCAGAAGCTATCGTGGCCTTCCCCTTGGTGCTGTGGTAGACAGGGACAAATGTGATCCAGACACTGCAGAACACCAGCATGCTGAAGGTCAGGAACTTGGCTTCATTGAAGGTGTCAGGTAGATTCTTGACTAGAAAAGCCACAGTGAAGCTCACCAGAGCCAGGGAGCCGAGGTATCCTAGGACACAGTAGAATGCAGTGACTGAACCCTTATTGCACACAATGAGAATGTGACCAAATTCAGAATGGGGATCTACATCAATAAATGGAGGAGATGTTCCCAGCCAGATTCCACATAGAGCAAGTTGGATCAGGGTGCAGATGGGAATGATGAGGTTCGGTACCCTGGATTTCAACAACCACCTCAACTTTCTCCCTGGAGCAGTGAGTTTGAAGGCCAGAAGCACAGTAATTGTTTTGGCCAAAACAGTGGAAAGAGCCACAGTGAAAATCACCCCAAATGTGGTCTGCCGTAGAATACATGTGCCTGTGTTAGGATGGCCAATGAAGAGCAAAGAGCAGAGGAAACAGAAGGTAAGGGAGATGAGCAGAATGTAGCTGAGGTTCCTGTTGTTGGCCTTCACAATGGGAGTGTCACGGAGCTTCACAAACACTCCAAGAATTACAGCTGTCAGTGAAGAGAAGCACAGGGCCATGCAAGCTAGAGACTTCCCCAAGGGGTCTTCATAGCCTAGAAATGTCACCGTTTTGTGGATGCATGTTGTTCTCTGTATGTTGGCATACTTAGTATCTCCACACTTCATGCACTGGTCCATATCTGTTATGAAATGAGAATCAACATTAGTTCTTTTTTTTAATACATTTTTTATTATTATTTCGGCTCACACAAACTTAATAGGTACACCAGTTCCCTCCCTCCCTCCTCTTCCCCCCGAACCCCCTGCTCCCCCTCCCCTCACCCCTCCCTCCCCATCCCCCAGTGCCTCCCCCCCCAATTCCCAGAAAGTCCTTTATAGTGCATGCCTGACTCTCCTCTGGGCCCTCCTCTCCGATGACATACAAGGACTCAGTGGCATTTCCCTGAACGCTTTCCCGTGTTCCCCTTAAGCATAGGAACACTACTGTGGCTGTCAATCCCTTGCCTCCAAGGATCTTGGTGCCTTTAGCAGATGCTAGACTTTGTGAGGTCAATAGTGTGTTGGACATTGCGCAGGGCATGCAATGTCCAATTATGATTGCTTCTGCCCTAACTTGTGTGGAGTATCTTGCAAATCATTGCTCCTCCCATCCTTTTGCTCTTACAATCTCACTGCCCCCTCTTCCGCAAATGTCCCTGAGCTTCAGGATGGGGAGAGATTAGTCTGGCCTAGTTCTAGGTGGTTGATATAGAGTCTCTGAAGTTCTGGATTGTGGTTTGTTGATTTTCTTTTGCAGTTTTGCTACTCCTGCAATGCCCTTCACTCCATCCTGATGGGCATTGTATGTCATCCCCTGGCCAGAGACAAAAAGCTGTTAAACTGGAGTCTTGTTATAAGAGCACATTCAAGGGTAGATGTAATAAAAGTAGGAAACCTCAGTGAGGGAGGGGTCAATCACCAATTTGCAAAATGGTTACTTTTTATCTGCCAGACTATATGCCCTCCCCTTCTGGTGAGATCATACCCCCTCAGTTGTAAATGATCAGGAACGAATGTCTGTGAACTTAACCAGGTGTCACATTACTTACTTGCAGTCCTTGATGGAGGCCTATTTTCTCTGCTGTAACATGGTCCCCTCTCTCCTTGTTTCTGGTGTGGCTCTCCAATCCCATCCCTCCTGTTCATAATCCTTGCAATTACTGTAGGTATTACATAGATTTACCTTTGAATGTCTCAAGGTGGGCTGGGTGGGTTTGGCACTAGGAGCCACCTATTAGGGAGTACATATTGTGCTTAATTTTCTGGGTTTGGGATACTTCACTTAATATAATTGTTTCTAATGACATCCATTTCCCGGCAAATTCCAGTAATTCATCATTTTTGATGGCTGAATAGTACTCCATTGTATAGATGTACCACCGTTTCCTTATCCACTCATCAACTGTTGGACATTTGGGTTGATTCCATGACTTTGCTATTGTAAACAGTGCTGCTATGAACATGGTCATGCTTGTGCTATCGAGGTGAACTTCTGCTGCATGGGGGGTTATTCCCAAAAGTAGAATAGCAGGGTCATATGGCATTTCAATCTTTAATTTCTTTAAGAATCTCCAGGTGGCTTGCCAGAGTGGCTGTATGAGCCTGCATTCCCACCAGCAATGTAAGAGAGTTCCCCTGTCTCCACATCCTCTCCAGCATTTGTTGTTGTTTGTATTGTGGATTTTTGCCATCCTGACCTGGGTGAGATGATATCTCAGGGAAGTTTTGATTTGCATTTCCCTGATGGCTAAAGAAGTGGAGCATTTTTTAAGATATTTATTAGACATTTTAATTTCATCCCTAGTAAAGTTTCTTTTAAGTTCCAGGACCCATTTTTTAATTGGGCCATTGGTTTCCTTGGTGTTTAGTTTTCTAGGTTCTTTGTGCACTCTGGACAGTAGAGCTCTATCAGATATGTGGTTAGTGAAGATTTTCTCCCATTCTGTGGCTTGCCTTTGAGCTCGTGTTACAATCTCTTTATCTGAACAGAAGCTCTTTAATTTCACGAGATCCCAACTGTTGAGAGTTGGTAGCAGTGACTGTGCCATTGGATGTCTGTTTAGGAAATGTTGGCCTAGCCCAATCAGCTCGAGAGAGTTCCCTATCCTTTCAACTATGGTTTTTATAGTCTCTGGCCTGATATCAAGGTACTTGATCAATTTGGAATTAAGTCTTGTACAAGGTGACAAGTACGGGTCCAGTTTTAATCTTCTACATGTGGAGATCCAGTTTTGCCAGCACCATTTGTTGAAGATACTGTTCTTTTTCCATTGGATTTTTTGGGCCCCTTTTTCAAAGACCAAATGGCTGTAATTATGTGGGCTTATATCTGGGTCTTCAACCCTTATCCATTGATCTGTATGTCTATTTTAGAGCCAGTACCAGGCTGTTTTTACAACAATGGATTTGTAGTGTAGACTAAGGTTTGGTATGGTGATACCTCCAGCAGTGTTTTTGTTACTCAGGATTGTCTTTGCTGTCCTGGGTCTTTTGTGCCTCCATATGAATTTTGAGATTGTTTGGTCAACTTCTTTAAAGAATTGCTTTGGGATTTTAATTGGTATAGCATTGAATTTGTATATTGCCTTTGGTAGGATGGTCATTTTGACGATGTTGATTCTGCCAATCCAGGAACATGGGAGGTCTTTCCACCTTCTGATGTCTTCTGTAATTTCTTTCTTTGGGGTTTTAAATTTTCATTGTAAAGGTCTTTTACCTCCTTGGTTAGGTTTATACCAAGGTATTTCATTTTTTTAGGGGCTATAGTAAATGGGATTGTTTCCCTCAGGGCTTTTTTACTTCTTTCATTCTGGGCATATAGGAAAGCCACTGATTTTTGTACGTTTATTTTGTATCCTGCTACCCTGCTGAACTTCTCAATTAGTTCCAGGAGCTTTCTGGTGGAGTTTTTGGGATCACTCAGATATAAGATCATGTCATCTGCAAATAGGGATAGCTTGACTTCTTCCTTGCTGATTTGAATCCCTTTTATGCCCCTTTCTTGTCTTATGGCTTCAGGTAAGACTTCAAGTACAATATTGAATAGAAGTGGTGAGAGTGGACAGCCTTGTCTAGTTCCTGATCGAAGTGGGAATGCTTCCAATTGTTCCCCATTGAGCATAATCCTTGCTGTGGGCTTGTTGTATACAGCTTTTATTATATTGATAAAGGTTCCTTCCATTCCTACTGTCTCTAGCATTTTGATCATAAAAGGCTGTTGGATCTTGTCAAAAGTTTTTTCTGCATCTATTGAGAGTATCATGTGATCTTGGACTTTGGACTGGTTTATATGATGAATTACATTTATTGATTTGCGTATGTTGAACCAACCTTGTGTGCCGGGCATAAAGCCTACTTGGTCCCCGTGAATGATCTTTTTGATATGATTTTGAATCCGATTTGCTAAGACTTTGTTGAGAATCTTTGCATCTGTGTTCATCAGAGAGATTGGCCTATACCTTTCTTTTTTAAGTGAGTCTTTATTAGGTTTTGGGATCAAAACGATATTAGCTTCATAGAAGGAATTTGGTAATGTTCCTTCCTTTGCTATTTGATGGAACAGTTTAAGGAGTATTGGTGTTATTAGCTCCTTAAATGTCTGGTAGAACTCTGTGCTGAATCCATTTGGTCCGGGACATTTTTTGGTGGGAAGATTCAAGATTACTTCCTCAATTTCCTTATATGTTATAGGACTATTTAAATAATTCACAACTTCCTGATTCAATTTAGGTAAGTTGTGTTTACTTAGGAATTCATCCATCTCTTTTGTGTTGTCAAATTTCACAGAGTATAAGTTTTTGAAATATGATGTTATAATTCTCTGGATTTCTTGGGTATCAGTAGTGATATCTCCATTTTCATTTCTAATTTTGTTGATTTGAGTTTTCTCTCTCTTGCTTTTGGTTAATTTAGCTAGGGGTGTATCAATCTTATTGATTTTTTCAAAGAACCAGCTTTTTCACTGGTTGATTTTCTCTTTCGTTTTCTTAATCTCAATTTCAGATATGTCTCCCCTTATTTTGCTAATCTCCTCTCTTCTACTACTTTTGGGATCAGATTGCTCTAGTTTCTCTAAAGCCTTAAGCTGCATTGTTAAATTGTTTATTTCTGATGTTTCCATTTTTCTGATGTAGGCATTAAGAGCTATGAACTTACCTCTTAGAACAGCTTTCATTGTGTCCCAGAGATTTTGGTAAGTTGTATTTTCATTATCGTTCACTTTCAGGAAATCTTGAATTTCCTTTTTAATTTCTTCCTGAATCCAGTTCTCATTCAGCATCATAGTGTTAAGTTTCCAGGAGTTAGTGTATTTTCTCTTGTTTGTTGTGTTGTGGATGTCCAACTTTAGGCCGTGGTGGTCTGATAGGGCACAGGCTAGAATTTCAACTTTCCTGTATATGTGGAGATTCTTTTGTGGCCCAATATGTGATCTATTTTGGAGAAAGTTCCATGTGCTGCTGAGAAAAAATGTGTATTCTTTGGTGCGTGGATGAAAAGTTCGATAGAGATCTGTAAGGTCCATTTCTTCAAGGGTTTGATTCAGTTCCAAAGTGTCTCTGTTAAGCTTTTGACCTGTTGATCTATCCCATGTTGAGAGGGCAGTGTTGAAATCTCCAAGAATTATCATTTGGGGGTTGATTTCTTGCTTTAGACGCTGTAGGATTTTCTTAATGAATGTGGAGGGGCCCATATTGGGTGCATAAATATTCAGTATTGTGAAGTCTTCCTGGTGAATTGTACCTGTGACTAAAATGTAGTATACATCTGTGTCTCTCCTGTTTTTTTTTGGTTTGAAGTCCACTTTGTCCGACAGCATAATGGCTACCCCTGCCTGTTTCCTGGTTCCATTAGCTTGCAGAATTTTTGACCAGCCTTTCATTTTTAGGATGTGCCTATCTTTTGTGGTATGATGAGTTTCCTGAAGGCAACAGATTGATGGGTTGTGATTTTTAATCCAAGTGTGTAATCTGTGTCTTAATCGGTGAGTTCAGAGTGCACATGTATCCCTATGGGGACCCAAGGGTGACTTTGGGAATCATCCTGGATTGCTTCCACCTCCTTCTTGCTTCTCTCTTCGATTTCTGAGGCTCCACCCACCAGTCCGGAAATGCAGCCACTGCAGTTTCTGCTTGGCTGTTTTAACGTGGGACCTGGGATCCGAACTCAGGAAGTTCTGCTTTTGTGGCAGCGTCTTAACCCCTGAGCCATCTCTCCAGCCCAACATTAGTTCTTCTTATAATTATCTTTTTCCCCTAACATTCTCTCTTTCAACAGGTCCTGGGGCTAGGCTAGCTGCATTGTTTTGATTTGTTGCTTAAAATCATCAAGTGACAGAAATCTCAGTGTTTAGTTCATTTGTCAAAGTCATAAATGTCATGCTATGTTTGATGACATTTAACTATTATAAGACTCTGCATGATCTGTGCAATGACCAACATATCATTGCCCCTTCAAAGTCTAGCATGGGCTAAAGGCACTAGGATCCTTAGAAGCAAGGGATCAAGAGTCACAATAGTGTTCCTATACTGAAGGGGAACATAAGAAAGAGTTCTAGGAAATGCCACTGAGTCTTTACACCTCATCAGAGAGGGGGACACAGAGGAAAGTTTGATATACACATTAAGGATGCTTCAGAGATGGGGGGAGGTAGCACTGGGAGAAAGGGAGGGAGGGGGGAAAGGATGGGGAAAAGGGGGGAGGAAGTAAGGAGGTCCAGGGAGGGGTGGAGGGAGAGAGGGGATAGGGGTACCTATTACATTTGTATGAGCAGAAAAATAAATAAATTAATTATTTAAAAAAACTATTATTTTAAATCATAGTCAAGTATATGTTCTCAGAAGTTAGTGACCTTATTGTTATATTTCTCAGTACCAGTGAACTGATTTATACTTTAGAACCTACTGTGGTTGTGTTATGTCAAGCACTCTCAAAAATATATCTTAATTCCAGGCGGAAAAGCAGTGGCCTGTACTTCTAGCCCTGGTGGGAGAAGCCTGGGAAACACCAGAGTGAAGCAAAAAGGAGGTAAAAGCAATCCAAGATGATTCCCAAAGTCATCCTTGGCCCTCCATAGGGACATACAGTGCCCTCTGACACAACACACACACACACACACACACACACACATATATATAAAATAAATAAAATATTTTAAATATATATATCTTGATTTGAGTTTTGCAGGTCAAATTCCCTCAATATGGAGAGTGGATTGGAAGTAATTTTTTTCATATATCTGTATTCATTGATTTTCTCTTTTATTCATCGGCACTTCCACTCATAAATATAATGAATCTGCATATTTTCACCCCTTACTACACCATTCCGTTCTCTTCCCCTCCTGTCTCACTTCCTATTTTCTCTTTCTAGCCATTTTCCTCTACTTTCATATCTTTTTTCATCGTGTGACCCATTGGATTTCATCTACACTGGCCAGTTCCTGAATCCTTGCTGAGACATGAATTACGTATTAGAGTATAATTCATTGAATAGAGAAGCTCCCATTCCCCTGTCTCATAATAACCTTACATAATCTCTTATAAGTGAACTCAAATTTAGCTACTATACAATATGTTACATGTGTATAGCTATGTAGTTTTTCTCCTACAGGATTTTTAGTATTTTTATTTTATTTATCTATTTTATTTCTTTTTATTTTTGAATATTTGAAAAAATGAGAATCTACTCTCATTATAAAGTTTTCAGGAAGGATTAAACTTCAATAGTTCATCTGCTGAAGCTGTTTGTTTATTCAACATGGTGAATTTGCATACTAATGATCATACTCCTTATTACACAAATGGATTTGAAAAGCAAATCCAAAGTCCTGAATCTGGGAAAGCAATGGAAATGGATAAAAATGGGTTGATAGATAAGTGCAGGTTGTTGCAGTAATCATGTATAAATACGAAATTATCAAAGAACAAGTTTTGTTCTTAAACATGTCTCCCCATTCAAGATAGAGATTTATTCAAATTCATGCTTAGTGATAACAAGGCAATGGAGTTGGCACGGATGTCCATCAACTCATTAATTGATATGTCAATGAAAATGTGACATATACATGATGGAATATAATTTAGTTATGAAGAAAAATAAAATTATAAATTTGTGTGGGAAATGGATTGTACTGATATCATTACATGGATGAGGTAATCCAGCCATAGAAAGGCAGTATGATCTCACAGTGGATCATAACCTCTAAATACTGATATGTGTGTTTTGCTGGAAGGTAAGTGTATTTAAGAGTCAGAAACCTACCAATGGCACATGAGACAGAAAAAAATGCTTTAAAGAGCTGTGTGTCTGGACTATAAGGGAATGAATGAGATATTAATAAGAAGGTATCAACCAAATGGAAAAGGGATATTGGGAAAATGGAGGTTAGACAGATGGGAAAAGAAGGGGACTTCATTTGTATTGAAGGGATAAAGGCATTTTAGTGTCATTTTTTATTTAGAGAATACTTTATTAGTTTCTGTAATCAAGCCCACATAGGTAAAACCTTACATATTTAATACAGTGTGTTACTCCTGTACAAATGGAAAAAATTAAATTTAATGTTTCTAGACTAATATGACAATTAATTTCTCTGCAATGCCAACAACACAGTAAACTGGGATACTTTTTTCCCCCAAAGTTAACTGCACAGCTAAAGTTTTCAAAAATTCAAATTATATATATTTATTTTTATATAAAAAGGCCAATAATAGCAGCATGCTATGCATCAATAGCAGCAACAGCGTTTCCAGGTTCTGCAGTCATCTGAACTAGTGTCATTGTTTCATCAGTAATGGGTTTAAATATTATTCACATTATGTCAGCTATCTTAAATAATAGAATAGGGAAAACATATTAGTTTCATCCTGCAAATAAATGGCTGAAACAATAAATAAATCTTTTATGTGACTTGTGCACTACATTCCTGACACAGAAAGACTAATGTTGCAGTCAACTTGCATGGCTGCTGATAAATGACAATCAAATAGCTTAAGGGAACAAGGGATTTATTCTCTCTTACAATTACTGGTTACAGTTCTTAGTCCAGCTTGACAGGAGAGCACGCACCAACACCAGGGCCGAGGGAACTGGCCACACCATTAACACATAATGGCTGAGAGATGGACAATCCTTACTTGCCAGACCAGCATGTCTGGCCAAGTGAACAGAAGGATGCCAACTCTCTCAACCAGCTCTCCGTGATTTATCCAGGGCCTAATCCCACCCACCATAGGCTGGGCCTTCCCTATCAGCTAGACAATCTCCCTCAGGTTTGCTCTGGGCTCAACTCAAACCACAATTCTCCACAAATGTGCCCAGAACTCAAACCCACAACAGTCAAGTTGACACCTGTGCCTAACTATGACAACTAGTATAACAATTTTCTTCTTGCTTGGAATTAGAGAAGGGATCATTAACAAATAGAAAAACAGTTGGAGGGAAGAGTTGGTAAATAGAGACTACAGGAGAGTAGGGAAGAAGTGTAGTGGACATATTACAGGAAATTATGATGATTGTATGGGAATGTCATTAGGAAATATCATTAACTTATAAAACCAATGAATGTTAGAACTGAAAGATATTATCCCTAAATAGGGCATATAAGCCTCACCTACCCCATCCCAGGGCCCAGGGATTATGTTGGAAGAGAGGACAGCAAGATTGTAAGAGCCTAAACTGGGATGGTGGTGGGCCATGCATTATCTCCTAGACATAACATAGTTGTGATATACAAGATTTCATGGCAGATATGCATACTTATACCAAATTGCATGGGAACTGTCTTATCAGGATCTCACCATAACATCAGAAAGATCTCAAGAAGTCCCACACCTCACTGAGAGACTGATGAAGACTCATGCTGATGGGGAAGGAAAGAAGAATGTTTTCATCCATGGTACATCTACTGATCTAGGATGCTTGCTGAAATCAAGTCAGGCATAAGTCATCACAGACTAGATGAAACACAGTGGGCCTCACAAGCAAAGAGATTTCAAAGTAGGAGGAAGTCTGGCAGTGCAGTTGAAAATGGAAATAGAGGGGGTAATTTGGGGCTAAGGGTTGAAAACATTATAAAGTCACTATATTCATGTATACAATATTAAAAAATGAAGATAGAAAAAACTATAAAAAATGGAATATATAAAATATATTTTAAAAATATATTTTATATTTGATATTTATATTTTAATATATTTTAAAATATATATTTATTGATAAAATTGGGACTATATCATATTTTTAAACTTTTTTATTATTATTTCTGCTCATACAAACTTAATAGGTACACTGGTTCCTTCCCTCCCTCCTCCCCCCCCCGACCTCCCTGCTCCGCCTCCCCTCACCCCTCCCTCTCCATTCCCCAGTGCCCCCCCCCCCAATCCCCGGAGAATCCTTTAATGTGCATGCCAAACTCTCCTCTGGTTCCTCCTCTCCGATGATGTACAAGGACCCAGTGGCATTTCCCTGAACCCTTTCCTGTGTTCCCCTTAAGCATAGGAACACTACTGTGGCTGTCAATCCCTTGCCTCCAAGGATCTTGGTGCCTTTAGCAGATGCTAGACTTTGTGGGGTCAATAGTGTGTTGGACATTGTGCAGGGTATGCAAAGTCCAATTATGATTGCTTCGACCCTAACTTGTGTGGAGTATCATGCATATCATTGCTCCTCCTATCCTTGTGCTCTTACAATCTTACCGCCCCCTCTTCCGCAAATTTCCCTGAATTTCAGGATGGGGAGAGATTAGGCTGGCCTAGTTCTAGGTGGGTGATATAGAGTCTCTGAAGTTCTGGATTGTGGTTTGTTGATTTTCTTTTGCAGTTTTGCTGCTCCTGCAATGCCCTTCACTCCATCCTGATGGGTATTGTATGTCACCCCTTAGCCAGAGATAAAAAGCTGTTAAAGTAGAGTTTTGTTATAAGAGTATATTCAAGGGTAGATGTAATAAAAGTAGGAAACCACAGTGAGGGGGGGTGAATCACCCATTTGCAAAATGATTACTTTTTATCTGCCAGACTATATGCCCTCCCCTTCTGGTGGGATCATACCCCCTCAGCTGTAAATGATCAGGAACGAAAGTCTGTGAACTTAACCAGGTGTCTCATTACTTACTTGCAGTCCTTGATGGAGGCCTATTTTCTCTGCTGTAACATGGTCCCCTCTCTCCTTGTTTCTGGTGTGGCCCTCCTACACCATCCCTCCTGTTCATAATCCTTGCAATTACTGTAGGTATTAAATAGATTTATCCTTGAGTGTCTCTAGGTAGGCTGGGTGGGTTTGGTACTAGGATCCACCTATTAGGGAGTACATATGGTGCTTAATTTTCTGGGTCTGGGATACTTCACTTAATATAATTGTTTCTAATAACATCCATTTCCCGGCAAATTCCAGTAATTCATCATTTTTGATGGCTGAGTAGTACTCCATTGAATAGATGTACCACATTTTCCTTATCCACTCGTCAACTGTTGGTCATTTGGGCTGATTCCATGACTTTGCTATTGTAAACAGTGCTGCTATGAACATGGCCGTGCTTGTGCTATTGAGGTGAATTTTTGCTGTATGGGGGGTTATTCCCAAAAGTGGAATAACAGGGTCATATGGCATTTTTAAAATATATTTTGTATTTATATTTTAATATATTTTAAAAATACATATTTATTGATTAAATTGGGACTATATCATATTTTTTTATCAGAGGCAAAATTTATACTATAGTGACAGCCTGAACAAGAATTACACAGTGTTATATCTCATTGTTCTATGTCACGTGTGTTTTAAAGTCATAAGGTATATAGTTGAATTTGGTAGTATGTCTCTCCTTCCTTTTTCACCTGGAAATGAAATCAGAAGTGAAATTAACATGCTGAAGAGAAATTGCAGACTACTCTTGAAGATTAATCCAAAAGTCCTTTTTCAGCAGTTATTGTAGGTGGAAAAACTAGATATGTAGAAAGTAAGGCTAAAAAAGTATCCATGATTCTGACCCCCAAGACCTGTCCTGATCCAGCAGTCACAGACCTCAAGTGTGCACACTGCCCAGTGACCCCCGAGCCTTGCCCATGTCTCAGCCATCTCGTCCCCCACCACCACTACCTCTAGCACTACCACAATCTCCCTTTCTACATTTTTCATAACAAATCCAGGAATCTACTAGTAATCATAGAAACCAACCTCATACAATTGAGGATAACTCTGTCTCTCAACCAAAATATAACGGTCTTACTATTCACTTATTCTCAAGTGATAGTCACTCGAGCTTAAGACCTCCAAACATAATCAACCCAAATGTCCAACAGTTGACTAGTGGATAAGGAAAATGTGGTACATTTATACAATGGAATACTACTCAGCCATCAAAAATGATGAATTACTGGAATTTGCCGGGAAATGGATGGAATTAGAAAAAATTATATTGAGTGAAGACACAGAAAATTAAGTGCCGTATGTACCCCCTAGTAGGTGGATTCTAGTACCAAACCCCTTAGAGACACACTCAAAGATAAATCTCTGTAATACCTACAGTAATTGCAAAGATTATAAACAGGAGAGAAGGGGAAGGAGGGCCCCGCCAGAAACAAGGAGAGAGAGGATCATGCTACAGTAGAGAAAATAGGCCACCATCAAGGACTGCAAGGGGTGACATCCAATACCCATCAGGATGGAGCCAAAGGCATTGCAGGAGCAGCAAAACTGAAAAAAAAATCAACAAACCATAATTCAGCACATCAGAGACTCTATATCAACCACCTGAAATCAGGCCTGCTTAATCTCTTCCCATCCTGATCTCAGGGAAATTCGCAGAAGAAGGGGCGGTAAGATTGTAAGAGCACAAGGATGGGAGGAGTCAAGATATGCAAGATACTCCATACAAGTTAGGGCTGAAGCAATTGTAATAGTACTCTGCATGATCTGCGCAATGACCAACTTATCATTGACCCCTCAAAGTCTAGCATGGACTAAAGGCACTAAGATCCTTGGAAGCAAGGGATCAACAGTCACAATAGTGTTCCTGTACTGAAGGGGAACACAAGAAAGAGCTCTAGAAAACTGAGTCCTTACACCTCATCAGAGAGGAGGACACAGAGGAAAGTTTGATATACACATTCAAGGATGCTTCAGAGATGGGGGAGGGGGCACTGGGAGAAAGGGAGGGAGGGGGGAAAGGATGGGGAAAGGGGGAGGGAGCAGCAGGAAGGTCCAGGGAGGGGTGGAGGGAGAGAGGGGACAGGAGTACCTATTATGTTTGTAGCAGAAAAATAGATTAATTAAAAAAAAGACCTCCAAAC
Source organism: Typhlomys cinereus (assembly GCA_023101885.1). NCBI lineage: Eukaryota > Metazoa > Chordata > Mammalia > Rodentia > Platacanthomyidae > Typhlomys > Typhlomys cinereus. The sequence goes on from JALPQD010000652.1 coordinate 773,987, forward strand.
ATCACATACAAACCCCATATACCTAGTCTAATATGATCTTAATAATTCATACTCGCATTTCCCTAATAATCCCTAAAAGTTGCAGTCTTCCATTGCACTCTCACCCTCCTACTACTAGTTATTATATCCAGCATATTCTCTCCTCTTAAAGCTGTTCTGATACTTAACCCAAATCTCACCTATGAAACCTGACACTCAATCATAAATCTCTCAGCTGAATATAGACAATAAACTCTTTAACCCCCAAACCAAAGCTGTGCTTACACACCTATAGGGCACAACAATGACCACATCTAAACAAGCCTAAACTAGTCCTTAGACAAACTATCATATCCACATCCAGGAAATCTGCCACAACAACTGTTCCAAGTCTGGACACTTTATCTGACTCTAAAGAAAGAAACTAAGGAGGCTCGAGAGGTGGCTCAGAGATGAAGCCTCTGCCTAGCAAGCAGAAGGTCCTGAGTTCTAATTCCAAGTCTCGTGTTAAAAAAAAATGAAAGAAACTGAAGACCTAATAGAAGATGCCCAAGTTACATCATAAAACCACAAAATAAGCAAACACCAGGAAGAATATCTCCTTCAAAAAGAATTTACCCTGTCATGATAAATTCCAACCAGAAAAAATACTTGGATATAAGCCAAGGAAATAATAGTTGAGATAATGATTTCCACAGAGTAAGGTAAAAATGCTCTGGGATTCTCCACTTAGAACCCAGTGAAAATTTAAACAATGTTAGAAGTAATGAGTATGTGATATTTCTTGATAAGTTGTTGGTCAGAGAGGTTTCATAGGCTTTTTCCATGGGTCTTGGTTTCCCTCTAAAAGATGACAGTAAGACCATGTTGTAAGGACACAATACACATGATGGACGACAAGACATGGACATTCCAGCTTCTCTGGAAACTTCCTCCTTGATGGATAACTTATGCAGTATCAGAAAGTACTATGGAGATGTTATTGGAGGAGAAAAGCAATCGGAGAGCTGATCATTCTGTGAAATCTGTCAATTGTGTTACTAATCATCATTGCAATAGGTGACCGTCAGTTAACAGTGGCATGAATATCAAGGAGACAACCAACAGCTTTCTGATCAGATTTATGGCTCACTTGTCAGAATGGAACACTTTCCTTTTATGTAAATCAGAATAAGATCCTATGAAAGGGAAGTACATAGGTCCCAGGGGAAGAACAGACTGTGAATGTTTAGCTAGGAAGACAGTACATCAAACTGCTTTGTAAATACTAGTTATTACACACATAGAGTGGAAGAGCACTCAGCACTTAATCTAGAAACCCTTTTCTATAACAGAAAGTGTTTATTATTGAGAAGATGCAGAAAATGAATGGCTGTAGACTGCTTGTCCCTAAACAGGACACATATACATTACCCACTCCCACTCAAGGCTCAGGGAACATCACACGAGAGGGAGCAGTAAGATTGTAAGAGCATGAAGTGGGATGATAGTGGGCCAACCATTATTTCCTGTACGTGATAGGGCTGTGAGATACATGATGGCAAGAACTTCATGAGAAGTGTCTTATCAACATCTCACCATGAAAGCAGAATGATCTCAGGGGGCTCTGCATCTCTCTGGGAGACTGATGGGAACCAACACTGATGGAAAAAAAAAAAGATGATGCTTTCTTCAATGGTCTCTTGCTGGAGCATGAATCACATCAGGCATAAGTCATCAAAGACAAGCTAGATGAAACATAGTGAGTTGCACAAGTGAAAGGATTTGGAGGTGGGATGGAATCTGGCATGAGAGATAAAGGATTGCAAGGGGAAAATGAAGGGAATGGGATATAAATTTTATATTTATGTATGTGACTTTAAAAACATGAAAGAGAATAGAAAAAAAGAAAACGATTCCCAGACTTTGATTGTTAATATGATCAGGAAATGGCATAAGAACTCAGATAGATCCTCAGACATGGCAAACCCCTATGAGGCTCTGGTGAGCACCACACTGTACCTGAATACTCTGTTCCAGACCTGGAGACCCCCACAAGATTTTGGTGAGTACCATACCATACTGGGATGCACTGCTGCAGACCCAGCAACCCTAGCAATTCTTGGGTGAGACTAGACTGTGCCAGTATACTCTCCTGTAAAACTGCCCTAGCTTCAGTGACCCTGAGCTGCTCAGGTAGGTGGTAGACCAACCTCAGCCAATAGACAACCCCAAGAATCACACTATTCAACAAAGGACAGACATATCGTACTACCAAATGATAACTAAACTTCCCTCCTAATTTAATTTATTTCCATTTATTCCAACAAAACAGTCACTGTCATTTAAGACCCCCTAGTATCCTATTTACTCTATTCCCTTTATGCCTACCTCCAATGATAGATTCCAATCAGAATAATCTCCTGGATACCAACCAGAAGACAACACTCAAGAAGGTAATGTCTTCCAGAAGAATATTATCATTATGATGAAGGAAATGAAAGAAGCATTGCAAAAAGAATGTGAAGAACACAGAGAGGAGATGTAGGATGGAATGTGTGGAAAATGTCTTGTCTGGTCCTAAGTCCAAGGAAGAATACACATTCTCTTCAGCAGCTCATAGGACCTTCTCTAAAATAGGCCACATACTATACCACAAAGCAAGTCTCCACAAATACAAGAAAATAAAAAATCACCATCTGGAATAAAGATAGATATCCATAACAAAACAGACAAGAGAGTACACAAACTCTTGGAAGCTTAACAATATGCAACTGAATGAGGAATGGGTCCAAACAAGAGTAAAAATGCAAATTCCAAAATTCCTCAATGACAATGAAAGTACTTCATGTTAAAATTTCTGGGATTTGATGAAGGTGGTTCTAAGAGGAAAATTCAAAGCACTTATGCCTACATCAAAAAAATTTAAACATCATAAATTAACAACCTAATTATGTAGCTTAAAACTTCAGAAAAACAAAAATTAACCAGCCACAAAAGAAGCAGACATGCAGAAATTTTTAGAATTAGAGGAGAAATAACTGAAATTGAGACAAAGAAAACAATACAAAGAAGCAATCAAACCAAAACTGGTTCACTGAAAAACTTGACAAGATTGACAAACCCTTAGACTAACTAACCAAAACCAAAATAAAGAAAACTAAAATTAATAAAATTAGAAGTGAACACACAGTGCTCACAACAAATGTCAAGGAAATTCAGAGAATCATGAGATCATACTTTAAAAATTTATACACAAGCAAATTTGACAATCACAAAGAAATGGATGAATTTCTAAATATATACAACATACCAAAATTAAATCACAATGAGTTGAATTATTTTCATAGTCCTATAAAAAGGGACAATGTTGAAGCAATAATAATGAAATTCCCAATCGAGAAAAGCCAGATCAGAAGGATTTAGTGCATGTTATGGTTATGTAAAGGTGTCAACTTAATGGTTGAGGATTTGAGCTCTGGTTATATTATTAGAGAATTAGTCTTAAGTCCAGAGTGAACTTGCAGGAGATTGTCTAGTTGATGGGGAAGGCCCAGCATATGATGGGTGGGAATTGGCCCTGAACAGGTGAATGAAATACAGAGAGCTGGTTGAGAAAGTTGGCATCTTTGTATACACTTGGCCAGACATGCTGGTCTGGCAAGTAAGGATGGTCCTCCTCTCAGCCATTATGTAGAGATAATGTGGCCAGTTCCCTCTGCCTTGATGTTAGTATATGCTCTCTCATCAAGCTGGACTATGAACTGTAACCGGACTACCTTAAGAAAATAAATACCTTGTTCCCTTAAGCCATTTGATGATCATTTATCAGCAACTATGCAGGTGAATTGCAACAGAATTTAGTACTGGCATTTAAAGAACAATTAACACTAATACTCTTTAAATTATTTCACAAAATAGAAAATGAAGGAATACTTCTAAACTTTCTACAAAGTCATTACACTGATCACAAAACCAAAAAAAAAAAAAAAAAAAAAAACCACAACCAAAAAAAAGGAAATCATAGTATTCATGAGCACATATGCAAAGATCTGCAACAAAATTCTAGCAAACCTAATTTGACAACATATTGAAAAGATCATCCACTATGATCAGGATTGGTCAATTCCAGAAATACAAGGTTGGTTCAATATATGTAAATCTATACATATAATTCACCATAAAAACAAATGCAAAGACAGAATCATATGAATCTCTCAATTGGTGCTGAAAAAGCTTTTGACAAAATTCAACACCCCTTTATGATAAAAACTCTGAAGAAAATAGGGTTGAAAGGAATATTTATCAATATAGAAAGGTCACATATGAAAAAACCTATAACAAAAAAAACCTATGACAAAAATCATCCTAAATGGTGAAAAAAAAGGAAGGATTCCCATTCAGATTGGGAACCAGACAAGTGATACAACTTAGAGAAGAAGAAATCAAGTTATCTCTATTTACAGATGACATGATCCTGTACTCAAGGGTCTAAAGATGGTGCAGGAAACTCCGGGAACTAATAAGTAAGTTCAGAAGAGTGGCATGATACAAAATTAATATTAAAAAATCAGTGATTTTTCTATGCACCAAGGAAAAACAAAGCAAGAAAGACCTGAGTGAAACAATACCATTTACCATTGCTCCTAAAAAAGTGAAATACCTTGGAATAAACATCAAGGATATGAAAGCTCTATATAATGAAAACTTTAAAGCCTTAAAAAAAGGGGAGATTACAGAAGACAATAGAAGATGGAAAGACCTCCCATGTTCCCAGATTGGCAGAATTAACATTGTCAAAATAACCATTATACCTAAAGCAATATACAGATTCAATGCAATATACCAATCAAAATTCCAACCCGATTCCTCACAGAAATTGGTAATATTTCATATGGAAACATAAAAAGCTCAGGAAAAAATTCAGAGGAATAAAAACTCCATGGGAGGTATCACCATACTAGACCATAAACTATACTCTAAAGCCATAGAAATGAAAGCAGCACAGTACTGGCTCCAAGAAAGAGATGTAGACCAATGGATTGAAAACCCAAGTAAAAGTGCATTCACCTATATTCAACTAATCTTTGACAAAGTGCCAAAAGAAACCATTGGATAAAGACAGCACCTTCAACAAATGTTGCGAGCAAAATTGGGTATCTACATACAGAAGAATGAAACTCTGGACCCTTATTTGCATCCCTACACAAAAATCAACTCCAAATGGATCAAAGATCTCAATGTTAGGCCAGAGACTATAAAACTCTTAGAAGAAAAAAATGAGAATAACCTTGAATTGATTTGCCTCAACCAGCATTTCCTCAATAGGATCCCAAAGGCCCAGAGAATAAGTTCAAGACTAAACGAGTGGATCCTAGCATTAAGCCCTCGAAATGATAAACTCAACGGGAAACTTTTATTAATATCTGCAAACACCTTTTGGGTGGAAAAGGGTAAAAGTTTCCAAAGCAGTGTAGACAAAAGAACACAGGAAAATATAATAATAAGCCATTTCAAAAGAAAAGCTACAAAGGGGAGGAAAAGAAGGGGATAGATCTTAATAAGGAGTAAAGGAAGGAACAAAAGGCAAGTGACTCAGAGGAAAAAGAATCATCAAGAGTCTCACCCGGGTATGAATGTTGGGAGTTACTACACATCTAGTAAGAATAATATAGGGGCACAACAACAGTATGTAAGAACCAGCGGTAACTAATTACTCTCTGCATGGGTTCTGAATCTGCCTTTATTATCAGAGAACTCATGTCTGATACTGTAAACCTATCCATAATAATAAGCAGAAAGAAAATAGACACTAGATAGGAAAAGATGTCTCAAGATTAGCTATAAAAACTTCATAGTAAACCACCATCTAAATACTTCTTTCTTAACCCTTAGCTTTCAAAAAGTTTTCAGACATCAACCAAGATGAATGTTATTAACAGTTAAAAACTAGTAAGGCAGAAAATCACAACTGGACAGAGCGCAGAATATCAGCAATCCTGGAATACTCAGCCCCAATTGGGCTGTCAAAATCTTTTTCCACCATAATGCCAAGCAACCTTATTTAAAAGAGGGCAGTAAGACTTTAAGAGCCTAAAGCTGGGAAGGTGTACTTCTGGCCAGCACATTCCAAGTATGACAGGGCTGCTGGACCCCAGTGCTCATTGCAATAAGAATTTAACACTAAATCTATATATTGACTGACATATATCAACATCCCTGCAAGGATTAGAGAAGATGTCAGGAGAAACAACTGAACATGGAGAGAATCACTGGGGCAGGTACTGGACAATGAAGAAGAACCTCCCCAATTATGACTTTGCCCATTGAAGAACCACATACATACTTCAACAGAGACCTGACTCACTTACTAACTCAGGACCCCCATGAAGCCCCTATGATCCATACACATAGAGGCAAAGGAGGGTGAGATAGTCTTGGTTCAATTGAAGAACAGAGTGGAGGGTTAGAGAGAAGGGGGATGGAAAGGCATGGTGGGAGAGGAGGGGGTGGGTGGGTAAAGGATCGAGCCAATGATATAAATTCATTTTGTCAGTCTATGAAAAATTCTCAACAAAATAAATGAATAAACTAAAATAAATCCATGACTAAATTGTAATGCAAATACACTACAAGGAATAGCTATAATAAACATTTAAGAGTGTTTTGTGATAAATTTAATGAAGAAGGTAGAACTTACATTGTTGGCCCTCTCTGCCCCTCCCGCCGCCTAGGACAGGAGGCTTGCTCGCGGACCTCCTTCCCAGGTAAGTTCCACCCGACCCCAGGTGCACCTGCTCGTCCCAGATCCTCCCCAACAGCCAGCCTGAGCAACACCCAGGCTGCCCCGACCTTGGGTGGGCCACACCCCAGGTCCCAGGTGAGGCACATCCCATTCCATCAGCCCTTCTGCCCCTCGGGTCCTACCGGGACATTTGCTCTTGGTGCAGGGAGAACACACTGCTCCTCAGAATTCAACAGAGTCCAGAGAAAACCCAAGCAAAGCTCTAGGGGACAAAGGCCATATATCTGAAGTCCTCTAAAATCATCCTATCACATGGGAGAGATCTTCACATCCAGCCCAAACATAAGTAAACCCTCCTTTTTTTACCATCCTGCCCCTTTCAATTATTAATCACTGTAGATTAACTTTTACATATAGCCACCCCCAAAACATATATGACTTCAGGGATTATATCACTCACCCTCACATATCACCAAGGTACTAAATTATAAAAGTGCACTACCATACCGTCTACTAAACCTGACTTAACTGAGGTACTAACAGTCTAATAGCATCATCTAGGAAATAACAATAACAACAGACAAACGTACCCAACTCCAAGGCAAACACTAGTAGTAAATGCCCAAAAGTACTAATACCAACTCAATCAGTTCAGTCAAAAACACAAAGAAACTGAAAGGTCTTAAGAGACAAAACATCAATGCCCAAGTCAAAGTGCAGACCAATGGGAAACAAAACCCAAGAAGACAAATCTCCCACCCCATAATTAACGCCATAATGATAGATTCTAACCACAACAAATTCACAGAAAATAGCCAAGAAAGCCAGACCCAAGATAATGACTTTCAAAGCATGATCACTACCATGATCAATACTATGAAAGAGGAAATCTGGGAGGAGTTAAATAACCGCATCAACCACTTTGAACAGGAACACAACAGACACTTGGAGGAGTTGAAAAAAAAACAGTTCAAGAAACAAAAATAGGCATAGAGCAATTAAAGCAGACTCAGGCAGAGTTTAAAATTGAACCAAAAGACAAGTTATCTTCAATCCAGAACTCAACAGAGAGTCTTATCAGCAGAATTAATGAAGCAGAAAATAGAATTGCATATCTTGAAGACAAAAGTGGTAGTATTAACCAGCTCAATAGAAGAGATTGTTAAAGCCAAAAAGATACTTGAGAGGAACAGTCAAGAGATATGGGACACCCTGAAGAAGCCTAACATGCGCATTCATGGGATACAGAGCAAGAATCCCAAAATACCACACCTGAGGAAATTTTTCAAATTATCATACATGAAAACTTCCCTCATCTAAAGAACAAGAGGCCCATCCAAATACAAGAGGCATTCCGCATCCCAAACAGATATGACCAAAATAGAAACTGGCCACGGCAAATAATAGTCAAAACACTCCACATTCAAGACAAAGAAAAGGTAAGAGCTTCAAAGGAAAAAAAACAAGTCACTTTTAAAGGTAAACCTATTAAAAATAACAAATGACTTCTCAATGGAAACAGTAAAAGCAAGAAGAGCTTGGAGAGACATACTTCAAATATTAAATGAGGAAAAATGTCAACCCATGCTGATATTCCCGGCAAAACTATCTGTCATGATCGAGGGAGAAAGAAAATTTTTCCAGTACAAAGACAAATATCTTTAAAAAGGCTCTACATCCTTAGCCATCAGGGAAAAGCAAATCAAAACCTCCCTGAGATATCATCTCACACCGGTCAGGATGGCAAAAATCCACAATACAAACAGCATCAAATGCTAGAGAGGATGTGGAGAGAAGGGAACTCTCCTACATTGCTAGTGGGAATGCAGGCTTATACAACCACTCTGGTGAGCTGTCTGGCGATTCTTAAAAAAGTTAAAGATTGAAATGCCATATCACTCTGCTATTCCACTTTTGGGAATAATCCCCCATACAGCAAAAATTCACCTCAATAGCACAAGCACGACCATGTTCATAGCAGCACTGTTTACAATAGCAAAATCATGGAATCAACCCAAATGTCCAACAGTTGATGAGTGGATAAGGAAAATGTGGTACATTTATATAATGGAATACTACTCAGCCATCAAAAATGATGAATTGATGCAATTTGTTGGGAAATAGATGGAATTGGAAAATATTATATTGAGTGAAGTATCCCAGACATGGAAAATTAAGCACCATATGTACTCCCTAATAGGTGGCTCCTAGTATCAAATCCACTTGGAGACATACTCAAGGATGGATCTCTGTAATACCTACAGTAATTGCAAAGATTATAAGCAGGGAGGGAAGGGGAAAGAGGGCCCTGCCAACAATGGGGAGAGAGGGCATCATGCTACAGTGGAGAAAATAGGTCACCATCAAAGACTGCAAGTTAAGTAATGAGATATATCTGGTTAAGCTCACAGACTTTCCTTCCTGGTCACTTGCAACTGTTGGGGTGTGATCTCACCAGAAAGGAAGGGCATACAGTCTGGCAGATAGAAGGTAACTATTATGCAAATGGGAAAATGACCCCTCCCACTTACCACAGTCTCCTACTTTTATTCCATCTACCTTTGAATCTACTCTTATAATAAGACTCTCTTATCTCTGGCCAGAGGGTGATATCCAATACCCATCAGGATGGAGCTAAGGGCAGTGCAGGAGCAGCAAAACTGAAAAAAAAAACAACAAACCACAATTCATCTGGAACCAGGCCAGCCTAATCTCTCTCCATCCTAAAGCTCAGGGACATTTGCAGAAGAGGGGGCAGTAAGATTGTAAGAGCCTAAAGATGGGGAGGAATTACGACATGCTAGATACTCCACACAAGTTAGGGCCCAAGTAATCATAATAGCACTTTGCATGACCTGCACAATGACCAACATATCATTGACCCCTCAAAGTCTAGCATGGATCACAGGCACTAGGATCCTTAGAGACAAGGAATTAACAGCCACAATAGTGTTCCCATACTGAAGGAAAACACACAAAAAAGAGCTCTAGGCAGTGCTACTGAGTCCTTATACCTCATCAGAGAGGAGGACTCAGAGGGAAGTTTGACATGCACACTAAAAGATGCTCTAGGGATGGGGGGGGCAATGGGAGAAAGGGAGGGGGAAAAAGGAAGGGAAAAAGGGGGGAGGGAGCAAAGGGATCCAGGGAGGGGTGGAGGGAGGGAGGGGAATGGGGTACCTATCAAGTTTGTATGAGTGGAAAAAATAAATAAATATTTAAAAAGTAAAAAATAAAAAAAGAACTTACATTGTTGGACAAAATATTGTTTTCTGAACAGTAAAATATATGAATCCAGAAAAGTGGACAGAATATGTATGTAAATACAATGTCCCATTTTGAGATTGAACAGTATTGCTTTTTATCATATTAGCAAATAAATGAAGGAAGGGTTACCTTTATTATTGGGACCTCCAGATGATTGTTTTCATTAGATGACACAGGGTTAATAAGGAGAAAAGGTGAATTTCCATAGTACACACATACCTGTGGCATTAGAAATCTCATTCTCAGGACAAGGGGTGCATTCAAAACAGCAGACAGGTTTTCCTTCCACGTAAGTTTTCTTGAATCCAGGACCACAACTCTTACTGCATACTGAACGAGGCATCTGATGAAAATCATACATGTACTTGTAAACTCTCAGCTTTAAACCAAATATTCTTTTTTTTAAATTTTTTTTTATTTATTCAATTGTGCATGTGTGCGTATGTATGTGCGCAAGCATGTGTGTGTCTGTGTGTGTGTAGAACCACGGACGAATTCGGGAACCACCATGGACCGCCTCCACCTCCTTCTTGTTTACTTTGCCCCGGGATTCACAGGCTCCGCCCTACCAGGACCGGAAACGCAGGCCGTCCCCGCTTCCGCTTGGCGTCTATACGTGGGATCTGGGATCCGAACTCAGGACCTTCTGCCTGCAAGGCAGAGGCTTAACCCCTAAGCCACCTCTCCATCCCCTTAAACCAAATATTCTAATTGCTGTAATGATTCTCCAGATAGAATCACTCCAGTGTAATTTTGTTTATCTTCAATACAGTTTACAGGTTGGATACTGCCATACTTTTATAAGGTACATTCACAGATTTGCAAGTATTGAAGATCATCCTCATATTTTGATGCTTTCAGAGAAGTGGTGGAAATTTAAAGTACTTCATCTTAAAGGACATGAGACAGGTGATTGGAGAGGTTTGTTAAGGGAGACATTTTTAATCTGGCCCAATCCTGTATCTCACATTATTTTTGATCCCTATGAGGAGAATAGTTTCTTTTATCATATTCTTTCAGGAAAGTGATAGCCCACAGATTCAATAATAAGAAGACATTGGTAACATCATTAAAAAAAAAGCTCTGATAAAGCACGGTCACTACTACGTATCATAAAGCAGGTACAAGGTATTTTACATTCACAGAGGTATGATACAGTACTGTCCTACATCTATAATACTAGAGATACAATTTAAAAGGCATTATTTGAGACTTGATGTTACTCTAGAATGTTTTCTTTCCAGATGATGATTGAGAAGCTAATAAGAAAAAAAAAATGGTTCCAGGTACCACAACAGTAACAGAACATTGCTGTTTTCTGGGATTTTGTTTTTTACTTATTTTTTTTTAATGGAGCATGCTGGATGTCTCTATACTTTTGTTCAGATGACTGCAGAACCTGGAAAAGCTGTTGCTGCTATTGATTTATAACATACTGCTATTATTGGTCTTTTTATGTAAATATAATATATATATACATATATATATAATTTGAATTTATGGAAACTTTAGCTGTGCTGTCAACTTTGAAAAAAAAAGTATCCCAGTTTACTGTGTTGAATTGGCATTGTACAGAGATTAACAGCCATATTGGTCTAGAAACATTAAACTTATTTTTTTCCATTTGTATAGGGGTAATGCACTGTATTAAATATGTAAGGTCTTATCTACATGGGTTTGATTACAGAAACTAATAAAGTATTCTCTAAATAATGAAAAAAAAGAAGACATTGGATGGGAAAGGAAACGGAATTTTCAGTTCAAAAAGCATCACTTGCTTTTCAATCTTTATAAATGAAAGTAAGTTAACATCAATGTTTAGCATGGGGGTATGTCAGATCTGAAAGCGTTGGTAAATGGAGTTCCTTTATTTTTTTAACATTTTTTATTATTATTTCCGCTCATACAAACTTAATAGGTACACCGGTTCCCTCCCTCCCTCCTCCTCCCCCAGACGCCCCTGCTCCCCCTCCCCTCACCTCTTCCTCCCCATCTCCCAGTGCCTCCCCCCCAATCCTCGGAGAATCCTTTAATGTGCATGCCAGACTCTCCTCTGGGCCCTCCTCTCCGATGACTGGATTCCTTTAAATCCACTAGAGTTCAACTTTAAGAAATGATTTCAATGAAGAAGTTGAGCTATATACATTGCTGTCTAAGGCAGCAGACTGGTTATACAAAATCCAGAATCGGTGAATTTTTTTCTAAGGTTGAACACACAAAAGTAAAATGTCACCCACCTCTGTAATACCTGTGGCCCACTCTATCATGTCTTCATGTAAAGACAATTTCTGGTCATGTGGAGCAAATGGAGAATACATTCCTACTTTTGTCTTTAGTGCAAGACTTTGTGGGAAATTCCAAGTGTTGACAATGTCATAGCCTGTATCACATTGTCTTTGTCCGTCCAAAAGCACATGGTCACAAGATAAGTTATTAAATTGTACCTTCTTTAGGAAGGGATGAAGCTAAAATAGATGAAAAATCTCATGATTACTGTGTTCTAGAGTTCAAGGAGAAAACAATAAAATCATAAAGAATTTCATATGTTTTCATTGCTGGAAATTTAGAGACAGAAAGCCTGAAGTCTAAAATCTCAAATGGTTGGGAGAAAAAAAACTACTGAAGCATTCCTAATGATTCATCTCATTTATACAGAAAATGCAGACAAAAACAACAATGAAATGATCAGTTACTTTGTAGTAAAGCTAATCATGACTAATTTTGCAATGTAATCTGAACACTTGTCCTAACATGAGACTCTGACATCCAAGGTTTGCTTTAAAGAGCATCTCATTGATAATATCCATTTAGCTCTGAGCAGCACTCAGCAATGTATGGATGATACTTTAATTGCAAGTAGCATAACTATATATATATACAATAACTATAAAAAGAATCTATAAAAAATCTATGATGATAAAACTGTACAAGATTGTTTAAAGTTAAAAATGTTTACAATGTATCAAACTTGAAGACCCTACCACCAAACACTGCATAATATTTCTGAGAAAATATAAAATACAATAAATGAACTGATATGGTAGTAGAGAATTCAATGTTACTGACTATATCTCTCCTCATATCAACAGAAAGTTCCATATAATTTTATTTAAAACCCCAGTAGACAATATTATAAAGAGACTGGGATTATTATTCAAAATTTCATATATTCTTTTAGCCTAAGTAATTATTAGTGAGCTTAAAAACTTCATATGGAAAACATTGTGGGAGTCAGATGTTCACATCATGAAAAATGAATATTGTCTTAACATTCATATCCTCATTACTCCTTCTACTTTATTCTTAAACACACCGTCTTTACAAGCATGGAGTGGCCTGATTCCATTGATGTAACTAGAGCTTCTCTATTGAACTTTGGAAAGTATATTCTAAGATACACAGCTGTGCTACTATGACATGCTTTGAAATAATTATCATTCTGATAATTCACACCATTCAGCAGAAGAAAAATTACCTTCCATGGTGAAAGTTCCAGACCTTCCATATTACCCAGGGGTTGCCTTTCTACTTGTTGTAGAAGCATCTCATGGAGCGCAAAGGCCACAGCATACACAGCATTGTATACATTGTGACTCTCCTCAGACATGGCCATGTCAAACTTGTGCCCAGGTAACCATGCCAAGGAGGCATTGAGAGGACAATTCTCCAACTTTTCACAGTCAGACTCAGAAAACGAGCATTTGAAAACCTAAATACCACACTGTCCTTAGGAAAATGTCATTGGGGTATTTGCTAGGGTTAGCAGTACAGAAAAAGTTGGTTACACCTGGAACTTCCTTGTGATGATGTGAGAAAATAAGATTACCATGGAATGTATCTAACATGAAATCTTTTGGTGTGGTGGCAATATCATATTGTGAGTTCATGACCCACACTTTAGATGTTATTAAATTTTCTCCCATATTTATTAATAAGACTTGAAGAGAGTCAGCATCTGCATAAATTATAATCACATTTGCTGAAGATTTTATGATCTGACGATGATAATGAAGATCATATTTTGGAAAAAGTGATACATGGCTAACTGAGAATATTTCCACAAAAGCCATACAGATTTTGTTTCTCTCCATCTCTCTTCTGAAATCTGAAAGGATCTGGACACCTTTTTGGTCCTCTGAGATGAACAACCCCACCCAGTTCCAATGAAAATGAAGCATTAAGGAGACCATAGCTTGGGCCAGAAATGTGTCCTCAGGGGCCATCTGATACAGAGATGGGAAATTACCACTTAGGATAGGATCAAAAGGCCCATATGTAAGCTAAAGGAGTAAGAGAAAGAAAATTGGTAGTAGTATGAATAGGCACAATATGAAAATTGGTAACAGTATGTATGGGTTCAGGCAAAAAGTACACTATGAAAACTTAATTACATTCAGCATCTGTTGCATGTCTTGAGAAGGTACTTTGCTCTTTTCATATTTGAAACACCCACCTTCCTTCTGAAAAACTTCTAGAAAGTTATTAATCAGATGGAGTCCAAGAAATCTACTGTCTGCTAAAAACTCTCCCACAAATGTATTACAAATACAAATACATGTGTGGATCCCATAAAGCAATAGAATAAACATCCATCATGGTTAAACCATTTGGAATATGCATGTCCATTTTTTACAATCTTTCAGCAGAAAGCATAAGGTGCACCAAAAAGGAAAATGTTTCATTTTCCTTATTCCATCAACTCTCACCTGTGGAATTTTATACAACTCAAGCAGTGTTGCTGCCTTGGCAGATATGGCCCATGATGGTCCTGTAAGAACTGCTACAGACTTGACCTCTTTCCTGCAGGTGTAATTAGGGATCCACTTGCCCTTCCCAGAGAGCCATAATAGAAGCATCTCCACTGTGCTGTATTCCAACTGTAGAATATTATACATGTCGTAACCTAAGGACACGTTGGGTAAAATATGGGGGTTCCTGTTTATCTCTTCAATGGCAAACATCATGGACAGAAACAGCTGGTAGTTCCTGGGCTTAACCCTATGAAGAAGAAAGAGGGATCATTAGGAAAGGATTTTCAAAAAATGATTATCTTTAAGTCAAATGCAAGGTTCTTTATGGATTGCAGCTTGATTCTCTGAATTGATACATTGTCATCTTTTATGTTATCTGGATGAGATTTAGAAAGGAGCATCTCAATTAATGAACTAAAGTGATTGATTTAATGATTGGAAAAGTCTCCTGAGTGAGATTATTTTCCTTTTGAGTACTCAGAAAGAGCTGTCATTATCTCTGTCATATGAAGTCAAATCCAGAAAACTGCTGTTTGGGAATCAGAAAATAGACCCTCATACATCTCCAAAGATATTGGTGTCTTGACCTTGCTCTCCCAACCTCCAGTCAATGCGAAAAATATTTTTTGTTTTTTGATGGTACTTTAGGATTTGTGTTTAGATAGAGTCATGAGCCACCTATTTAAGCAATATCTTAATTATGGTCAATACCTATATTCTGTGTGGCTATTGTTGACCCACGTACGACAAGAGTTTTAACAGACAAATGTCATACTATATCTTACTAGTGTATGTGTTAGTAAATTCCACATGTGGGAAATAGTTCCCATTCATATACTAATATTTAATGAGCTGAAACTTGGGGCTCCCTAATTTGGATTTTGAAAGTGAACCCTTTCATCTACCTCACCCCAAGGCTCAGAGAACATTGCAGAAAAAGAAACCACAAAAGATTGTAAGAGGTTGGGCTGGAGAGGTGGCTCAGGGGTTAAGCCTCCGCCTTGCAGGCGGAAGGTCCCGAGTTCGGATCCCAGATCCCAAGTATAGACGCCAGACGGAAGCGGGCGCGGCCTGCGCTTCCGGTCCTGGTAGGGCGGAGCCTGTGAATCCCAGGGTGGAAGGAGGTGGAGGCGTCCATGGTGGTTCACGAATTCGTCCGTGGTTCTACACATACACAGACACACACATACACACACACACACACACAGACACGCGCGTGCGCACTTACACACAGTTGAATAAATAATAATAAAAATTAAAAAAAAAAAAGATTGTAAGAGGTTGAAGTGGGGCAGTGGTGGACCAGACATCATCTCCTGTACGTGACATGGTCGAATTTCATGGGAACTGTCTTAAAAACATTTCACCATGGAATCAGAAATATCTCAAGAAACTCCACACTTCTCTGTGATTCTGGTGAGGGCTAATGCTGATGGGGAAGAAAAGGAGGATGCTTTCTTCAGTGATTTACCCACTGTTCTATGATGCCTGCTGCAGTATGAATCATGGCAGGCATATGTCATCACAGACAGACTAGATGAAACACAGTGGGCCCTGCAAGTGAGAAGAACTGAAAACAGGAGGAAATCTGGCAGGGGAGATGAAGGGTCATAAGGGGGAAAATGATGTGGGATTTGGGACTAAGGGATAAAAATACCATACATTCATCATACTCATGTATGCAACATTAAGGAAAAAAAGAATTAGAAGGAGGTGAATCCTTGATTAAGAAGTCCAAATGCTTGTTTGCATTTCAAAATGATTAAAGTCTTCCAGAAAACTAACATAACGTACTTAATCTTTCAGAAATCTATGTAGAGGAAAGAGATTTACAACTGAAGTGTATAGAATATTTGAAGAAATCTAGTAACTATGAGCTGAGTAGAGCAGAAGGATGACCATTGTATCAGATGGTGAGACCGTAAAAACAGTAGAAGAATTCTAGTTTGGGGTATACCTTTTCTTTAATCCATGTATACTCAATGACACCATCTACTGGACTGAAACTGGCTGTAACTATTCACACCTGAAAATTGTGACGGATCATTGTATCCTTTAATTTGAGCCGACTTTTCTTAAATCACTTCTTTTTTCAGTTCTATGGCATTTTATTTGAACATTTATGAACTTTCTCTTTCACTCCAATTACTTACATTTTGATATACTATACTTCTAGTTTCTCTTCTGTGGATTCCGTTTTCTTTCAGGATTAAAATTTAGTTCTATGTTCTTTGTTCTGCAGTGGGATCCACCTTTTTCACAATCTCTATATAATTAATATTTCTTGAATAAGTAATTCTCAAGCATTTAGGTTACTATCTTCATTACAAGAATTGTTTAGAGTTAATTTACTTTCTGAGGTTAATAAAAAGAACAAAGATTCATTTAACTGATTACACAGTGTTCACGATACTAACCTGTTTTGAAAATCATCAGTAATATCCCCATATTTACCTACATAATTATAAAATACATAAAGTTTTCCTTGTGACTTTTATTAAGAAGCTGAATCGTTAGTCTATTCTATTCTTCATATATTTCTTCAGTAGACTTGCTCTCAATAAGGCAATTATCTTAATGATCTAATTTTATTTTCTATAACTGCTTAGTAAATTGTAGAATTAAATTCACTTATTTGTTATAAAAATGTCTATGCTTCAAAGTAGATATAATAGTCTCTTAGTCTGAGCCAAATACATGTATAAATACAAATAAATTTTTCAGAAATTTAATCCAGTTTGAAATGAAACAAACTGTCATGTTCTGAATAAAACTTTTATAACCAAAGAACAAATAAGAGTTCTGTGAGACTGGGCATTCAAAATAGGTGTTCAATATTGCAGTTTTCAGAGAGTCCAAGTGGACATCTTTCTGAAAAACTGAGTATGTTATAGGATCTAACTTCAGGATTTGAATTAGACCCAAGGGAAATTAATTCAGTGTGTTCCTAGAGCTTTGTCCAATACCTATGCAACAGTTAAAACTGTTACCGAGATTAAAAAAATAAATTATTTTGTTAAAGACTCAAAGGTATTCTGAGTTAATATTGGTTCTTGAACTCTAACAGTACATCTAAACACAGTCAAAATGATCTTTAAAACTGATGTTTGTCGGGGCTGGAGAGGTGGCTCAGGGGTTAAGCCTCCGCCTTGCAGGCGGAAGCTCCTGAGTTCGGATCCCAGATCCCACGTATAGACGCCAGGCAGAAGCGGGGGCGGCCTGCGCTTCTGGTCCTGGTAGGGCGGAGCCTGTGAATCCTGGGGCAGAAGGAGGTGGAGGCGTCCATGGTGGTTCGCGAATTCGTCCGTGGTTCTACACACACACACACACACACAGACACACACACACATAGACACACACACACATAGACACACACACACACAGACGCGCGCGCACATACACACGCATATGCACACAGTTGAATAAATAATAATAATAAAAAAATTAAAAAAAACTGATGTTTGTCTTTAGGAAATATAATATAATCATGACATTTTCCACCAAATGTGAACCTTACAATCTTCATCAATTTCCTGAAAACACTAAGCAAAACATTTCTTTATTGCTTGCTCCCAATCTTTCTTCTTCCTTCCAACATTTTTATGAACCTCACTTTTTACCATTTTTTATCTTAGGAATTATATTTTATTGTATGAAATTTCTGTAATATAATGTAATAATCTGCTTTATTAAAGAAAACAATGCATAACGAGGGCAACATTTAAAGTATCTCCTATTCCCTATGACTTACAATGAAAATATTCTTTTCTATGAATTTTGTTTAATAAAATTTTTATAAATGGAAGGAAAGTAATGCCTGAATGAAATTCACAACCTACATTTAAATACACACAAGCAAACACGTACATACACACCCCCCCAAAAGACAACCTGATGGCTCAAGGTATCAGAAAGTGCATGCAAAACTGTAGTACTCATGATACTCTCAGATCAAGTGGTGAATATAGAGAGCCAGTTTCAACTCCAACCTGTGCATGTGTCACAGATAAGCTCTTCATTCTCTCTCTCTTTCTCACTCTCTCAACTCTCTCTTTCTCTGAAAAAGAACAAAAACATGCAAATGAAATAGAACTTTAAAGCATCGTGTTAAAGCAAATCAAAATGTAAAGCATACTTCAGAAAACAAAGGCAGAAAGTTCTTTTGAACACTAAAAGTACATCTAAACTGCAAAATGTGATTCTTCTCCCTTACTTTTTCATGTTGTAAAGGAAATCATACCAACATGATCCACAGAGGCTGAAGCATCAGTTTTATAAGATCATACTGATATATGGAAATTATGAAATATTCTTGTCCAAGAATTTATTTTGCTCACGAGCAAAGGTTTGAAGATCAAGAAGATATATCCATACAGAAATTAAATGTGTATTTTGATATTTTCTTTGAAAAATTATTGTGATAATACAGTAAATACATGGGCCAGGGTGAGGAAGCTAAGAAAAAAATACTGTCTTTTAAATGCATTAAAAATCCACACAACATAAACTAAAATCACTCATAATCTCATTTCACTCTTCCTAAGTTTGTATGTTTGCACATCCCACATCCTACTTTAAACCTTCAAATTGTGATGCTATAATTCATTAGAAGGAGTCTCACAAAGAAAAGCTAAGAAAATATGGTAGAGACAATCAAACACAAATTACTGTACATAAAGATAATTTCCCTTAGAATAAACTATTTTAGGTGAAATTCAAAAGAGATTAACTCTGCTAATAGGTCTTTAACAAATTACTGCACAAAGATAATTCACACATGACAAATTTATGATGAATCCTCAACAGTACTTTTTCACACATACACAGAGTTTGGGTGACATTTTTCTGGGGAGAGACTTTTCTGAGATGATGAGAGGAGAAAGCCAGAGAATTTCACCTAGCTTCTCTGTCTGTGAAGACAAGTAAAATTCCCCCCCTCCCCAGCAAGCAGTGTACCTGAAGCCCCTGGAAAACATGACACACATTGTTTTCGCTCAGGACAAAGACCGGATTCCTGAGAAAACTTAAATCTTTGTCCTTTCCCCTTTGGATTCCAGGTTCACATGGCAAAGTCCATTAAGATAAAAATTTATTAGAAAACACTAGCATTCACTGGCATTTTGTATTTCAAAAATACTGCTTTATGATCTCCATTCTCTTCATTACTTTGAGAAATAAAACTCCTGAATCTGTTTTTACCCTCAGTAATGTTCCATCCATTTCTCCACAGAAGTCTTGAAATGCAGATTTCTGAACATCCAATGTTTACACAAAATCTATGTTCTCTTGATGCCTACAAAGCATCTTTGGACTGTACCTTCCTCCAAGGACATTTTTTTTCTATCAGGTTCACATTTAAAACAATATTTCCCTTTCCCCAATCTCAGAAGACCCAGACCAGACTTCTGCAAACATGTGGGTCTCCAAAGATCTCAAAGGAACAGTGATAATCACCAAGAACCAGAAATAAAAATAAAGATTCTGCCCATCAAAAATAATAAGATGCAAATGCTCATTACAAAATAAGTTCAGTAAATAATTCCACATAAATGAGAGAAGTGTCTGCATGCAGTAAATTACCTGCACAGAAATTACCTGCACAAAATACTTGCAATAAACAATAAAAGATAGCAATGCATGTCCACTAAGGTGAGAACAAGGTCTCAGTTCCTAACCCTGTGTTCCCTGCTCATAGATATGTACAACACCACCACCAGTCAGCTATCATTGTAGCATCTGATCAAGATGTAGGATTCACTGCACATAGTCACTTCAATACTCTCAGAAGTATGAAGAAACTGATACGGCTCTCTTTTTTCAGTTTAAGTTTTGCTGCAAACCTACATTGATCATTACCAGAATCTGCAGGTGACACATATGCCTTTAAGGCATAAGCAAATGGTTGGCATAGAAATTGCTCACAGGAGGCTGACCCGTGATTCCTTCATGTCTTTCTGTTTCAGGTACCAGTTAGGTTCCCAAGCAACAAATAATGGAGTAGACTTTTCAATAAGTAGCTCATAGATATCTGTGTAGAAAAGGTTGTTGCTGGTCGCAGGTATCAGCTGTAGAGACAGCTCTAAGTCAATCTTTGGACCTATATATGTAATTGGGAATCACTGCCATGTCCTAGTTAGAGCGCAAAGAAATAAATGCTATGACCTCTCCCAGTGGGTCTTAGCAAATTGAGAAGACAGCTGCTCGCCCTGAGAAACATAAGCCAGTAAGCAAGAAATACTAACTCCCTCGCCATGTTTAAGACAGAGAACTAGATAACATGCAGACAAAATGAAAAAGTAACTATAGAGCATTGATGAATACATAAGGGGATCATAGAGAAAGTGCTCATTATCTTCACTGCAGGAAAAATCAGACTGCCATCATGTACTTACAGCAAGGATGTGCGTATAATCCTACTACTGCTTGCGATTTCCATCTGCCAAGTATAAAGGGGAAATATTGCTGCTATCACAACATTTCCATCCACAAATACATTTTCTTTCATGTTTAAAAAACACCTTACATCATCATCAGAATAGATAAGTTGGGGAAATTGCAGTGGTAGGCAAATCAATATCAGTAGGAACATAGTAGAAGTGTCTGGAGAGATCTATGCATGAGTAGATCTGATGCTGAAGTTCCTGGCCAGTCATGGCATATGCCTTGCCTGAGTGTTTATGTGTGAGCCGATTGTTTTTCTCCTTGACAAAGGTGCCAACTCTAAAATTTCCCATGGTCTCTCTACGCAAATTTTAAATATCCTCTAGAGGAAGATGAAAACTTTCTGCCCTGGGGCTCTGCATCTGAGGTCCTGAGTTCAGGTGACATCATGAGTCAAGCAATATGTCAGAGGACACTCTTCTGCATCCACAAGTGCCATGTTACACACTTGACCAAACAGGACAAGGCCACAGTGAATAACTTCCTATGAGACGGATTGATCCAAGCCAATGTAAAGTTACTATTTCACGAAGGTGACTGGAGGAGATATCCAATGAGGGACTCAGAGGAGGCCTGTTAGTGGTGAGATTTAAGGTGATTAACAGTCCTTTCCCATCAAGCTTCTGCCAAATCATTGGGATTTCACTAGAATAGTCAGTGATCATTGTCCTCATAGCCCAGGGAACATTCTCCAGAAACTCTTATTGGTCTGAGTACCATATTAAGGCACAGAACTCCCTAGGCCTGCTTCTGCTTCATGATGACTGGGAAGCAATAAACATGCTAACCTAGAAATTCCAAGCCAGTTGCTGAAAGTCAGTGTAGAAGTGAACTCTCTTGTCTACATTCTGAAACTTGAACTTTTTGATTATTATTGCTATCTCCATTTCTCCTTGCTGAATATATGGCTTGGTGTTGTCATTGATACCCAGAGCATGAGAATTGACTTTCTGAAATCACACAGGATTTTAGGATGGCCTTTCTTTCTCATGGCAAATGTAAGTCTTTGTCTGAAAATGACTTGTGTCTTCCCAACCACACTGAATAGTAAGAACAAGTGACCAAGACAGATAGCTATTGCTCTGGATCTCCTGTGAATTTCAAAACTGTGGAAGTGTATGTGGAACTGTGTTTGATGTATGTCAATGTGCATTTGCCACTCTTTCCACAATGTAGAAAGGAAACAATCATACTGTAAAATATACTCTTTACTTAATAATGACACACTGATATTGACTTGTCTGGGATGCTGTATGACGTAGCAATGCAATTCCTACTTAAAAGGGAAATATATGTAGGCTGAAAACTATATTGAACATGTGAACATTCTGTGCATTTTCTCCTTAATTTTCTACTAATTTCAACATAAGATTTTGCTTATTAGAAAACAACTAAATGCATATCCCTACTGAGCATTGTAAATACAATTTGTACATAATACATAGTATGATTTTAAGAGTGGTTAATAAATTTAAAACATTCCTGAAAATAATGAGCAAAATATCAAAAATTATTTATGTCATTTCTATCTCATGGCAATACTACTGGATACATTCATTCAGATAAAATAAATTAAAATGTGTTTTTTCTATGTCTTTATTTAGGGAAAGCACTTGTACGTTCAAAGGTCATAGTGAGCAGGTTGTTCTGATTTCTGGTAACAACACCTATATTTATGAAGTGGCGATTCAATTCCACCTTTGGCTCTAGGCCACACCCCAGGTCCCAGGTGATGTGCACCGCCAGCGGCCACCAGCCTCTCTGCTGGTCCACCTGCCCACCAGGAAGCTCCCAGTCACCCTGTGTCTCAGGTAAATCCCACCAGCCCGTCCCAGCTCCTTCCCCCGGCCAGCCTGAGCAGCATCCAGACTGCCCAGGGCTTGGGTGGGCCTCTAGGCCAAACCCCAGGTCCCAGGTGAAGTGCTCCACCAGCCGCCAGCAACCCCCCTGCCCTTTCCGCTGGCCTGGGACGCTCACACTCCAGGGACGACACACTGCTCCTCAGAATTCAACAGAGTCCAAAGAAAACCCAAGCAAAGCTCTAGCGGACAAATGCCAAACATCTGAAGTCCTCTAAAATCATCCTGTCACATGGGAGAGATTCTTCACATCCAGCCCAAAGATAAGGAAGCCCCTTTTTACCATCCTGCTCTTTTCAATTATTAATCACTGTAGACTAACTTTTCCATAAAGCCACCCCCAAAACATATAAAACTTCAGGGACTATACCACAAACCCTCACATATCACCAAGGTACTAAATCGTAAATGTGCACTACCATACTAATATTCACCTCCTGTCTACTAAACCTGTCTTAATTGATGTATTAACAGTCTAATACCCCCATCCAGGAAATAACAGTAACAACAGACAAACGTACCAAACTCCAAGGCAAATACTAGTAGTAACTGCCCAAGAGTAGTTATACCAACTTAATCAGTTCAGACAAAAACACACAGAAACTGAAAGGTCTTAAGAGACAAAACATCAATGCCCAAGTCAAAGTGCAGATCCAAGAGACACAAAACCAAAGAAAACAAATCTCCCACCAAAAGAATTAACCCCAAAACGATAGATTCCAACCAGAACAAATTCACAGAAAACAGCCAAGAACACCAGACCCAAGGTAATGACTTTCAAAGCATGATCATTACCATGATCAATACTATAAAAGAGGAAATCCGGGAGGAGTTAAATAACTGCATCAACCACTTTGAACAAGAACACAACAGACACTTGGAGGAGTTGAGAACAGTTCAAGAAACAAAAATAGGCATAGAGCAGTTAAAACAGTGTCAAGCACAGTTTAAAATTGAATTAAAAGATAAGTTATCTTCAACCCAGAACTCAACAGAGAGTCTTATCAGCAGAACAAACAAAGCAGAAAATAGAATTTCAGATCTTGAGGACAAAGTGGAAGTACTAACCAGCTCAATGGAAGAGGTTTTTAAAGCCAAAAAGATACTTGAGATGAATATTCAAGAGTTATGGGACACCCTGAAGAAGCCTAACATGCGCATTCATGGAATACCAGAGCAAGAATCCCAAAATACCACACCTGAGGAAATTTTTCAAATTATCATAAATGAAAACTTCTATTACCTAAAGAATGAGAGGCCCATGCAAATACAAGAGGCATTCCGCACTCCAAACAGATATAACCAAAATAGAAACTCACCATGGCAAATAATAGTCAAAACACTCCACACTCAAGACAAAGAAAGGGTGCTGAGAGGTTCAAGGGGAAAAAAGAAGTCACTTTTAAAGGTAAATCTATTAAAATAACAAATGACTTCTCAATGGAAACAGTAAAAGCAAGAAGAGCTTGGAGAGACATACTTCCAGTGTTGAATGAGCAAAAATGTCAACCCAGGCTGATATACCCCGCAAAACTATCCGTCATGATTGAGGGAGAAAGAAAAGTTTTCCAGCACAAAGACAACTTGAAGGGATACATGTCTACCAAACCAGACCTTCAAAAAATGCTAGAAATGATACTCAAGCTTGAAGAAAAAAACAAGCATATCCAGGAGGACAGAAGGGAAGTATAATACCACCAAAACCTAAAAGCCAAATAATACACTTACAAAAGCCACTAAACATAAAAAATGTCTGGAATTAAAAATAATTTCTCCATTATAACATTAAATGTAAATGGAATTAACTCACCAATCAAGAGACACAGATTACAAACTTGGATTAAAAATCACAACCCATCAGATGTCTGATTAGGAACTATTGGCCTAGCCCAATCAGCTCGAGGGAATTCCCTACCCTTTCAACTATGGTTTTTATAGTCTCTGGCCTTAAATCAAGGTCCTTGATCAATTTGGAATTAAGTCTTGTACAAGGTGACAAGTACGGGTCCAGTTTTAATCTTCTACATGTGGAGATCCAATTTTGCCAGCACCATTTGTTGAAGATACTGTTCTTTTTCCATTGGATTTTTTTGGGCCCCTTTTTCAAAGACCAAATGGCTGTAATTTTGTGGGCTTATATCTGGGTGTTCAATCCTTATCCATTGATCTGTGTGTCTATTTTAGAGCCAGTATCAGGCTGTTTTTACAACAATGGATTTTTAGTATAGACTAAGGTTTGGTATGGTGATACCTCTAACAGTGTTTTTGTTACTCAGGATTGTCTTTGCTATCCTGGGTCTTTTGTGCCTCCATATGAATTTTGAGATTGTTTGGTCAACTTCTTTAAATGCTTCGGTATTTTAATTGGTATAGCATTGAATTTGTATATTGCCTTTGGTAGGATGGTCATTTTGATGATGTTGATTCTGCCAATCCAGGAACACGGGAGGTCTTTCCACCTTCTGGTGTCTTCTGCAAT
This sequence comes from Typhlomys cinereus, assembly GCA_023101885.1. Taxonomy (NCBI): domain Eukaryota; kingdom Metazoa; phylum Chordata; class Mammalia; order Rodentia; family Platacanthomyidae; genus Typhlomys; species Typhlomys cinereus. The sequence continues at coordinate 799,487 of JALPQD010000652.1, forward strand.
TTCTTTTAAAGTTTTCATTGTAAAGGTCTTTTACCTCCTTGGTTAGGTTTATACCAAGGTATTTCATTTTTTTAGGGGCTATAGTAAATGGGATTGTTTTTCTCAGGGCTTTTTCACTTCTTTCATTCTGGGTATATAGGAAAGCCACTGATTTTTGTACATTTATTTTGTATCCTGCTACCCTGCTGAACTTCTCAATTAGTTCCAGGAGCTTCCTGGTGGAGTTTTTGGGATCACTCAGGCATAATATCATGTCATCTACAAATAGGGAAAGCTTGACTTCTTCCTTGCCGATTCGAGTCACTGCTACCAATTCTCAACATTTGGCATCTTGTGAAAATAAAGAGCTTCTGTTCAGATAAAGAGATTGTAACACAAGCTCAAAGGCAACCCACAGAATGGGAGAAAAGATTCACTAACCACATATATGATAGAGCTCTACTATCCAGAGTGCACAAAGAACTTAGAAAACCAAACACCAAGGAAACTAATGGCCCAATTAAAAAATGGGCCTTGGAACTTAAAAGAAACTTTACCAGGGATGAAATTAAAATGTCTAACAAATATCTTAAAAAAATGCTCCACTTCCTTAGCCATCAGGGAAATGCAAATCAAAACTTCCCTGAGATATCATCTCACCCTGGTCAGGATGGCAAAAATCCACAATACAAACAACAACAAATGCTGGAGAGGATGTAGAGAGAAGGGAACTCTCCTACATTGCTGGTGGGAATACAGGCTCATACAGCCACTCTGGCGAGCCATCTGGAGATTCTTAAAGGAATTAAAGATTGAAATGCCATATGACCCTGCAATTCCACTTTTGGGAATAACCCCCCATGCAGCAGAGGTTCACCTCGATAGCACAAGTTGGACCATGTTCATAGCAGCACTGTTTACAATAGCAAAGTCATGTAATCAACCCAAATGTCCAACAGTTGACGAGTGAATAAGGAAAATGTGGTACATCTATACAATGGAGTACTACTCAACCCTAAAAAATGATGAATTACTGGAATTTGCTGGGAAATGGATGTCATTAGAAACAATTATATTGAGTGAAGTATCCCAGACCCAGAAAATTAATCGCCATATGTACTCCCTAATAGGTGGCTCCTAGTACCAAACCCACCTAACCCACTTAGAAACACTCCATGATAAATCTCTGTAATATAGTAATTGCAAAGAGTATGACAGAAGGGATGGGGTAGGAGGGCCACACCAGAAACAAGGAGAGAGGGGACCATGTTACAGCAGAGAAAATAGGCCTCCATCAAGGACTGCGAGTAAGCAATGAGACATCTGGTTAAGTTCACAGACTTTTCATTCCTGATCATTTACAACTGAGGGGGTGTGATCTCACCAGAAGGGGAGGGCATATAGTCTGGCAGATAATAAGTAACCATTTTGCAAATTCGTGATTGGCCCCTCCCTCACTGTGGCTTCCTACTTTTATTACATCTACCTTTTAATATACTCTTCTAACAAGACTCTAGTTTAACCCCTTTTTATCTCTGGCCAGGGGGTGACATACAATACCCATCAGGATGGAGTGAAGGGCATTGCAGGAGCAGCAAAACCGCAAAAGAAGATCAACGAACCATAATCCAGAACTTCAGAGACTCTATATCTACCACCTAGAACTAGGCCAGCCTAATCTCTCCCCATCCTGAAGCTCAAGGAAATTTGCAGAAGAAGGGGTGGTAAGAGTGTAAGAGCACAAGGATGGGAGAAGCAATGATATGCATGATACTCCACACAAGTTAGGGCCGAAGCAATCATAATTGGACTTTGCATGCCCTGAGCAATGTCCAACACACTATTGACCCCATTAAGTCTAGGATTTGCTAAAAACACCAAAATCCTTGGAGGCAAGGGATTGACAGCCAAAATAGTGTTCCTATGCTTAAGGGGGACAAAGGAAAGGATTCAGGGAAATGCTGCTGGGTCCTTGTACGTCATCAGAGAGGAAGACCCAGAGGAGAGTTTGGCATGCACATTAAAGGATTCTCCGGGGATTGGGGGAGGGGAGGCACTGGGAGGTGGGGATGGAGGGGTGAGGGGAGGGTGAGCAGAGGGGTCGGGGTGAGAATGAGGGAGAGAGGGAATCGGTGTACCTATTAAGTTTGTATGAGCGGAGATAATAAAAAATGTTAAAAAAATCACAACCCATATATCTGCTGCCTTCAGGAAACACATCTCACCATAAAAGACAGGCACATCCTAAAAGAAAAGGCTGGTCCAAAATTCTACAAGCTAGAACCACAAAACAGGCAGGGGTAGCTATTATGCTATCAGACAAAGTCGACTTCAAACCAAAAAAAATCAAAGGAGACACAGATGGATGCTACATTTTAGTCACAGGTACAATTCATCAGGAAGACTTCACAATAACTGAACATTTATGCACCCAATATGGGCCTCTCCACATTCATTAAGCAAACACTACAGCATCTAAAGCAAGAAATCTTCCCCCAAACAATTTGTGGGTATTTCAACACCACCCTCTCAACATGGGATAGATCAACAGGTCAAAAACTTAACAGAGACACATTAGAACTTAATCAAACCCTTACTGAAATAGACCTTACAGATCTCTATTGAACTTTTCATCCACGCACCAAAGAATACAAATTTTTCTCAGGAGCACATGGAACTTTCTCCAAAATAGACCACATACTGGCCCTAAAATGAATCTCCATATATACAGAAAAGTTGAAATTCTAGCCTGTACCCTATCAGACCACCATGATCTCAAAGACGTTCCTTCCTGGTCACTTGCATCTGATGGGATATGATCTTGCCAGAAAGGGAGGGCATAGAGTCTGGCAGATAGAAGGTAACCATCCTGCAAATGGGAGACTGACTCCACCCTCACCATGGTCTCCTATTCTTATTTCATCTATCTTTGAATCTCCTCTTATAAAAAGACTCTATTTTAACAGTCTTTTATCTTTGTCCAGGGGGTGACATGCAATACCCATCATGATGGAGCCAAGGGCAGTGCAGGAACAGCAAAATTGAAAAAAAAAAATCAACAGGGGCTGGAGAGGTGGCTCAGGGGTTAAGCCTCTGCCTTGCAAGCGGAAGGTCCTGAGTTCGGATCCTAAACCCCAAGTATAGACGCCAGGCAGAAGCGGGGGCGGCCTGCGCTTCTGGTCCTGGTAGGTCGGAGCCTGTGAATCCCCGGGCAGAGTAAACAAGAAGGAGGTGGAGGTGTCCATGGTGGTTCCCGAATTCACCTGTGGTTCTACACACACACGCGCACACACACGCGCACACACACGCGCACACACGCGCAATTGAATAAATAATAAAAAAACTTGAATGAAAATTTCAATTACATTTAAAAAAAAAATCAACAAACCATAATACAGAAAATCAGAGACTGTACATCCACCACCTGGAACCAGGCCAGCCTAATCTAATAGGACTTTGCATGACCTGTGCAATGACCAACATATCATTGAACCCCCAAAGTCTAGCATGGATCACAAGCACTAAGATCCTTAGAAGCAGGGGATTAACAGCCACAATAGTGTTCCCATACCAAAGGGGCACACAAAAAGTTTTGACATGCACACTAAAGGATGCTCCAAGAATTGGGGGAGAGAGGGCACTGGGAGAAAGGGAGGGGGGAAAGGAAGGGGAAAAGCGGGAAGGGAGCAAGGGGGTCCAGGGAGGGGTGGAGGGAGGAAGGGAAATGGGGTACTTATCAACTTTGTATAAATGGAAGAAATAAAAATAATCCCACCTTTGGAATGCAGGCTCATACAGCCACTCTGGTGAGCCGTCTGGAGATTTTTAAAGGAATTAAAGATTGAAATGCCATATGACCCTGCAATTCCACTTTTGGGAATAACCCCCCATGCAGCAGAGGTTCACCTCGATAGCACAAGTTGGACCATGTTCATAGCAGCACTGTTTACAATAGCAAAGTCATGGAATCAACCCAAATGTCCAACAGTTGACGAGTGGATAAGGAAATGGTGGTACATCTATACAATGGAGTACTACTCAGCCATCAAAAATGATGAATTACTGGAATTTGCCGGGAAATGGATGTCATTAGAAACAATTGTATTGAGTGAAGTATCCCAGACCCAGAAAATTAAGCACCGTATGTACTCCTTAATAGGTGGCTCCTAGTATCAAACCCACCCAGTCCACCTTGAGACACTCAAAGATAAATCTTTGTTATACCTACAGTATTTCCAAGGATTATGAACAGGAGGGATGGGGTTGGAGGGCCACACCAGAAACAAGGAGAGAAGGGACCATGTTACAGCATAGAAAATAGGCCTCCATCAAGGACTGCAAGTAAGTGATGAGACACCTGGTTAAGTTCACAGATGTTGGTTCCTGATCATTTACAACTGAGGGAGTATGATGTCACCAGAAGGGGAGGGCATATAGTCTGGCAGATAATAAGTAACCATTTTGCAAATGGGTGATTGACCTCTCCCTCACTGTGGTTTCCTACTTTTATTACATCTACCCTTGAATGTGCTCTTATAACAAGACTCCAGTTTAACAGCTTTTTGTCTCTGGCCAGGGGATGACATACAATACCCATCAGGATGGAGTGAAGGGCATTGCAGGAGCAGCAAAACTGCAAAAGAAAATCAACAAACCAAAATCCAGAACTTCAGAGACTCTATATCAACCACCTAGAACTAGGCCAGACTAATCTTTCCCATCCTGAAATTCAGGGAAATTTGCGGAAGAGGGGGCGGTGAGATTGTAAGAGCAAAAGGATGGGAGGAGCAATGATTTGCAAGATACTCCACACAAGTTAGGGCCGAAGCAATCATAATTGGACTTTGCATGCCCTGCGCAATATTCAACACACTATTGACCTCAGAAAGTCTAGCATCAGCTAAAGGCACCAAGATCCTTGGAGGCAAGGGATTGACAGCCCACAGTAGTGTTCCTATGCTTAAGGGGAACATGGGAAAGGGTTCAGGGAAATGCCACTGGGTCCTTGCACGTCATCGGAGAGGAGGGCCCAGAGGAGAGTCTGGCATGCACATTAAAGGACCCTCTGGGGATTGGGGGGTAGGCACGGGGGGATAGGGAGGGAGGGGTGAGGGGAGGGGAAGCAGGGGGTTCGGGGGGAGGAGAAAGGAGGGAGGGAAGTGGTGTACCTATTAAGTTGGTATGAGCAGAAATAATAATAAAAAATGTAAAAAAATTTTGTAAGTCTAAAATTGTTTCAAATAAAACTTTTAGAAATAAAAAAAAATAATTCCAACTTTGAAAGCTGACAACAAATTTGTCAGTGAACTACATCTACTCAATGCCTGTGTGTGAAGTCCTAATCCCTCATTATTGGGAATGTGACTTTTCTAAAAAATACAGTTTTACAGAGGGCATCAACTAGACAAATTAAAAAACTATTAGAATCATTCCTAAGGCAATACAATAGAGACCTATATTTCATTCATTTAGGGATTTTGTACTAGACTTTTTTACACTTCAAATATTGATAAAAATAGGAATTTTACTGAAGTCCCATGTCACAAAGTTACTGTTCTGCCATTGAAAAGTGCTGTTTGCTGTCATCAGTTTTCTTTTCACTTATGATGTATGTTAATATCTAGATTTAGCTGCTTACAAACAAAAGAGTGTCAAATTTTTGTAATTGAGGAAAAGGCAGCAATACAAGTCTTCAGCATGGACACTGCTGATGTCAAATGTCATCCTCTTCAGCACACTACACTGGCACATATTCAAGCATTATTCTCTCCTCTTCTTCCTTTGGCACAATTTCCTCCTGAAGGCTCATTTCAGGGAAAGTGTGAGGAAAACTGGACAGCATTGAACATAGTATGACTTCAAAACTCCAGGACTTGTGGATACCATTCCAGTGAGGATCAGATAAACAATTAATCAATACTGCAAAGTTATATTAGAAACAGCAATTAAAATACATCCACCAGGATCTAGGATCCACCTATTAGGGAGTACATACGGTGCTTAATTTTCTGTGTCTGGGATACTTCACTCAATATCCACTTAGAGACACACTCAAAGATGGATCTCTGTAATACCTACAGTAATTGCAAAGATTATAGATGGGAGGGAAGGGGAAGAGGGCCCCGCCAGCAATGAGGAGAGAGGGATCATGCTACAGTGGAGAAAATAGGCCACCATCAAAGACTGAAAGTAAGTAATGAGATATTTGGTTAAGCTCACAGACTTTCCTTCCTGGTCACTTGTAACTGTTGGGGTGTGATCTCACCAGAAAGGGAGGGCATACAGTCTGGTAGATAGAAGGTAACCATTTTGCAAATGGGAGACTGACCCCCCAACTCCCCACAGTCTCCTACTCTTATTCCATCTACCTTTGAATCTGTAGGAGGAACAGACAATGATTGTGCCAAAGAGGCTTCCATACAGAGAGGCTCCTTGGACTCCTCCCTCCTGCTAAGCATACAAATCTCACGAGACTACAAATCTCATGAGACTACAAATCTCGCGAGACTACAAATCTTGTGAGCCTGCGCCTTCTCCAGAGCAAAGACAGTTGGTGCTGTTAAACTGCCTGGCTGAGAGGACCAATCTGGACAGGACAACTCAACAAAGACTCACGCTGGGACTTATGGGATGTCGGGTAGAGTATATAAGCAGCCTGAGCAAGCCTGAGAGCCTGCTTTGCCACTCATCTGACTCCCGGAGTCTGTGCTGTTGACTCTGTGCCAGCTTATCCCCACCCCCAGGGTCTCCGTGGGCCCCTGTTACACTGTTACATCTGGCACCTCAACGTGGGCCTTCCACAGCAGCCCTTTCCTTGTCTCGGCACCAGTGTGGAGCACTGTGCCCCCTTTGGCAGTTGTTCGGTAAGCTGGCCCCTTTGTGTTTTTGTCTTCATGAGAGGCTAGCATAAAGGTCCCGTTCTCTTTCTTTGTGTTTGTCTGTCTGCCTGTTACACTGTTACATGAATCTACTCTTATAATAAGACTCTATTTTAACAGCCTTTTATCTCTGGCCAGGGGTGACATCTAATACCCATCAAGATGGAGCTAAGGACAGTGCAGGAGCAGCCAAACTGAAAAAAAAATCAACAAACCACAATTCAGAACATCAGAGACTCTATATCAAGCACCTGGAACCAGGCCAGCCTAATCTCTCCCCATCCTAAAGTTCAGGGAAATTTGCAGAAGAGGGGGCAGTAAGATTGTAAGAGCCTAAAGATGGGGAGGAGTTATGACATGCAAGATATTCCACACAAGTTAGGGCCCAAGTAATCATAATAACACTTTGCATGACCTGCACAATGACCATCATTGACCCCTCCCAGATTCTAGCATGGATCACAGGCACTAGGATCCTTAGAGGCAAGGGATTAACAGCCACAACAGTGTTCCCATACTAAAGGGGAACACAAAAAAGTACTCTAGGCTATGTTACTGAGTCCTTATACCTCATCAGAGAGGAGGACCCAGAGGGAAGTTTGACATGCACACTAAAAGATGCTCTAGGGATGGGGGGGGGGGGACAATGGAAGAAAGAGAGGGGAAGAAAGGAAGTGGAAAAGGGGGAAGGGAGCAAGGGGATCCAGAGAGGTGTGGAGGGATGGAGGGGAATGAGGTATCTGTCAAGCTTGTATGAGCGAAAAAAAAAAAAAAAAGTCAAGAAAAAAATACATCCACCAAAATCTCAACACAGAATCTCCTTGGCAGGTGGCAGTATTCATAACTATCATCTAGATGGGTATGTGTGTGTGTGTAGGTGCTTTTGCACGTGGATTGGCATAAACATGTGTGTGAGCACAGGTACCTGAGTACACTTAAGTATGTGTGCCTGTAAAAGCTCAAGGGTAGCATGAGAACCATCTCTGTTTGCTCTTCTGTCTTATTTCATTAGCCTTGGTCTCTAATTAAATATGGAGCATGTTATTAACAAGATGCCCCTCACCAGCACATTTGGTTATTTTAAGTTGAGAAACCTCACCATGGTAGAAAGTTAAAAAAAAAAAAAAAACCTCACCATGGTAGACAATAAAACTGAAAGTACTTTGGATCAAGGATTCTCTTACTTGAGATAATATTCCATTGTGAAGTTTTTCTGTTTTATATATATATATATATGTATATATAAAATATGTATATTATTCTTTTTGCATAGCATACCTATGTGAACTTACAATATGTTTACACCTTAATTCCCAATTACATCCACTCATAGTCCCATTACAATTTTCTTTTTCCCTGCCAGTCTCCCTTCTATTTTCTTGTAGTCACTTATTTTCTGCATTTCATCCAGCTATGGTTTTCCACATTCCAGTTCAGAAGGAAATTTCAATATTGAGTGCTGAGTGCCCCTCCATTCTATGGGTATAATAAGGGTTTTTAAAAATGCAGTTCGATATAGTTTTTTTTAGGAGTTAAGCCTTCATAGTTTGCAATCTCCTTAAGACCTTTGTTCAGTCTTTTTATAGGTTCTTGTTCTTGATTTCAGTTCCAGGAATATGATTCCTGGTGAAAGCTGGGCCTTCAATCTGACAGAAAGCTGCTGGATGCCCCTTTGCCATGCATGCCACTATCACACTGGTGATCACCTCTTGCCAGTGTAATTGTTATTGTAGCTTGCAGTTTTTGAAAATTGATAAGACTGTTGACTGTTTTTCTTCCCCAGTAATTTACATAGTTTTCCATTGCGAAGTTTTGACATGGATTATCCATGTATGTAAGCATCTCTATCTTCAGAAGCTTGCTACTAGCATGAAGTTCTTGTTACATAAAGGATAATAACATTCCTAGTGGCATCATGATCTAGATATGCATCTGCTTCTGCCCTATGTTCTGGATATTCTCTGGGATCACATTCATAAGCACTGAAATGAATGTATTCATTTTGCATCTTACCTCTAAGTCCTGGGAGTACTCCAATGTTTTTTTTTTTTACAGTTTGTGATAATTAGCCTCAAATGGTTCCTGTGAAATGAATCATCTAAGAAACCATTACAAGGGACATATGTATACTAATGGAGGAACTTAGATTAAAATGAAGAAATTGGTATGTTCATCCAAGAAAGAATAAAATTACGCACAGGTGAGCAGCAGGAAATACACACTGGAGGACTGGCATTAAGCTCAGTATAATATTTCAGTTATATTAAGAACTGGAAGTGATAAGATTAGCTATTCATTGCTTTGGCTGCTGTGAGACAGCATTCATATGCAGTGTTGTGGGAGGAACTACCCATTAATACAGGAATTATATGGCTGGAAACAGAAGCTGTAGTGCTGTGTCCTTATCCAACCAATCTGGTAGAATATGTCTCAGTTTGGAAAAGATGGATTCAAAGAAACATCTTTTGGGATAAGGACATGGCTTTATTTAAGAGAAATAAGGAAAAATATGGGAATTGTCAGGCCTTGGTGTTTTTTTTCCCAGCTCAGGCCTAAAGCCTGTTCCCTGGTGAAGGTCACGTAACCCCATGGGCAGGTGCTAGGAATTTCTTATAATGTCACAATACCGCCCATGGACAGGTGCTAAGAATTCCTCAGGTGATTTAAGTTGTGTCTCTGGCAGGAGGAATTCTTCTGGAAATTAGGAGTGCCTTTTACCTCCTCTTAGGTTTTTTGGAACTAGCTTCCTGCTCTCTGATCTAGAGAAGAAGCCTGCTTTTTAACTTTAAGTCAAATTCTAAATAGAGACTTCATGTCTAGTCACTTACAATAAGTAGACTTGTTAGCCAGAATGTGTGCACTGATTTTAAGGAAATTAGAGGATAACTTCTAGAGTCTTAAAACATAGGTGGGTAAAATTCCCACCTATGTACTAACTCAGAAATTCCAGAAGTATAAGACTATGCTATCAGTCCACTAGAACCTTAAAAGAAACTGTGATACCCTCTTACCTGGCTGAAGGCCAAGGAAGAGACCATCATGCCAGAAAGTCTAGATGCCAAGACTGCCCCTGGAGATGGTATTTGCAATCCAAACTGGGAGAATCCATGTCAGAAGCAAAGGGGGCTGTGTCTTTCCTATCCCAAACAGCACTCTTATGAGAAATCACAGAGATGGACCATTCGAGTGCACTCCCACCAATGATCGCCTCTGCCCCAAAAGAGACACCCTTGGCATATGGGGCCTGACTGGACCCCAGGTTTGGAGAATGCATGGTTCACAGATGGGTCATCTAACTGATGGCAATATACTTCTGGAATTCCTCAAAGGAAGACATAAGCAACCTTACTATTAAGAATAGAAGGATGCTATTATAAGAGGAATTATTCTTTTAATAATTATATTGCTTAAGTGTTTTCTTCAGTGCATATCTCAGTAGTGCTCCATCAACAGAACCACACTCTAGGCGCTTATGGCCTTGAATATCCAAGCCATGGCCCCCCTAGAGACATGGTTCAAGCTTGGATAGCAGAGACTGCATGAGCTGCATGCAACTTCCCAAGTTAGAACCTTCTGCCATGCCTGGTGCCCATGTCAACCTGCCTGACTGAGAGGATCAACCTGGAGAGGACAACAGCAAAAGCCCACTCTGGGACTTATGAGGTGTTGGGGACTCCTATAGTTAATTGTAAAATATGTTCCTTACTGAAATCAAAAGGAGATCATTCCTCCTCTGTGTGTTTTAAAAAAAGCAGTCTCTGTTTAGATATGTCAACTATGTAGGCTCAGCTCCATGGCTATCCGGGTGAAGCATTATAGATTAGATAAGAGAATATTTCTGTTAAGTGCCTTTACCCTCAAGCAATGGGTTAGGTTCTTGAAAAAATGTCCACCTTGAAGGTGATTTTTGCTTACTAGAAAATTATATGCCTGTTGTAGGTGCAACATTTTTACCCCAAAATTTTCTGTATAAAAGCTGTCACGAAAGTTTCAATAAATGGGTTCAGAATCACTCCGCCTGGAGAGTTGCGTGTTTCTGTTCTCTACCTGGTCCGGGGGAGCCCTGGTGTCGAGTCCTCGACTCTGGTTTGCGGCACCGGAGGCTGCTGGTTCAGCTCACACATGTCTTCATGGATGCAGACAGAACAAGCAGAAACTATGAGGAATCAAGACCCAGCCACCAAACCCCAAGATCCATCTCCTATCATGTGCCTTCATCCGGCAAATCTCTACCAACTAATATTGCTACTACCTTATCAAATATTACATCAGCTAAGGATTTAAGCATATGTGCCTGTGGGGAACAACTAACATTCAAACCATTATAGGAAGAAAGGACAATTTTTAATTCCCCTATCAAATTCATGTCATGCTTTCCCTAATATTCAAGAAACAGTAATCGTCATTGTCAAGTGAAAATCCCTTCTAAGTCTTGTAAAATTCCTTATGCTGCCTTTCTGTTGCAAATAAAAATTACCAATGTGCCAATCAGTTTTGATTATTTTTTTCAGCATTCAAAAATGTAATTTTAAATCCAAAAAAGTATCTTAAATCACACAAAAAGTAACTCATATTAAAATATAAAAAGGATAAGCCAAACTCCCCCCAGGGAATGGATCTAAGACTTGATGAAACAGGCTGGGCCCAGCAGCCTGTGGACAGCAGGAGCCAGACAAGGACCCTGGGTCACTGTGTAGCCCACAAAGCTGTTGTCTTTGGGCCCGAGCCAGGGCCAGAGGTGGCAACCTTAGGATACGTTGGTCATGGGCTTGTACTTCTTGAAGTGTGTCCACTGGCCTGTTGTGTAGTTCATCTGGAACACCGTGTTTACCAGCATGGTAGTGCCGTCCTGGCCGTCAGCCTTGGGCAGGTCCACTGTGTGCTCGCTGAGCTTGATTTGGATCACATCCCCCTGTTCTGGGCACGGGTTTTCTCGGTTTTCTCGAGAGCCGGCCATGAAGCCCAGGATCAGGGCCTTCTTGGGCCTCCTGACCTTGTTGGCGGTCTTGAACATCTCCTGGGAGGCATACATCTGCTCTCTCGTGAGACAGGTTCTTCTTTGGCTGCTGCAGAGCAGGGGCAGGGGTCTGTGTTTGTGGGGCCACCATGGCCACTGGGGGTGTCTGAGCAGGGGGAAGACAGCATGGAGTGAGGTGGGTGTCAGGGATGAAGTGGGTGCTGTGGGCATTGGCGGGGCCGGGCTGAGGCCACTGTTGTACATGGGCGCCTTCTGCTTAAATTGTGCTGGCAGTGAGGGGCTGGGGGTGCTGGGCTCTTCAGAGGGTCGGCTGGCTTGCAGGTCAGCTTCCCGGGAAGGTGGTGCTGGGGGCTTCTCCGAGCTGGAGGTATAAGATGAAGCAGGCACCACACTGGGTGCGGAGGGCAAGTAGCTTGTGGAGGGCAGTGCAGGCTCGCTGCTCAGAGCCCCAAGTTTCTGTGTGGTCACCAGGCCAGGCATAGTCTGGGGTGGCATTTTCAACAACCGTCTCTTCCTTGGCTGGCTTTTCCACTACTTCTGTGTCTAAAGTCTTCCTTCTCTTTGCTTCTCTGTGGGCTCCGACCGTATCCAGCTCAGAAATATCCAGGAGCTTCACATCCCTTTCTTTGCACAGGGGTGTCCTTGAAGGCGGAATGGGGGTCTGGTTTCCGGCAGGGCTGAAGATACTGGGTGTGGTGGGACTTCTGAAGGGGGCCTGCTTGGGGATGGCTTTGAGAGGGGTTGTGGTGTCCATCTTACGGAGCAGTCTGCGGCCCTTGGCATGGAATGGCACCCCAGCAGTCCTCTTGAGCTGCTGCGCCATCTCAGTGGACTTGTGCAGCAACCCTGCCCGCAGGGTGGCGCTCTTGGGTTTCCACTTCAACTGAAAATGCTTTATTGGTGGGGTGAGGGGTCCAGCCAGGATGGTCAGCGTGTTCTTGTTCAGGTACTGGTACTCCAGTGGAAGCACGGCTGACGCCTCGCACTCGCCCTTTTCCCTGAGTTCTCCTAAGATGTTTTGGACGTTGGGGTTCTGCTCCTCCAGGTCCAGGTTCAAGTGAGCCTGTGTCAGGAAAGGACTTCAAAATGTCGGCAACCATGAGGACCCAGGGGTCCGAGTCCAGGACGGCCAGCTGGATGATGTTCATCAGAGCACTCTTCATCTGTCAAGACCTCTGTAGGAGGCGCGCCACGTGCTGAAACTCACCTAAACCAGGCGAAACCAGGGACGCGATGCTGGGCGGTGCCCACATCTCGTCCGTGGCGCCCAGCTTGTTGTGCAGCCACAGGCCGGTGTCGCTCTCCGGCATGGAAGCCATCTTGGGGGCATCTTACACGGATGCCTACGCGTCCCCGGTGAGGACCCCCCAACATGGCTGCGGTGGGGCCTCGGGAAGCGGCGTGGAGCTGACTCCCGTGAGCCGGCCAGTTTTGATTATTTATCCTGCATTCTAAGGATCAACACAAACATAAGTATTCGTAATTATATGTATGCACTTGAGAATGGTTGTATAAGAGATAGAATTTCACATATCCCATCCCACATAACTTGACCTAAAGACATTCTCAGGACTGCTGCATTATCTCCCATTCAGTAGATGTTCCTGTTCATTTCATATGACATGAGATATCTTCATAGAGATCATTATGTGAATCTGTGGGAGAAAAAAAATTTTTAAACAGACCCAAAGACAGAAATGTTTATGTCCTTGGGTTAGGCAGCCGTTTTCAGAGATCTGAAAACAACAGGTGGCTAGAGACCGAAAAACATCTCCCCTCTCAAGGTCCCTGTGAGAGGGCCAGATGCCAAACCATCCAGACATCCAGATTCAGATAGACCAAAGTTGGTTCCAGGAATCTTCCCCCCTTACAAGGTCTCGGAAAGATGTTTTCAGTACATGCAGATGTCACTTGAGCCCACTCACCTCCTCCCCAATCTCCTCTCAAGGTCTAGTATGTACAACTATGCCTTTGTACTATTACTGTAACTAATACATGACATAACCTTCCTGCAAGGAGGGTATAAAAAGTGTATGCTTCTTGAGCTGGGGTCGTCTCTCCCTCTCGTGTATGGGGCGCTGGTGGTCCCTGGTTAGTTTTGTTGGTTTGTAACAGTTTGCCTGTCATGGAGAGCTTTTTGTGGAGTCTCTGGGAGACTCATTTGCATTTGAATTTGTGGAGACCCAAAAGGGCTCATTTGTGGAGACCCGAAGGGGGCTCATTTGTGGAGACCCAAAAGGGCTCATTTGTGAAGACCCGAAGGGGGCTCATTTGTGGAGACCCGAAGGGGGCTCATTTGTGGAGACCCGAAGGGGGCTCATTTGTGGAGACCCGAAGGGGGCTCATTTTTGGAGACCCGAAAGGGCTCATTTTTGGAGACCGGAAAGGGGCTCATTTGTGGAGACCCGAAAGGGGCTCATTTGTGGAGACCCGAATGGGGCTCATTTGTGGAGACCCGAAAGGGGCTCATTTGTGGAGACCCCAATGGGGCTCATTTGTGGAGACCTGAAAGGGCTCATTTGTGGAGACCTGAAAAAGGCTCATTTGTGTCGACCATAGTGGCTGGCAGATGTGCCGAGGCTCTGCAGGTCAGGAAGCTGGAGGACACTCCAGATTCCATTTGGGAGAAAGGAGCCGTGAGGGTCCTTCTCCACTTGAAGCGGCCAGCGTGAGGCCGCCACTTGGAATTGCTGCCGTGCCAAGATTGTGGCATTCTCGACTGCGATGCTTTTGTCTAATTTGTTTCATTATGGGTATTACTATTGTCTTTATTGTGCTTGGACTGACACCTTTTCTCTTCCCTGACTGATTTCAATATGGGACAGACTCTTTCTACACCCCATCTCTAACTTTAGATCATTGGACTGAAGTTAAGGCTAGAGGACATAATCTGTCCGTAGATGTCAGAAAAGGAAACTGACAGGTTTTCTGCCGCTCAGAGTGGCCAGCCTTCCAGACCGGATGGCCTCCTGAGGGGTCCTTCCATCTAGACAAGCTAAGTGTTAAAATTAAGAAAAAAAAAATCATCACTCCCTGTTCTGATGAATGGCTCACTTTCAAGGCCAGCAGATGTGTGTTTTAAACTGTCTTCTTTTTAATTTACCTAATAACACCTCTATTTTAATTTCTAAAGCAACTAAGGAAAGAAAGCCTCTGCCCCCCCTGTACTGGAGGGGCCAGAAGAACTGTTTGTCGTTTTTTGTGCTGTGCCTATGATGATCTCATTTTAAGAGTTACTTTAAGTGTTTTGACTTGCTTAGTTATTTGGATTTCCCATAATATGTATGTTTTGTGTTTTAAAATAACAAAGCTATGGCCATTTCAAATTATTGCGCGCTTATAATCACATCATATTTTGGTTTTTGATTTTATATTTGGCATGCTCAATTTAAATGCATATGCACACTTAAAAATGAATCATTTTGATAACATAAAAGGCCTGAGTACGTACTGACTAAAACATTTTGTTTTATATTGATTTTTATGAAGCTTCACAAAAGATGATATTATGTTTTTACCTAGAATCTGATAACATCACTTTTGTAATTCCCTTAAAAGTTTGTTTTCCCATGTGTGATACTAACATATCTAGCAACCAGAAAGGAAAACTGATCTTTGGGAAATTCATTGGAATTTCTTCATTCTTCTGAAGAAGAAGAATGTATGTATGAGCTCCCTTCCTTGGGGACAAGTCTGCTTTCTAATTCCAGGTGTACTCCTGTGTTCTGCTACAATCTTGCTAACTTAATTTGGATATAATGTTTTTAAGATAAGTTCTACTGTTATTGCCTCTTTCATAGGACATTTCTTAAAGGATGTCTAATGTGAAAACATCAGAGAACCATCAAGTGTAAAAATATAAGAAATATATATATATATATATATATATATGGTACTTAGATGTGCAGAAGGTTTAAAAGAAGGTTTATGGGATGAGTTATGTTACTAAAAATGTTAAAGTATATTGTAAAGGTTTATAAAATGTTGTGAAGGTTTATAAAATGTTAAGTTTATGAGAAAACTGAAAATTAGAGATGATGGTTAAAGGAAATGTCATGCATTATGCTTCTTCCATATTATAAAAGAAAAAGCATTGAGCCTCAAAAGTTAGAAATTAAGAATTAAGCTTCATGTATTCAAATGTATTTCAATTGTTTGTTTTGATTAAATAAGAATTTGGTTACTAGGACCTGCAGCAGCCCTGGCAGGGCCCTCATCTGCTCCCTGGGAGATGGGTTCCCAGAGAGCAGGGATCTGCTCAGCATCAGACCAACAGGAGGAGCCGAGGCCTCGCCCGATGATGCCACCTCAGCTGCAACTTGAAGCAGACTCAAGGCCAGCCATTAAACCAATCCCTGCTCACCTTTTAAAGCAGACTTCTCCTGGAAAAAAAAAGGGGGGGCACTTTGAAATGGGGGAGGGAATGTCTTTAACCTCTGTGTGAATGTGTGAATGAATGTCGGCCTGAAGTGCGAAACCTGTCACACCTCTGTGCTCGAGTTTGTAGTCCCACGGCGAGATCCCTAAGATCTCTTAAAGCCACGGGATTCGATTGGGCCAGTTCTGCGTTTCCATTGTGATAACATACGGTCTAGGGTGGGATCGGATTAGAATCTGGTCGCAAGTCACGAAATAGCTGAACCCACTATGGCCAAGTTATCACCCATGACTCTGCAAAGAGTGTGGCCAGACTGGTACTTGAATGATCTCTCCTGGAGGGATTCCCAACCTTTGTCTGTCTGCGTCGCATGGTGGGGATCAATGTGACTCTAGCTCTTTGTCTATGTAACACAGTGGGGATCAATGTGACTTTAACTCTTATTAGTCAATGGAAGGGAATTCCTAGAAATGTTTGCCCTGAAGGAAAGTGCTTCAAGTCTGAGACAATGACTATGCTGTTTAAATAGCATAGGGAATACAGGAAGCTTCAGGCATGTGTGGACCATGGACTCTCCCCTTTTAATGTCATTGAGTGGGGCTCTGGTAGCATCAGGTGGAGCGCTGGCCTCCCCCCGACCACGCCATGGGCAGGGCCAATGGATGTCTTTGCTGACAACACTTCGTATATAGTGATTGGCAGAACTCTGCTGAGCCATGCGTCCTCAAATCCAGATTCACTAAACTGAAGCCAAAAGAGAGATCTCCCCTTCCTGTGTCCGGGAACTATCGGGAAAAAAAAAAAAATGAATGCTTAGTCCTACCAATCTAAAAGAGAGTCAACTGGTATATTCTTGGACATGTCCTGTATACATCTTAGACAAGAGATAACCCCAAGAAGATCTTTAAGTTATAATACCATCCAACTAGACAAACAATGGCAAACAAATGACAGAAAGTTAAGGGACTATAAAGATTTGTATCAAAAGTACCAGCTAGTAGTTCAGGAAAAGCTTTGTCTCGCAATAGAAATGCCCTCGAGAGACTAAGATGGAACAGGAATTTCATCTAGCTTCCACATCAGCTAAACTCCCATCTGGAGGACAGGGTCCTTATCTGTTAGGGGGAAATAGGCCCCCATCTGGAGGATAGCATCCTCATCTGTAAGGGAGAGGTTGGCACCATCAGGAAGCTTTCATTTCTGTCTTGGAGGTGGAATCCTTTGTTTCTGTTTGTCCTAGAACTTTAAAATGGGGCAGATTTAATATAAAAAAAGAAAAAAAAAAAGAACCAGGAAGCAAAGAAATCAGAACTTGACATTTGCCTACCTAAGAGGATAGATATATTACAACAGGCATGCCCAAGCAGATCAATCCAGGACCCCTTCCGACAGGGGAGAGAAAAGGATGCTTTGACTATGACCAGACCAGATTATGGGCGCTTTGAGGCAATTGCGAGCACAGGAAGCTTTCGTGTGGCCTATGTCCCAACCATGGGAATTTCCACTGGAGGAAGATTGCCCCCTGAACCCCAGGGCCCAGGGGTCGAGCACCCTGGTGGAGATCAATGAAATGGCCTGAAGCTCTTAGCTTCCCTCCGATGGGAAAAAGTTTACCTCTGATATCCAGCAAAAGAAGGCCCAAAATGCCAGGTTGAGCATCTCATGAGAACCTTGGGTTTAGCAGGCAAATGGGAAGCCTCTTTGTTTCTATGTTAAAGGACTAGGGAGCACAAAATTTTAGTGCTCAACTTCCTTCCTAGGCTTTTGTCAAACTTTGATTTTACTAAAATGTTAATGATCAGGAAAGTGACAGGTTCACCAGTTACAAAGTAACTACTGAAATTCCTTACATACTCAATACTAATGTTTTTTTTTGGGCACTCCTTTGTTTACATGCCTGAATGTCCGAATATTCTAGACTTAGGCTCAATAGGATAAAATATTCTAGCACTGTTATAAAGTCAATCACGTGGTTCTGGTTTTGGACGCACCAAAGTCTTAAGACATAAGTGGGTAATGAAGAGACCTAGAACCAAATTTTGGTTTTCTTTTAGTTACTTTTAAGTATGTTTCTCCACATGTGTATAGCTTTCTTGTGAGGCCCAATGGAGCTCTCCTGTGATCTAGTCAGAGTGACCATTAGCTCTAACTATAGACAGGCTAAGAATTTAGAATATGGCCCCACATGCCTAGCTGAACAATGTTTCTACTTGACTGGAGTTGCCCATCCCCTGTTCCTCCCCTTACCTAGAGGTCCATGGGCTGTCCCCAGGTGTTATGGGTAAAACAGGATGCAATTCAAACTGCTTATGGACAGACAGGGGTGGGAGGGGCCAATCCCTGCATGCCAACACTGTTGGCTGTCAGCCAATCATGTAACTATTAAGTTAGAAGCCCCCTCCCTTTGCCAATAAGCTAGAGCTGAAATCAGACATGTTTAATAAGTTCTGCCCTCACCCTAAAAGTTTGCCTTATAAACTCAGTGCTTGACAGAGGAAAAATACAATGACAAACTTAATGAGTTAAACCAGGAAAAACAGCAAAACTCCGGGTGTTAGGCAGACTAGTTCTGACAACAAATCTATGCTGGCTTTTCATTTAAATCTGAGGAATGGTCTTGCCCTAAAGACGAAATAATGCTTATAGACCTATAGAACTTTCCATGTCAGGAGATAATGTCCCCTACATGTGTCATCTTAAAAGGATTTGTGACAACTTTTATGGAATCAGCTTTTACACCCTACAAGCATGATTTTCTTTACTAACTTTTGCTTGTATCCACTGTAAGATTACTGAGTTTGTTTGCCACTGTAAAATTACTGAGTTTGTTTGGTTTATTGAGGATGCCAGGCTGCTCTCACTCTCAGCGCCCCATTTCAGCAGGAAGCAGCCAGAATGATCATCAACCCTTGTCCCCTGAGCAGTCTGGATCTTCAAATAGGCTAGAGGTAAAATAGGCAGGTTTAGAACACCATGCTGGGATGGATCTCTCAAGGTCTTTGAAGGTCTTTAGAATTCCTAAAGGCCATCCACCACTGCTGGGATCACCATGAAAGAACACTCCTGCTAAAAAAAATAAAAAAACGTGGACGGGAAACAAGCCAGGGATGGTTTGAAGGCTGGTTCGATTCCTCTCCATGGCTAACTACCCTAATTTCTACTCTCCCGGGGCCCCTCATTCTAATACTTCTTACATTTGGGCCCAACATTTTAAATCGCTTGCTTGCTCTTATTAGAGAACGCATTAACACAGTACAAGTAATGGTACTAAGACAACAGTACCAACCTGTGCCTCAATTGGACCAGGAAACATCCTCCCAATTTTAAGATTAAAATTCCACCAAAAGAAAAGGGGGGAATGTGGGAGAAAAGAAATTTTTAAACAGACCCAAAGACAGAAATGTTTATGTCCTTGGGTTAGGCAGCCGTTTTCAGAGATCTGAAAACAACAGGTGGCTAGAGACCGAAAAACATCTCCCCTCTCAAGGTCCCTGTGAGAGGGCCAGATGCCAAACCATCCAGACATCCAGACTCAGATATCAGACCAAAGTTGGTTCCAGGAATCTTCCCCCCTTTCAAGGTCTCGGAAAGATGTTTTCAGTACATGCAGATGTCCCTTGAGCCCACTCACCCCCTCCCCAATCCCCTCTCAAGGTCTAGTATGTACAACTATGCCTTTGTACTATTATTGTAACTAATACATGACATAACCTTCCTGCGAGGAGGGTATAAAAAGTGTATGCTTCTTGAGCTCGGGGTCGTCTCTCCCTCTCGTGTATGGGGCGACCCCAGCGTGTTGGAATAAAATCCTCTTGCTTTTGCATCGAACCTGTGTCCATGAGTATTCTGCGGGGGTCCACTTCCTGGTGGCCTTTGGGCTTCAGCCCTTTAGGTCTAACAAATCAATATCACTAAGTATTTTAGACACATTTTTGAGTATTCAGAAACCGGTCAGCATCATTGACACTGGCCATTGAGAAGGAAATTACATGCCACACACATGTAAGAAAAAAATTGGGACACCTATGGATCTCCTAAAAAGCACAAAGCAGTGCCAGAAGAAATTACCATATTATGCTCAGTGCTCTGAATGAAGAACACAGTTAACATTTACAGATGAGGCTGCAAACATGGTCATCTTTAGCTCTAATATGGTGAGCATTAGCTACTGAATGCTGTTTTCTCCTTCAATTCCTGCTTTGAAAGGAATCCAACTGTTAAGAGTGTGGGAGACCATGAGATTAATTACTTGGTGATGATGAACACTTTAAAATGCATGTATGTGGAGAGATTTTTGTTGTTGCAAGAATCTGTGAAAGACTTCCATCTAATCCCTCTGAGGAGTTGGCAAACAGACTTCATGCCAACTATAAGCCAGAAAAGAATTCCTAATATCATAATCCCAGAATTATCATTCTTAGGAAATAAAAGAATAAATAAGGTACATTAGCTTTGCATATTATTGTATTTTCTTAGCTAGGGATCATAGAGACAAAGGACAATTTCAGTGTAATGCTATATATCCTTCTGCTTGCAAGGTAGAACTTAACCCTCTAACCCATTTGTCCAGACCCAAACTTCTCCAGTTTTTGATGTGGTAAAATATTTTTAGTCTTGATTTTCTTTGTGCTTATTAATAATCATAAACATAAACTTCTGTTTATGGTATTCTTGTTGATATATACCAAATATACCAGATGAAACACTATGAATTTACAGGACATCTCTAAGTTTGAAAATATCAACATTTTACATTTATCAGTTCATATGCTAGCAATTATTTTTGTTATCAAATAATTTATTTTTTCACTGAACTTAATCACTGCCTTATAAATATACAAATATTATTTGATGCATGAAAATTCCTTGCAGGAAAATTCTATAATATGATTGCTGAGCATTAAGCTTAATTTGTGTTCACATCTGCTGTACTAACTTAATATGAAGATTTTAAAATCTAAAATTTCCAGTCTTATTTTCCATTAGAGTTATCTTATAATTTCTATTTGTATATTTAAATTTATCCCATACCTATTTCTTCATACAATTCTAGTACTGAAGAGGGTACATCACTGGGTGAGGATTTATGGGTCTGTTTGCACAATTATTCTGTTATTGCTGTCATCAATCACTGAAGATGTGATTGCATGTTTGGTGCACTGTGATAATTAGCTCTAACTTTTGCTTCTAAGAGGTTACTAGACTTTAATATAACACAAATTAAAATGGTCATGTGCTTTCAGAATCCATATTGCAAAAAAACTCAAGGAACCATTACATGTTTTCTACTCTTTTTTTATAGTGAATGGTACTTGTGATAGTTAATCCTGGGTGTCAACATGACACACCTGGTATTAACTAAAATTGACTGAGACCACACCTGTTAAGATCAGCTGAGGCCGCCTGAAGAAATTATCTGGAAAACAAAAGACCAGCCTTAGATCCCATTGGAACCTCTATAGATCTCATAGGAACTTCCCGATAGTGGACCATATAAAAGGAAACCACGGAAAAGAGATGCCCTGTAGCTGTGCTAGGAATCACTCTTCCTTCTGGCTACCTGGTTTCGTTACTTCTTCGACCCTTTAGCCCTCTAGCCCTCCAAGTCTTCAACGAGACTAAAGATACTCTAGGAATCCTCCAGCCTTCAGCCATCATCACCAACTACGGAAATGAACAGCTACTGGCAGCCATCGTTGAACTACCTTGGCCATATCTGTAAGCCAACTCAATACATTCCCTATTTATATATTCATTTTGTCAATTCTGTAACTCTAGAGAACCTGAGTAATACGGTACTATATGACAATTTTGTGACTTCGTATAACACATTTTGATTAGTTTCCCTTCTCCTTTTCCTTGCCTGATTTCTCTTCCCTCTGCATGTTCCTCCACTAAGCAAGTCTTCCTCCTATGATCATGGCCTTTTGCTTTCTTTTATGTCCCACCAGGTTTAACGAGAGACTTTTGAGTGATCTTGGGATTAGAAATATCTCTTGGAGCCTTCTAGGCTCCCTGCATATTTACACAATTGGATATTTTTGTCTGCCTCAAAATCTGGTTGATACATATAGTTCACCAATACTTTGTAAAATCTCAGATGTTTTTCTTCAATTCATTTCTGACCCCTGGCTAGTTTTGTCCAATAGAACCCTGGAATCAGTAATGAGTTTTGTGTAGGTTTGTAATTGATGTCCTGAGATAGATTTTTAAATTTATTTATTTTTTCCACTCATATAAACTTAATAGGTACCCCAGTCCCCTCCCTCCCTCCACCCCTCCCCAGACCCCCTTGCTCCCTCCCTCCTTTTTCCCTTCCTTTTCCTCCTTTCCTCCCTTTCTCCCATTGTCCTCTGCCCCATCCCTAGAGCATCCTTTAGTGTGCATGTCAAACTTTCCTCTGGGTCCTCGTAAGGACTCAGTAGCATTGCCTAGAGTCCTTTCTTGTGTTCCCCTTTAGTATGGGAACACTACTGTGGCTGTTAATCCCTTGCTTCTAAGGATCCTAGTTCCTGTGATCCATGTTAGACTTTGGGGGTTCAATGATATGTTGGTCATTGCGAAGGTCATGCAAAGTCCCATTATGATTACTTCGACCTTAACTTGTGTGGAGTATCTTGCATATCATTGCTCCACCACATCTTTAGACTCTTACAATCTTACCGCCCCCACTTCCGCAAATTTCCCTGAGCTTTAGGATGGGGAGAGATTAGGCTGGCCTGTTTGCAGGTGATTAATGTAGGGTCTGAGATAGATTTTGCTGCAAAGAAAGATTTGCAGATCTAGTTATATTATATTAATGTGACATCACTCAGATGAAAACGAATCAAATTTTATCTAAGGATTTTCCAGTAGGAGAAAAAAATGAATGGATGCAATGATAAGGATTATGCTGCAGCTTCTATGGAAGGATGGCTGAGACTGAGTGTCAGCACTAACTGACAAGAATTTCTGCTCTTTCTAGTGGTCATGGGGTTGTGGAAGAGAAGTATCTGACTTTGATCCATTCGCTTCCACATCTGCCAGATGATAAAATTCTGGAAGTGAAACCTCTATGCTGACCTTTTGTCACATAGTTCCTCAGACAGGAAGTGGGCAAGACAACTGGATGGACAGAGCACAGCATGACATTGAAAGCAGAGCATGCCCTTGGACCTTTACTTTCTTCCATTAGCATAGGAGTGATTTGTATAACGAGTTCAGGGTAAGAAAATATACCATATTCTCAGGATATTTCTCTGTGGTTCCTGGATCTGAAAGATCATTGAAATGTTTGAGAAGATAGTTGAAATAGAGTGCTGTCCAGTGTTTATGCTTTTCATAAAACACAAACTCTGTGTGTGTGTGTGTGTGTGTGTGTGTGTGTGTGTGTGTGTGTGTTTCAGAGAGCACTATGTATCTCTGTAGAGGACCAAAAGTGACTTCAACAATCATCCTGGATTGATTCTACTACCTTTTTGCTTCCTTCTGGGATTTCCCAGGCTCTGCCCACTAGGGCCAGAAGTGCAGGCCACCATCAAATCCAACTGGCATTTTTATGTAGGACCTGGGATTGCAATGCAGGACCTTCTCTTTGCAAGAAAGAGTCTTAATCTCTGAGCTATCTCTCCAGCCCTAAAACACGAACTTTGATGAAAAACTTTAAATATGTTATGTGATAAATTGCATCTTGTAGTATCAGATATTCTAAGAACAATGTGTGTGAGATTGTATAAATCATAGTGAAACAAAGAAATTGGGGGTCTCTGGATTTTCTTTTCATCAGATTATTCCTTAGTGTGGCAGTTGAAACTCGGTTGGTTCGTATGCTGTGGGGGAAGGGAGAAGGGGAAAGGGAGGTTTTCTGGTGATATAACTGCCTTTGAATCAGTCCTGCTCCTGGAAGTAACCCTCACTTCTACTCTTTTAAGTAACTTCTATAAACTTGGTGCATGAAGTTGGACTTTGGTATCATTACTTGGGTCTGTCACCAAATTCCTACCTGGGGTGGACAGAGAGTTGTGTGGTACTCCCCAGAAAAAGTGTAGGAGACAGACAGTTCCTCCTGCTACCTATGGTTGTAGAATGCAAATTCAAGTCACCAAGTTTGTCAACAAGTACCTTTACCCACTGAGACCTTTGTCATCTGGACAGAGTTGTTTTAAACCCTGGAAGAACTAATAACACCAAATGAGCAGTTAGTCAAGTACAGAAGTGACTGAGAAACTAAAAAATAAATGTTTCAATCTTTGGAGACTGGAATATTATAGACTGAATAAAAGAAGTCAAAGGAGGGCTGGAGAGATAGATGGTTCAGGGGTTAAGATTCTATCTCTGCAAACAGAAGGCTCTGAGTTACGATCCCAGGTCTCACAGAAAAATGCCAGGCAGAAATGGAGGTGGTCTGCACTTCCGGATCTGGTGGACACAGCCTGGGAAATCCCAGAAGGAAGCAAGAAAGAGGTAGAAGCAATCCAAGATGATTCTCAAAGTCACCTATGGTCCTCCACAGGGACACACAGTGCCCTCTGACGCATACACACACACACACACACACACACACACGCACGCACACACACGCACATACACATGCACACACACACACACCCAGATAAAATAAGAAGTCAAAGGAAATGTCTGTCCTGGTGGCACATGCCTATAATCCTAGCACTCTGGAAGCAGAGGTAGAAGAATCAAGAGCTCCAGTATAGAAAT
Organism: Typhlomys cinereus; assembly: GCA_023101885.1. NCBI lineage: Eukaryota > Metazoa > Chordata > Mammalia > Rodentia > Platacanthomyidae > Typhlomys > Typhlomys cinereus. Next base: position 824,394 of record JALPQD010000652.1, read on the forward strand.
GTTGAGAAAATTCTTGATTAATCCCTGATTGTGCTTTGTTTGATAGGGAAATTCCTGACCAATCACTAATTGAGCCTTCTGCTGCTTCTGCAAGTGTTGCTTGCTCTATAAGGCAATTTCTTTTTTTTAAATTTTTTAACTTTTTTATTATTATTTCCACTCATACAAACTTAATAGGTACACCAGTTCCCTCCCTCCCTCCTCCTCCCCCCACCCCCCTCCACCCCCTCCCCTCACCCCTCTCTTTCCATCCCTCAGTGGCCCCACCCCCCAATCCTTTAATGTGCATGCCTGACTCTACTCTGTGCCCTCCTCTCCGATGACGTACAAGGACCCAGTGGCATTTCCCTGAACCCTTTCCTGTGCTCCTCTTAAGCATAGGAACACTACTGTGGCTGTCAATCCCTTGCCTCCAAGGATCTTGGTGCCTTTAGCAAATGCTAGACTTTGTGGGGTCAATAGTGTGTTGGACATTGCACAGGGCATGCAAAGTCCAATTATGATTGCTTCGGCTCTAACTTGTGTGGAGTATCGTGCATATCATTGCTCCTCCCATCCTTGTGCTCTTACAATCTTACTGCCCCCTCTTCCGCAAATTTCCCTGAGTTTCAGGATGGGGAGAGATTAGGCTGGCCTATAAGGCAGTTTCTTAAAAAAAAAAGGAAACCTGTGGTTTTTGAGACTGTCTTTGCCCTGGCAGAAATAAAACCATAAGAACATAACACAGACAGAGTTCCCTGCGGCAGTTAAGAGAATTGGGTTTAACTACAAAACAGCTTTTGAAAAAAATCCCATTTAGGTGAAGCAAAATACAAATGTTAAGCTTAGCTGGGCCCATCTGCTGGGCCTTATAAAAGATGCAAATAGCCAGAAGATCGGGCTCAGGAATTTCAAAAGATAATTTGCTTGGGACCATCTGTGAAAGATTTTTTTTCTCCAGCTTTCTGAGTGCAGCTTGGTGGATCCCATCAGATTCCATTCCTGATATCCATGACATTGTGAGTGTTCAGTCCTGAGCAAGGCGGGTATAGCATTTCCTCCAAGATGCCAGGAATGTTGCGGAAGAGGAGGCAGAAAGGCTGTGAGAGTCAGAAGATAGGGAAAGGGCCATAAAATGTCATCTTCTCAACATGACCCAGCCATTGCCATTATGAACTCACAGCCCTGGAGCTAGCTGCACTGGGTCTGCACAAGACTGGCCCTGTGAGCAGTCATTCATGGACTAGGGAGGGGCTTAGGCGGCCCAACCTCTCCCAACTGAGCTAATATCTACTAACTGATTCAAGGAGACAGATTTTCGAGGGATATGTCCTATAGATGTGTTCGTTCTGGTGAGGTGAGCCCATCATAGAGAGCTCCAAACCCATGGTCATGAAGACAAGCCTAGTGATACTTGTGGGAAGGGGGTCACAAAACAAAACTTGTGAGATAGCTCAAGTAAGGTACCTGATCAAAAAACTGGGAAACCTGAGTTTGGAGTCCCAGAAGCCCACATAGTGGAAGGAGAGAACTCACTTCCATCCCTCATGTGCCATAGCATATTCTCTCTCTCTCTCTCTCTCTTTCTCTCTCACTCAAATAAACAAAATAAAATGAACCAGAAGACACAAGGAAAGGATTGACAAGAATGGGAAGGGAATAAGAAAGAGAATGGCATATGTTATATACATGTAGGACATTAACAAAAAACCAAATTTAGTAATCATTTAAAAATTTTTTTTATTATTATTTATTCAATTGCACATGTTTGTGCATGTGTGTGTAGAACCACAGGCGAATTCGGGAACCACCATGGACCGCCTCCACCTCCTCCTTGTTTTTACTCTGCCCGGGGATTCACAGGCTCCGCCCTACCAGGACCAGAAATGCATGCCGCCCTCGCTTCTGCCCTACGTCTATACGTGGCCCCTGAGCCACCTCTCCAGCCCCAGTAACCTTTTTTTTTTTTTTTTATTCAATTGTGTGTGTGTGCTTATGTATGTGCATGTGCATGTGTGTGTGTGTGTGTGTGTGTGTGTAGAACCACGGACGAATTCGGGAACCACCATGGACGCCTCCACCTCCTTCTGCCCCAGGATTCACAGGCTCCACCCTACCAGGACCAGAAGCGCAGGCCGCTCCCGCCTCCGTCTGGCGTCTATACGTGGGATCTGGGATCCGAACTCAGGACCTTCCGCCTGCAAGGCAGAGGCTTAACCCTTGAGCCACCTCTCCAGCCCCCCAGTAATCATTTTTTTAAAGTTCATCTATCCTAGAAAAGATCTCGGCACCCAAGCAAGACACAACCTCACGCAACATAAGAGCCAGAATGCAGAGTGCCAGCAACCCGGAAACACTCAGCCAGAATCAGGCCAACCTAATCTCTCCCTATCCTAAGGTTCAGGGAATCTTGCAGAAGAGGGGGCATAAGATTGTAAGAGTCTAAAGATGGGGAAGTCCATCATTGGACAAGACATTCCACTCAAGGCAGGGCTGCTGCATCCAGGAACTCACTGCAGTGATACCTGTTCTTACCAGACTTGCACAATGGCTGACATATGAACATGCCCCCATAGACCAGTGAGGATCTCAGGAGAAATAATTACTTGCAGTGGGAACCTTAGGGGCTAGGGTTAGACAGGTGAAGGGGAATGTCCCTATCAGTGGGCCACTTAATTAATCTGCCACATAGGCCTGATCCCCTACTACAGCAGATAATCCAAAGGGAACCCTCGGGCCCACAGAAGCAGACAGACAGATGGGTGGTGGGAGTGGAACAAATTGATGAAGGGAGGGGAGTGTGGGAGAAGAAAGGGGGAGAGAGGGAGGGAGCAAGGAGAGGAGCAGAGAAAACCACTCATTATGCTTGTAAAACTAGTAAAAATAAAATTAAAAAGAAAGTTCATCTATTCTTAACTACAAAGCAATTTGGAGGGTACTTAACTACAAAGCAATTGTCAGTGATCTTTCCGGGGTGTCATGTAGTACAATGAAATTCACGATATAACGATGATGCTAGAGGTTGTTGTCTACTGGTCCAATTGAAGAGGAACTTCTGACCTTTATGCATTCTGCATTGTAAGTCAAATATGCTGAGAGCAGCATAGACATTAGCCAGGTCACTGCTGCAGTTTGTCATGCTTGTGGCCATCAAATTCACAATCAAACAGCTTAGGGGAATAGGAGGGCTTTATTCTTTCTTACCATTCTTGGTTACAGTTCTCAGTCCAGCTAGGCAGGAGAGCTCATACTAATACCAGGAGCTGAGGGAACTGGCCACGTTGCATCTACAGGAATTGATGAAAGAAAACCAAACTTCCTCTTGTCTTATGCCTACATGCTGAAGAATGCTAAACTTACTAAAACTATTTTCCCCTTCCCATCGGATCCACCTGCTCAGGGAATAGTCCCATCCCCCATGACCTGGGTCTTTGCACATCAGTCAGTCTCCTGCAAGCTTGCTTAAGGACTTGCCTTAACTACCAATTCTCCATGGATATGCTCCAGAGCTCAACCTTCAATTGTCAAGTTGACACCTGTCCATCTACCTAGCTCAGTCACTTAGCACTCCAGGAAACACTAGTCTCTCAAAATTTAGGGAGAAAAGAATTCCTCAACCCCCTATCCCCCACCCCTGGGGGAGGAAAAAGAGAGGATAATACCTAAACAGGTAGGACTATCTTTAGAGACTAGCTGTGTCCTTCTTTTGCCATTGCCCTACAACCTTGTTGACAGAGTTCATATCTGAGAACTGTGTAACGAATTACAAACAAAAAACAAAAGAATAAAATCTCCCAATGTTTTAGGTAAGCTTGTAAATTTTGTGGTGAGTCATATTCATAGTGATCCTGGGATTCATGTGTTGCAGGTGGGATATGCCTGCTGTCTACTTGGTACTATAGAAATGAAAGGATGGAGTATGGAAGGTCTCTACCCACTATGCCTTGTGTTCATTGGTAGGGCATCTGCCTAGCAAGCTTCAGTGCAGGACTGGAGAAATAGCTCGGGGCTGGAGAGATAAGCCTCTGTCTCCCAAGCAAAAGGATCTGAGTTCAGGTCCCAGACCGTAGATAAAAATGTCATTACAAATTACCATTAGTTACCAGGACTGTAGCTGTTTGATTTCACATCCTGGAAGTTACTTTTGTCAGAGAATAAATCCAGCCAATTCAGAAAGGGGCAATCTGAAAGAATAACACCTTTGGGTTCTGCTTGCTAAAGAAAAGGATTCATAAATTGAAGAGTTTATTTTGGATGTACAGTATTTTTTTTAAAAGTTTGGCACAGTTTTGTCAATGAGTATTAAAGGTCTTTGGATTTGCCGGACCAGCAGGGACTCTCCTCAAATTTATGCTAATGTGGTGACCCAGGGTGCTGCCCCTCCAACACTTCAGTTCCCAGGTTGTTGTGCAAATAGAAGACATGCTTTTTGATAGGCGCCTCCCACGGAGTCCCAGTGATGACAGAGTCCAGAATTTGGGGGGGGGGTCTCTGCTAACTCTGGGTGGCTTCACAAACGAGATAAGAGGCCACTAGTCGTTGTGGAGAATTGGTTGTTGTTCAGAAAATACCACCCTTTTTGGAGTATGAAATGATGTGCAAAGCGATGCTGCAGGTCAGAACCTGTAAATGACACCTGATGAACGAGTGCTGATGGGCACTAAGCTTGTGGAGGGGGGAGCCCGTCTGTGAGAGGAGAAGGGGGGAAATGTGGTATGGAAAGTTTCAGAAAGCAACCTTCCTGGCCACTGGGTTTCACTCGGCCACTTCCTTTAAGTGAGCTACCTTAGGCTATCTATGCATGAGAGAGTGCTCTCTAAACTGAATGTTAAAGATGTTTAACCTTCTGTGTGGATTCCCTGGGGAAATGTGGACAAACAAGCTGCTTCTCTTTTGATTTCCCTGGAAAATCACATATACATATAATTTTCTGGAGAAAAATATATTTATATATATATTTTCTGAGAAATATATTATTTTACAGAGAAATATATATGTTTGCATATGGATATATGATATATAGGATGTATTTACTCACTTATTCATTTAAGAAGATTCTGTCATACTTTGAGGAAGATGGGGAGCTTGTGCTGGCATGCAACAACAGCCACAGGATACTGTGGCAAGGGCTAGAGAGATACCTCAGAGATTAAGACCTGAGTTTGAATCCCAGATCACACGTAAAAACATTGAGTGTGTATGACAGAGGCTTGCACTTCTGGCCCTGGAAGGCTGAGCCTGTGAAACCATGGAGCAAAGCTAAAAGGCCATAGAGTAATCCAGGATGATTCCAAAAGTCACCTATGGGCTTCCACAGATACACATAATGCCCTCTGATACACACACACACACACACACACACACACACACACACACACACACGATAACATTGAATTTCTGCTCTTTTTCCAAGTAGTAAAGCTATTATATGAGTTCTATCACTCCCAGTTTATTTCAGTCAAGGAATGGAACCAGGGCTTCCTGAATACACGGCAGGCATTCTATCTAGCATTTTCCAGTTGAGCTATGGCCCCAGCCCCAAGCTTTCCTTTCTGTATGGCTGCTTACTTCAGTTTGTTGCATGTGTCATGTTGGGTAAGGCTATACTTCACATTGTTTACTAAGTCTTTCCACTGCATGGGTTCTTTAACATTATAGATAATGTTATCTTACATTTTTCCCACTTGTTAATATTTCCGAATTTTTTACAAGATGGTAAAAATTTCTGGCTTTTAAGCTATAGATTCAAATTCTTTTAAAAAAAAAAAAAACAACAAACTATGTTGTGATAGTTAATCCTGGGTGTCAAGTGTCAACTTGACACACCTGGCATTAACAAAGAGCTGAGACTACCTGAAGAGATTATATTTATTACAATATGAAGACCAGCGCTGGATCCCTTTGCAACCTCCCTTGATCTTATTGGAACCTCCCAGTAGTGGATCAGAGAAAAGAAACCATAGACAGGAGACTTTGAAGAGGAGAGACTCTCCAGGAATCCTCCAGCCTTCAGCCGCGTGGATGGGAGTGACTTAGCCTGCTAGCTTCAGCCATCAGCCATGTATCCTCTGCTATGAACGTCTGTTTCCCCTCTGGAACTGTAAGTTGAATAAATCACCCTTTCTCCCTAAGTTGTTTGACTTTGGGTGTTTTCTCACAGGAATAGTTAAGAGTAACCGTTATATACATATTTTGCATGTGTGTGTGTATATCAGAGGCACCGTGTGTTCCTGTGGAGGCCCAAGAGTGACTTCTGGCTCTTTTTTGCTTCACTCTGGAGTTTCCCAAGCTCCACTTACCAGGGCTGGAAGTGCAGGCCACTGCCATTTTCACCCTTGTATTTTTCACATAGGACCTGAGATCTGAACTCAGGACCTTCTGCTTGCGAGGCAGAGTCTTAACTTCTGAGTTATCTCTACAGCCCAAGAGAGGGGAACTCTTCAATCACTATATTGCCAGGAATACTGCATTTCCATAAAATTTAGCCTTGTCCACTTTTTTATTCATGGACTAGGCCTAGTTAGAGTAGTTAGTATCAATTGAGAAAGAAAATGATGTCACTGCACAGCAAAAAGGTCAAACCATTGATTTTTTTTTCCTCTCAAAAGTCTGATCCAGAGAACCTAAAAGCCTTTGCTATTTCCTGAGCAGCATCTAAATTTATCCTAATGAGATCATAGGGTGCTGCCCCTCTTTCAATTTCAGGTCAGAGCCTGACAGTTACATAGAACTCATGCTTTGGGGCTAGGAAAATGGCGCAGGTCCTTTACGAAAGGACCTGAGTTTGTATTCTTCAATCCCACATAAAAATGCTGGGTGGATATGACAGTGACCTTTAATTTTGACCCCGGGAAGGCAGAGCCTGGGAAACCCCGGAGCAAAGTAATTAGGTGGTAGAGCAATCCAGGATGATTCCCAATGCCATCCTTGGGTCTCTAAATGCTCAAGTACCTTCTATACATGCCCTTACACACAGGTACACACAGGCACACACATACACACACACACACACACACACACACACATACACACACACACACACGCATGCAAAAAGAAAAAGTCACAAAAACTTATGCTTTGGACAGATCTGGAGTGGGGGAAAAATGCTATGATTAAGCACAGAGTTTGCAGACTTCCTGCTAAGTCTGGGCTGCATTAGAATTGAACTGTGGGACACTCCGTTGGCACAGAAGACTCCCCCCCTTTAGCAAAGGACACTCATTTGGTGTCCGAAGGGCTGACAGAGATAATGCTGAGTTCAGAATCTTCCAGTGATTTTGAGTGGATGATTGCTGGTCAAAATTGCATATGTGGAACAGATCTGAGAGGAAGTGAAGGAGGGTGTGTGAAGAAGAATTTTTTTATTCTTTACTTTTTTGGCTGCTCAAGTTTCTTTCACTTCCTGCCTAGGAGCAAGCCTGTGAGCTGCGTTTGTAGTAGATGTGTTTAGGTTAGGAACCGGTTAAACCCTGTGAGTGTGTTTCCTTAGCAACTGTGGACCAAGTAGACTGCAGTGGTCAGCTACCTCTGTGTGGTTTCCTTTACAGATTCTTGTTTCTATAAAGTTATTAGGGGCCAGAAAGATGGCTCAAGAGTTAAGCGTCTGCCTCGCAACCAGAAGGTCCTGAGTTTGGATCCCAGATCTCACTTAAAAAATGCCAGAAGGAAATAAAATGGTAGTGGTTTATACTTCCAATCCTGGAAGGTAGAGCCTGGGAAACTTCAGAGCAAAGCAAAGAGGAGGTAGAGCAATCCAGGATGATTCCCGAAGTCATCCCTGGGCATCCACAGGCACACACGGTGCCCTCTGATACACACACAAACACAAACACACACACATACACACACACACACACACTAACACACACATTAAATAAACAGTAGTATTAGTTCACTTAAATTTTAGAATTTTCTAGAAATCTTTTTTTAAAGATTTTTTAAAATTTTTATTATTATTATTATTTATTCAACTGTGCGCATGTGCGTGTGTATGTGTGTGTGTGTCTGTGTGTGTCTGTGTGTGTCTGTGTATGTGTAGAACCACGGACGAATTCGCGAACCACCATGGACGCCTCCACCTCCTTCTGCCCCGGGATTCACAGGCTCCGCCCTACCAGGGCCAGAAGCGCAGGCCGCCCCCGCTTCCGCCTGGCGTCTATACATGGGATCTGGGATCCGAACTCAGGAACTCAGGACCTTCCGCCTGCAAGGCGGAGGCTTAACCCCTGAGCCACCTCTCCAGCCCCAAATTTTCTAGAAATCTTAAGGATGTCATTCCTAAAGCCTATGTAAATGGTCCACCAATTTTCATGCTCCACCCACTCTAGGCAGACTCAACATAGATATTTAATTACTGTTTCAAACACTCTGCATACAATCACCTCTTCTCATTACAGCCCATAGTTTCTAGGACTCAACTAAGTACAGATAGAAGAGACTGTCATTTCTGAGATTTTTTTTGGAGGGTGGGTTCTTTTTATCTTTTTATATATATATATATATATATATATATATATATATATATATATATTTCTCTGTGAGAGAGAGAGAGAGAGAGAGACAGACAGACAGACAGACAGACAGACATAGAGAGAGAGAGAGAGAGAGGGCACTGTGTGTTCCTGTGAAGGATGAAGGATAACTTCAGTAATCATCCTGGATTGCTTCTACCTTCTTCTTGCTTTGCTCTGCGATTTCTCAGGTTCTGCCTACCAGTGCCAGAAGTGCAGACCCCCACCATTTCTCCCTGGTGTTTTTTATGTAGGATCTGAGATCCAAACTTAAGACCTTCTGCTTATGAGGCAGGCTCCTAACCCATGAGCCATCTCTCCAGCCCATCCTGAGATTTGTATGTTTTTCATTTCTTCTTACAGCCGGCCATTACTCTTACTAAGTTCCATTAAATATATTGCCTACAACATGGTGATCCATGCAGTTGCCTTGGGAAATATGAAAGACAGTAAAAAGAACACACGCAGAGAAAGAAATATAGAAAACAGTTCTCCAGGGCAGTAGGAAATCCCACTGCCTCCTAGAGGGAAAGCTGTAAGAAGACTTGCCCAGTCCCATCAGACTTTATTTATAATCAGGGGGTTGGGAATCTGTATACAAATCCAAGCGTGGGATGACCTGCACAATGACTAACATGTCAACGACCGCCCCCCCAAAGTCTAGCATGGATCACAGGCACTAGGATCCTTAGAGGCAAGAGATTAACAGTCGTTATAGCATTCCCATACTAAGGGGAGCCCAAGAAAGGGCTCTGGGCTATGCCACTGAGTCCTTACCCTTTACTAGGGTGGAGGACTCAGAGGGAGGTTTGCATTCACACAAAAGGATGCTTCAGGGGATGGGAAGGGGGAAGGGGGAAGGAGAGGCACTGGGAGAAGAGAAGGGAGAGGGTAAAAGGAAGGGGAAAAGGGGGAGGGTGCAAGGAGGACTGGGGAGGGGTGGAGAGAGGGAGAGGACCGGGGTACTTATTGGGCTTGTATGATGGGGGAAAATATAAAAAAATCCAGGCATGGGGATTCCAATTGGTAGTAAGGAGAGGTAGGATTGTGGGAAGCCTTTCCTAGTTTCTAGTGTGTTCTTGAATTGCTATCCTGGGAGCCAGAAAATCAAATCCTTCCAGATATTTAACACAGGTCAGAGAGACATGAGACATTTCCAGTCAAACAGGAATCCCTAAGATTTCAGGCTATGACTTTATTCCAATAGGAGCTCCAGAAAACACCAGTGTGTTTCTGTACCCCCATCTTCCACAGAAAGCTCATGATTTTTTTTATTAATACATTTTTATTATTATTTCAGCTCATACAAACTTAATAGGTACACCAGTTCCCTCCCTCCCTCCTCCTCCCCCCAAACCCCCTGCTCCCCCTCCCCTCACCCCTCCCTCCCCATCCCCCGTGCCTCCCGCCCCAATTCCCAGAGTCCTTTCTTGTGCATGCCTACTCTCCTCTGGGCCCTCCTCTCTGATGACGTACAAGGACCCAGTGACATTTCCCTGAACCCAGAAAGCTCATGATTTTAACTGCTCTCAGCCTTTCAAATTTTCTCAAGGTATGAGATTCCCTTTTCATCCAGCAGCTTCCAGTAACACTTTCTGCTAGGTGCCTCCCCACATAACCCCAGTTTGTAGGGTATTATCTAAGTCATGTCTTTGCTCAATATCTAATTAATAAAAAAGTACCTAAAATTTAGAAGATTTCTGGAGGACATTAGAACTCCTTTGATAGGAAGACATGTCATCATAATCATTACAAAGAAGACATCTTTGTCACACTCTGGGGTCAACAGCTTGACCACTAGCAGCCGACAACATTTTGGAATTACCAGTTAGGACCTATTTGCTAATATCAAAGACATATCATTTTTCTTTTGCATAATTTTTCTGCCTGTTTTTTCCTTTGCCATAGGACTTCACATCAATTTTTATGTTTTGATCATTTTAGAAAACTCATTCGCTTAATTATAAATACATCATAAATGCTTTGATTTGATGGTTGACAACTGTTGTGACTTAATGTCTTGTCCACAAAATTTAATACTTGTATTGTGGAAGTTCTGGCCTCTGTCTCCTTGTAATGAAAATCCTTGTTGATGATATTTTTTATAGGCATAATTACAGATTCAAATGGTCTCCTCATAGACATAGGTCCTCTTGTGGAAGAGGTTTTATAAATTTATTTATTCATTCATTCATTTAGTTTGTGTGTGTGTGTGTGTGTGTGTGTGTGTGTGTGTGTGTGTGTGTGTATCAGAGGGCACTGTGAATCCCTGTGGAGGACCAAGGATGATTTCAGGAATCATCCTGGATTGCTTCTATCTCCTCCTTGCTTTCCTCTGGGATTTCCCAGGCTCTGCCCACCAAGGCTGGAAGTGCAGGCCTCTGCCACTTCTGCCTGGCATTTTTACGTGGGACCTGGGACCCAAACTCAGGATCTTCTGCTTGAGAGGCAGAATCTTAACCCTTGAGTCATCTATCCAGCCCTGAGTTTTCATTTTTGTAAAAGATTATGTAAAACTCTCAATATATCATTGCATTATAATGTAAAATATACTCATAATAATATAATGTAATATAAAATTTTCACAATAATGTAATGTAATATATTCATAATAATGAAATAATGTAATGTAAATGCACATTCATAGTAAAAGTGCACGTTTGTGTTTTTTTGGTTGTTCTAATTTGATGCAAGTGTCCATTCTCCAATGAAGCTTGAGGATTTAGACATGCCTGGGAGGAATTGATAGATAAAGCAAGCCCTAAACCAGCCTCCAATAGATGGTTTAATGTGGGATTATCCAGCCCATGGTATGGGGGGGCATTCTCTGGGCAGGTGGATGAGATAAAGAGAATTGGTTGAATAGTCTCATATACTTTGGCAGAAGATCAAGCAAGAAAGTATTTTCAATAAATCACCCTTCTCCTGAAACTCTGGGTGTTTCAGAGTTTTTACCTTTTCATAAGAGGTCGGGTGAGGTTTCCTGCAATTCCTCATCTCTGCCTTTTGTTCTAATAACTGGTTCTCTACTTGATCCTTGTGTGTGTGTGTGTGTGTGTGTGTGTGTGTGTGTGTGTGTGTGTGTGTGTGTTTATCAGAGGGCACTGTGTGTGCATGTGGAGTACCAAGGGTGACTTTGCTTAGCTCTGGGATTTCCAAGGCTCTGCCCACCACGGCTGGAAATGTAGTGTACCACTGTTTTCCCCTGGTGCTTTTTATGTGGGATCTGGGATCTGAAACTCAGGACCTTCTGCTTGAGAGGCATGCATGGAAAAGGGTGTACCCAACAGCTTTCTGGTCAGATTGAAGGCCCAACTTTCACCAAGGATCATATTCCTGGAACTGAAATCTATAACAAGAATCTATAAAAAGACTGAACAAAGGTCCTAAAGAGATTGCAAGCTATGAAGGCTTAACTCTAAAAAAATTATATCAAACTGTATTTTAAAAAAACCCTATTATACCCATAGCATGGAGGAACACTCAGCACTCAATACAGAAGTTGCCTTCTAAACTGGAATATGGTTTTCACAGAAAACCACAGCTGGATAAAATGCAGAAAATTAGTGGCTGCAAGAAAATAGGAGAGAGACTGGCAGGGAAAAAGAAAAGTTGTAATGAGGCCATGCATGGATGGAATTGGGAATTAAGGTGTAAAAATACTGTAAGTTCACTATAGTTATATATGATATGCAAAAATGATATTATATATAGTTTTATATATATGTATATATAACACAAAAAACTTCATAATGCAATTTAATCTCAATTAAAACAGACTTCACTCTTGATCCAAAGTGCTTTCACTTTTATTGTCTACCATGGTGAAGTTTAAAAACTTTCTACCATGGTGAGGTTTCTCAATTTAAAAGAACCAAGTGTCCTGGTGAGGGGCATCTTGGGTTTAAAGCTTTGTCTCAGAAGCAAAAAAACAGAGTTGGATCCCTGAATCCCATACTAGTTGGTGTCATGTGACAGACCACCTGTAAATCAAGCCCACAACACAAATCCTGGAATTCCTGAGAGCAAGCTGGATAGCCACACTACAATTAATAACATGCTCCATGTTTAATTAGAGACCAAGGCTAATGAAATAAGACAGAAGAGAAAACAGAGATGATTCTCATACTACCCTTGAGCTTTTACAGGCACACATACTTAAGTGTACTCAGGTACCTGTGCTCACACACATGTTTATGCCAATCCATGTGCAAAAGCACTTACACACACACACATACCCATCTAGATGATAGTTATGAATACTGCACCTGCCAAGCAGATTCTGTGTTGAGATTTTGGTGGATGTGTTTTAATCGCTGTTTCTTTTTTTTTTTTTTTAACATTTTTTATTATTATTTCCGCTCATACAAACTTAATAGGTAGACCAGTTCCCTCCCCCCTTCTCCTCCCCCCGAACCCCCTGCTCCCCCTCCCTCCCTCCCCATCTCCCAGTGCCTCCCCCCCATTCCCAGAGAGTCCTTTATTGTGTATGCCTAACTCTCCTCTTGGTCCTCCTTTCCGATGACATAAAAGGACCCAGTGGCATTTCCCTGAACCCTTTCTCGTGTTCCCCTTAAGCATAGGAACACTTCTGTGGCCATCAATCCCTTGCCTCCAAGGATCTTGGTGCCTTTAGCCGATGTTAGAATTTGTGAGGTCAATAGTGTGACGGACATGGCGCAGGGCATGCAAAGTCCTATTATGATTGCTTCAGCCCTATCTAGTGTGGAGACTCTTCAAATCATTGCTCCCCCCATCCTTTTGCTCTTACAATCTTACCGCCCCCTCTTCCGCAGATGTCCCTGAGTTTTCAGGATGGGGGGAGATTAGGCTGGCTTAGTTCTATGTGGATGATATAGAGTCTCTGAAGTTCTGGATTGTGGTTTGTTGATTTTCTTTTGCAGTTTTGCTACTCCTGCAATGCCCTTCACTCCATCCTGATGGGCACTGTATGTCACCCCCTGGTCAGAGACAAAAAACTGTTAAACTGGAGTCTTGTTATAATAGCACATTCAAGGGTAGATGTAATAAAAGTAGGAAACCTCGGTGAGGGAGGGATCAGTCACCCATTTGCAAAATGACCTCTTTTCATCTGCCAGACTATATGCCCTCCCCTTCTGGTGAGATCATACCCCCTCAGTTGTACATGATCAGGAATGAACATCTGTGAACTTAACCAGGTGTCACATTACTTACTTGCAATCCTTGGAGGTCGATTTTCTCTGCTGTAACATGGTCCCCTCTCTCCTTGTGTCTGGTGTGCCCCTCCAACCCCATCCCTCCTATTCATAATCCTTGCAATTACTGTAGGTAATACGTAGATTTACCCATGAGTGTCTCAAGATGGGCTGGGTGAGTTTGGTACTAGGAGCCACCTATTAGGGAGTACATACGGCGCTTAACTTTTTGGAATTGGGATACTTCACTTAATATAATTGTTTCTAATGACATCCATTTCCCAGCAAATTCCAGTAATTCATCATTTTTGATGGCTGAGTAGTACTCCATTGTATAGATGTACCACCGTTTCCTTATCCACTCGTCAACTGTTGGACATTTAGGTTGATTCCATGACTTTGCTATTGTAAACAGTGCTGCTATGAACATGGTCGTGCTTGTGCTATCGAAGCGAACCTCTGCTGCATGGGGGGTTATTCCCAAAAGTGGAATAGCAGGGTCATATGGCATTTCAATCTTTAATTTCTTTAAGAATCTCCAGATGGCTCGCCAGAATGGCTGTATGAGCCTGCATTCCCACCAGCAATGTAGCAGAGTTCCCCTCTCTCCACATCCTCTCCAGCACTTGTTGTTGTTTGTATTGTGTATTTTTGCCATCCTGACCGGGGTGAGATGATATCTCAGGGAGGTTTTGATTTGCATTTCCCTGATGGCTAAAGAAGTGGAGCATTTTTTAAGATATTTGTTAGACATTTTAATTTCATCCCTGGTAAAGTTTCTTTGAAGTTCCAGGGCTCATTTTTTAATTGGGCCATTGGTTTCTGTGGTGTTTAATTTTCTAAGTTCTTTGTGCACTCTGGACAGTAGAGCTCTATCAGATATGTGGTTAGTGAAGATTTTCTCCCAGTCTGTGGGTTGCCTTTGAGCTTGTGTTACAATTTCTTTATCTGAACAGAAGCTCTTTAATTTCACAAGATCCCAACTGTTGAGAGTTGGTAGCAGTGACTGTACCATTGGATGTCTGTTTAGGAAATGTTGGCCTAGCCCAATCAGCTCAAGGGAGTTACCTATCCGTTCAGTTATGGTTTTTATAGTCTCTGGCCTGATATCAAGGTCCTTGATCCATTTGGAATTAAGTCTTGTACATGGTGACAAGTATGGGTCCAGCTTTAATCTTCTGCATGTGGAGATCCAGTTTTGCCAGCACCACTTGTTGAAGATGCTGTTCTTTTTCCGTTGGATTCTTTGGCCCTTTTGTCGAAGATCAAATGGCTGTATTTTTGTGGGCTTATATCTGGGTCCTCAACCCTTATCCATTGATCTGTGTGGTTTTTTGGAGCCAGTACCAGGCTGTCTTTATAACTATGGATTTGTAGTATAGACTAAGGTTCGGTATGGTAATACCTCCAGCAGTGTTTTTGTTACTCAGGATTGTCTTTGCTATCCTGGGTCTTTTGTGCCTCCATATGAACTTTGAGATTGTTTGGTCAACTTCTTTGAAGAATTGCTTTGGGATTTTAATTGGTATAGCATTGAATTTGTATATTGCCTTTGGTAGGATGGTCATTATGACGATGTTGATTCTGCCAGTCCAGGAGCATGGGAGGTCTTTCCACCTTCTGATGTCTTCTGTAATTTCTTTCTTTAGGGTTTTAAAGTTTTCATGTAAAGGTCTTTTATCTCCTTGGTTAGGTTTATACCAAGGTATTTCATTTTTTTAGGGGCTATAGTAAATGGGATTGTTTCTCTCAGGGCTTTTTCACTTCTTTCATTCTGGGCATATAGGAAGGCCTCTGATTTTTGCACATTTATTTTGTATCCTGCCACCCTGCTGAACTTCTCAATTAATTCCAGGAGCTTCCTGGTGGAGTTTTTGGGATCCCTCAGGTATAAGATCATGTCATCTGCAAATAGGGATAGCTTGACTTCTTCCTTGCCGATTTGAATCCCGCTTATGTCCCTTTCTTGTCTTATGGCTTCAGCTAAGACTTCAAGTACAATATTGAATAGAAGTGGTGAGAGTGGACAGCCTTGTCTAGTTCCTGATCGAAGTGGGAATGCTTCCAATTGTTCCCCATTGAGCACAATCCTTGCTGTGGGCTTGTTGTATACAGCTTTTATTATATTGATAAAGGTTCCTTCCATTCCTACTGTCTCTAGCATTTTGATCATAAAAGGCTGTTGGATCTTGTCAAAGGCTTTTTCTGCGTCGATCGAGAGTATCATGTGGTCTTGGACTTTGGACTGGTTTACATGATGAATTACATTTATTGATTTTCGTATGTTGAACCAACCTTGCGTGCCAGGGATGAAGCCTACTTGGTCCCTGTGAATGATCGTTTTGATATTTTTTTGAATCCTATTTGGTAAGACTTTGTTGAGAATCTTTGCGTCTGTGTTCATCAGGGAGATTGGCCTATAGTTTTCTTTCTTAAGTGAATCTTTATTAGGTTTTGGGATTAAAACGATATCAGCTTCATAGAAGGAATTTGGTAGTGTTCCTTCCTTTGCTATTTGATGGAACAGTTTAAGGAGTATTGGTGTTATTAACTCCTTAAATGTCTGGTAGAACTCTGTGCTGAATCCATCTGGTCCAGGACATTTTTTGGTGGGAAGATTCGAGATTACTTCCTCAATTTCCTTATATGTTATAGGGCCATTTAAGTAATTCACAACTTCCTGATCCAATTTAGGTAAGATGTGTTTACTTAGAAATTCATCCATCTCTTGTGTGTTGTCAAACTTCACAGAGTATAAGTTTTTGAAATATGATGTTATAACTCTCTGGATTTCTTGGGTATCAGTAGTGATTACTCCATGTTCATTTCTAATTTTGTTAATTTGGGTTTTCTCTCTCTTGCTTTTGGTTAATTTAGCTAGGGGTGTATCTATCTTATTGATTTTTTCAAAGAACCAGCTTTTTGACTGGTTGATTTTTTCTATCGTTTTCTTAGTCTCGATTTCAGATATTTCTCCCCTTATTTTGCTAATCTCCTCTGTTCTACTACTTTTGCGATCAGATTGCTCTAGTTTCTCTAAAGCCTTAAGCTGCATCGTTAAGTTATTTATTTCTGATGTTTCCATTTTTTTGATGTAGGCATTAAGAGCTATGAACTTACCTCTTAGAACAGCTTTCATTGTGTCCCAGAGATTTTGGTAAGTTGTATTTTCGTTATTGTTCACCTTCAGGAAATCTTGAATTTCCTTTTTAATTTCTTCCTGAATCCAGTTCTCATTCATCATCATATTGTTAAGTTTCCAGGAGTTAGTGTATTTTCTCTTGTTTGTTGTGTTGTGGATGTCCAGCTTTAGGCCGTGGTGGTCTGATAGGGCACAGGTTAGAATTTCAACTTTTTTGTATATGCGTAGATTCGTTTTGTGGCCCAATATGTGATCTATTTTGGAAAAAGTTCCGTGTGCTGCTGAGAAAAATGTGTATTCTTTTGTGCGTGGGTGAAAAGTTCGATAGAGATCTGTAAGGTCCATTTCTTTAAGGGTTTGATTAAGTTCCAAAGTGTCTCTGTTAAGCTTTTGACCTGTTGATCTATCCCATGTTGAGAGGGCGGTGTTGAAGTCCCCAAGAATTATCGTTTGGGGGTTGATTTCTTGCTTTAGGTGTTGTAGGGTTTTCTTAATGAATGTGGAGGGGCCCGTATTGGGTGCATAAATGTTCAGGATTGTGAAGTCTTCCTGGTGAATTGTACCTGTGACTAAAATGTAGTATCCATCTGTGTCTCTTATGATTTTTTTTGGTTTGAAGTCCACTTTGTCTGAAAGCATAATTGCTACCCCTGCCTGTTTCCTGGTTCCATTCGCTTGTAAGATTTTGGACCAGCCTTTCATTCTTAGGATGTGCCTATCTTTTGTGGTGTGATGAGTTTCCTGAAGGGAACAGATTGTTGGATTGTGGTTTTTAATCTAAGTTTGTAATCTGTGTCTCTTAATCGGCGAGTTAATACCATTGACATTTAATGTTATAATGGAGAAATTATTTTTAATTCTGGACATTTTTTATGTTTAGATTTTGTAAGCATGTTGTTTGATATTTATGTTTTGGTGGTATTATACTTCCCTTCTGTCCTCCTGGATACGCTTGTTTTTTTCTTCAAGCTTGAGTATCAGTTCTAGGATTTTTTGAAGGCCTGGTTTGGTAGACATGTATCCCTTCAAGTTGTCTTTGTGCTGGAAAACTTTTCTTTCTCTCTCAATCATGACAGATAGTTTTGCCGGGTATATCAGTCTGGGTTGGCAGTTTTGCTCATTTAATACTTGAAGTATGTCTCTCCAAGCTCTTCTTGCTTTTACTGTTTCCATTGAGTAGTCATTTGTTATTCTAATAGGTTTACCTTTAAAAGTGAGTTGCTTTTTTTCTCTTGAAGCTCTCAGCACCTTTTCTTTGTCTTGAATGTGGAGTGTTTTGACTATTATTTGCTGTGGCGATTTTCTATTTTGGTCGTATCTGTTTGGGATGCGGAATGCCTCTTGTGTTTGGATAAGCCTCTCATTCTTTAATTGTGGGAAGTTTTCATTTATGATGAATTGAAATATTTCCTCAGGTGTGGTATTTTGGGATTCTTGTTCTGGTATTCCATGAATGCGCATGTTAGGCTTCTTCAGGGTTTCCCATATCTCTTGACTGTGCCTCTCCAGTATCTTTTTGGCTTTAACAATCTCTTCCATTGAGCTGGTTAATTCTCCCACTTTGTCTTCAAGATCTCAAATTCTATTTTCTGCCTCATTTGTTCTGCTGATAAGACTCTCTGTTGAGTTTTGGGTTGAAGATAACTTGTCTTTTAGTTCAATTTTAAACTCTGCCTGAGACTGTTTTAATTGCTCCATACCTATTTTTGTTTCTTGCACTGTTTTTCTCAACTCCTCCAAGTGCCTGTTGTGTTCCTGTTCAAAGTGGTTGATACGGTTGTTTAACTCTTCTCGGATTTCCTCTTTCATAGTATTAATCATGGTAAGGATCATACTCTGAAAGTCGTTATGTTGGGTCTGGCTTCCATGGCTATTTTCTGTGGATTTGTTCTGGTCGGAATCCCTCATTATGGGATTGATTCTTTCGGCAGGAGATTGGTCTTCTTGGGTTTTGTTTCTCGTGGATCTGCACTTTGACTTGTACATTGTTGTTTTGTTTTTAGGACCTTTCAGTTTCTGTGTTTTTCACTGAATCAACGTAGTTAGTATTGTTACGCTTGCCAGTTATTACTAGTGCTTACCTTGGATTGGGTATGTTTGTGTATTGTTATTATTATATCCTAGATGAGGCTACTAGGCTGTTAGTACATCAGTTAAGTCAGGTTATGTTACCAGGGGGTGAATATTAGTTTGGTAGTGCACTTTTACGATTTAGTTTCTTGGTGAAATGTAGGGGTGAGTGGTGTACTCCCTGGAGTTGTATGTTGTGGGGTGGCTGTATGAGAAAGTTGATCTACAGCATTGATACTTTAAAGGATCAGTAAGGTGAAAAGAAAAAGTTTACTTATCTTTGGGCTGGATGAGAAGAAACTCGCCCACGTGATATAATGATTGTAGTGGAGTCCAGATGTATGGCCTGTGCTCCCTTTGTTCCTTAGAATTTTGCTTGAGTTTCCTTTGGGCTCTATTGAATTCTGAGTAGCAGTGTGTCTTCCGTGGACCACGTGTGTAGGTCCCCGGTGGGCCAGAGAGGCAGAGGGTCTGATGTTGATGGCAGAATTCTTCACCTGCGACCTTGGGCGGGGGTGGGGTGGTGCGGAGGGGGCTGGGGTCGGTCCGGGCGGGGGGGGGGGGGGGCGCAGGCCAAGCCACAGTCGGCCTGGGTGCTCGCCACCGCCGGGACGCGTGGGGCTCCGGGTTGGTTGGGGGCTGGGCTGTGCTCTCTCCTTAATCGCTGTTTCTAATGTAACTTTGCAGTATTGATTAATTGTTTATTTGATCCTTACTGGAATGGTTATCCTGGCATAGTGTCCACATGTCCTGGAGTTTTGAGGTCATACTATGTTCCATGCTGTCCAGTTTTGTTCACACTTTCCATGAAATGAGCCTTCAGGAAGAAATTGTGCCAAAGGAAGAAGAGGAGAGAATAATGCTTGAATATGTGCCAGTGTAGTGTGCTGAAGTGGATGACATTTGACATCAACAGTGTCCATGCTGAAGACTTGTATTGCTGCTTTTTCCTCAATTACAAAAATTTGACACTCTTTTGTTTGTAAGCAGCTAAATCTAGATATTAACATACATCATAAGTGAAAAGAAAATGGGTAATGGTAAACAGCACTTTTCTTTATTTTCTTTTTTTTAAATTTATTTCTTCCCCTCATATAAAATTGATAGGTATCCCATTCCCCTCCTTCAGTCCACCCCTCCCTGGATCCCCTTACTCCCTCTCCCTCTTTCCACCTTCCCTTCCCCCTTCCCTCCCCTTCTCCCAGTGCCCCCTCTCCCCCATTCCTGGAGCATCCTTTAGTGTGCATGTCAAATTTCCTCTCTGATGAGGTGTAAGGACTCAGTAGTTTTGCCTAGAGCTCTTTTTTGTGTTCCCCTTTGTAAACAGCACTTTTAAATGACAGAACGGTTACTTTGTAACACGTGACTTAAGTAAAATTCCTATTTTTATTAATATTTGAATTGTAAAAAAGTCTTACACAAAATCCTTAAATGAGTGAAATATAGGTCTCTACTGTATTGTCTTAGGAATGATGCTAACAGTTTTTTAATGTGTCTAGTTGATGCCATCTATAAAACTATATTTCTTTTTTTTTTAAGGGAACAAGTGGTTTATTTTCTCTTAGGATTCCTGGTATAAAACTATATTTCTCAGAAAGTCACATTCCCAATAATGAAGGATTAGGACTTTGCACACAGGCATTGAATAGATGTAGTTCATTGACAAATTTGTTGTCAGCTTTTAAGGTGGAATTGAATCGCCACTTCATAAATATAGATGTTGTTACCAGAAATCAGAACAACCTGCTCAACAATGACCTTTGAATATACAAGTGCTTTCCCAAATAAATAGACATAGAAAAACACATTTTAATTTATTTTATCTGAATGAATGTATCCAGTAGTATTACCATGAGATAGAAGCGATATAAATAATTTTTGATATTTTGTTCATTATTTTCAAGAATGTTTTAAATTTATTAACCATGCTTAAAATCACACTATGTGTTATTTACAATGCTCAGTAAGGATATACATTTGGTGGTTTTCTAATAAGCAAAAGCTCATGTTGAAATTAATAGAAAATTAAGGAGAAAATGCACAGAATGTTCACATGTTCCCTATAGTTTTCTGCCTATATATATCCCTTTTAAGTACAACTTGCATTACTATATCAAATAGCACCACAGGCAAGTCAATATAAGTGTGTCATTATTCACTAGAGAGTTAATTTAGAGTATGATTTTCCTTTTTACATTATGGAAAGGGTGGCAAATGCACATCAACATATATCAATTACCACAGTTCCACACACACATCCAGTTTTGAAATTCACAGGAGATCCAGAGCAATAGCTATCTGCCTTGGTCACTTGTTCTTACTATTCAGTGTAGTTGGGAAGACACAAGTCATTTTCAGACATGGACTTACATTTGCCATGAGAAAGAAAGGCCATCCTAAAATCCTGTGTGATTTCAGAAAGTCAATTCTCATGCTCTGGGTATCAATGACAACACCAAGCCATATATTCAGCAAGGAGAAATGGAGATAGCAATAATAATCAAAAAGTTCAAGTTTCAGAATGTAGACAAGAGAGTTCACTTCTACACTGACTTTCAGCAACTGGCTTGGAATTTCCAGGTTAGCATGTTTATTTCTTCCCAGTCATCATGAAGCAGAAGCAGGCCTAGGGAGTTCTGTGCCTTAATATGGTACTCAGACCAATAAGAGTTTCTGGAGAATGTTCCCTGGGCTATGAGGACAATGATCACTGACTATTCTAGTGAAATCCCAATGATTTGGCAGAAGCTTGATGGGAAAGGACTGTTAATCACCTTAAATCTCACCACTTAACAGGCCTCCTCTGAGTCCCTCATTGGATATCTCCTCCAGTCACCTTCGTGAAATAGTAACTTTACATTGGCTTGGATCAATCCGTCTCATAGGAAGTTATTCACTGTGGCCTTGTCCTGTTTGGTCAAGTGTGTAACATGGCACTTGTGGATGCAGAAGAGTGTCCTCTGACATATTGCTTGACTCATGATGTCACCTGAACTCAGGACCTCAGATGCAGAGCCCCAGGGCAGAAAGTTTTCATCTTCCTCTAGAGGATATTTAAAATTTGTGTAGAGAGACCATGGGAAATTTTAGAGTTGGCACCTTTGTCAAGGAGAAAAACAATCGGCTCACACATAAACACTCAGGCAAGGCATATGCCATGACTGGCCAGGAACTTCAGCATCAGATCTACTCATGCATAGATCTCTCCAGACACTTCTACTATGTTCCTACTGATATTGATTTGCCTACCACTGCAATTTCCCCAACTTATCTATTCTGATGATGATGTAAGGTGTTTTTTAAGCATGAAAGAAAATGTATTTGTGGATGGAAATGTTGTGATAGCAGCAATATTTCCCCTTTATACCTGGCAAGTAGAATTTTCAACCCATAATCCAAGCGAATTACAATTATCAATACTGTAAGTACATGGTGGAATTCTGATTTTTCCTGTAGTGAATTTAATGAGTCCTTTATCAATGATCCCTTTATGTATCACTGTTCTGTATACCTTTCCAGACCTCTCCTCCATATTCACAGAATGGTTACTTATTCAATTTGTCTGCATGTTATCTAGTTCTCTGTCTTAAAGATGGCAAAGGAGTCAGTATTTCTTGCTTACTGGCTTATGTTTCTCAGGGCAAGCAGCTGTCTGCTTACTCTACTAAAACTGTCATTCCCAGTCCAGGCTGACATTGCATCCTGTGAGGGGTTGTTTTGAAAGCCCAGCGTAAGCGAATTTGCTAAGACCCACCGGGAGAGGCCATAGCATTTATTTCTTTTCACCCAAACTAGGACATGGCAGTGATTCTCAATTACATATATAGGTCCAAAGATTGACTTAGAGCTGTCTCTACAGCTGATACCTGCGACCAGCAACAACCTTTCCTACACAGATGAGCTACTCATTAAAAGGTCTACTCCATTATTTCCTGCTTGGGAACTTAACTGGTACCTGAAACCGAAAGACATGAAGGAATCACGGGTCAGCCTCCTGTGAGCAATTTCTATGCCAACCATTTGCTTATGCCTTAAAGGCATATGTGTCACCTGCAGATTCTGGTAATGATCAATGTAGGTTTGCAGCAAAACTTAAACTGAAAAAAGAGAGCCGTATCAGTTTCTTCATACTTCTGAGAGTATTGAAGTGACTATGTGCAGTGAATCCTGCATCTTGATCAGATGCTACAATGATAGCTGGCTGGTGGTGTTGTTGCACATATCCGTGAGCAGGGAACACAGGATTAGGAATTGAGACCTTGTTCTCACATTAGTGGACATGCATTGCTATCTTTTATTGTTCTGTGCAAGTATTTTGTGCAGGTAATTTCTGTGCAGGTAATTTACTGCATGCAGACACTTCTCTCATTTATGTGCTTTCAGTGGAATTATTTACTGAACTTATTTTGTAATGAGCATTTGCATCTTATTATTTTTGATGGGCAGAATCTTTATTTTTATTTCTGGTTCTTGGTGATTATCACTGTTCCTTTGAGATCTTTGGAGACCCACATGTTTGCAGAAGTCTGGTCTGGGTCTTCTGAGATTGGGGAAAGGAAAATAATGTTTTGAATGTGAGCCTGAGCAAAAAAATGTTCTTGGAGAAACAGTCCAAAGATGTTTTGTAGGCATCAAGAGAAAATAGATTTTGTGTAAATAATGGATATGCAGAAATCTGCATTTCAAGATTTCTGTGTAAAAATGGATGGAAAATTACTGAGGGTAAAGACAGGTTCAGGAGTTTTACTTCTCAAAGCAATGGAGAGAGTTCTTGCTAAAACCGCTCAAGAAGATCATACAGCAGTATTTTTGAGATACAAAATGTCAGTGAATGCTAGTGTTTTCTAACAAATTTTTATCTTAATGGACTTTACCATGTGAACCTGGAATCCAAAGGGGAAAGGACAAAGATTTAAATTTTCTCAGGAATCCGGTCTTTGTCCTGAGCGAAAACAATGTGTGTCTTGTTTTCCAGGGGCTTCAGGTACACTGCTTGCTGGGGGTGGGGGGAGGATTTTACTTGTCTTCACAGACAGAGAAGCTAGGTGAAATTCTCTGGCTTTCTCCTCTCATCATCTCAGAAAAGTCTCTCCCCAGAAAAGTGTCACCAAAACTCTGTGTATGTGTGAAAAAGAACTGTTGAGGATTTATCATAAATTTATGTCTTGTGTGAATTATCTTTGTGCAGTAATTTGTTAAAGACCTATTAGCAGAGTTAATCTCTTTTGAATTTCACCTAAAATAGTTTATTCTAAGGGAAATTATCTTTTTGCATAGTGACTTGTGTTTGATTGTCTCTATCATATTTTCTTTGCTTTTCGTTGTGTGACTCCATGTAATGAATTATAGCATTATAGTTTGAAGGTCTAAAGTAGATGTAGGAGGTGCAAACATACGCATCTTAGGAAGAGTGAAATGAGATTAGGAAAATATGTTTTCTTGGTTTTCTCACCCTGTACCATGTATTCCCTGCATTATCACAATAATCTTTTCATAGAAAATGTCAACATATATATTAATTCCTATATGGATATATTTTCTTGACCTTTGCTGGTGAACAAAATAAATTTTTGGACAAGAATATTTTATAATCTCCACATATCAGTATATCATATATCTTATAAAGCTGATGCTTCAACCTCTGTGAATTATGCTGATATGATTTCCTTTACAACATGAAGAAGTAAGGGAGAAGAATCACACCTTGTAGTTTAGATGTATTTTAGCATTCAAAGAACATTCTGCCTGTGTTTTTTGAAGTATGCTTTACATTTTTATTTCCTTCAATATGATGCTTTAAAATTCCATTGCATTTTCATGCTTTTTGGTCTTCTTTTTCTTGGGATGAGAGAGGGAGAAAGCTTATCTGTGACACATTCACATGTTTAAGTCAAAACTTTAACTAGCTCTCTACATTCACCATTAGGTCTATGGGTATCATATTGAGTATTACAATTTAGCATGCACTTTCCGCTATCTTGAGCCATGGTATTGTCATGTGTGTATGTGTGTGTGTGTGTGTGTGTGCACGTGCATGTGCACGTGCAAAATTCATATTATACAAAATTGTAGAAAGGATTATTTCCAGTGTAAGTCATATGGAAAAGTTGATACTCTAAGTGTTGCCCTCACTACGCATTAACTTTTCTTTATGCAGCAGAATTACAATCAAATTACAGAAATTTCATGACAAAATATAATTCCTCAGGTCAAAGATCATAAAAGGTGGGGTACAAAAAATTTGGGATGAAGGAAGAAGGATTGGGAACAAGCAATAAAGAAAATTTTTGCTTAGTATTTTCAGGAAATTGATGAGGATTGTAAGACACACATTTGGTGAGGAAGTCATGATTACTATATTTCCTAAAGACAAACTTCAATTCAGAAAAATCACTCTGACTGTGTTTAGATGTCCTGTTGGAGTCCAAGAATGAAAATTAGCTCATAATATTTTGAGTTCTTAACAAAATATTGATTTTTTTAACCCTCAGTAACAGATTTAGCTGTTACATAAGTATTGGACAAAGCCCTAGGAACACACTCAGCTAACTCCCCTTGGATCTAATTAAAATCCTGAAGTTAGGTCCTGTAACATACTCAGTTGTTCAGAAAGATTTTCACTTGGACTCCCTGAAAACTATAACATTGAACACTTATTTTGAATACCTGGGCCTCACAACGTTCTCATTTGTTCTTTGGTTATAAAAGTTTTATTTCAGAACATGACAGTTTGTTTCCTCTCAAACTGGATTAAATTTCTGAAAAGTGATCACCTCTATTTGGCTTAGACTAAGAGACTATTATATCTACTTTGAAGCATAGACATTTTTGTAACAAATAAATACATTTAATTTCTATAATTAACCAAGCAGTTATAGACAATAAAATTATGTCATTGAGATAATTGCAGTTCTGCATTATTGAGAGCATGTCTACTGAAGAAATATATGAAGAATAAAATGGACTAAAGATTCAGCATCTTAATAAAAGGCACAAGGAAAACTTCATGTATTTTATAATTGTGTAGGTAAGTATGGGGATATTGCTGATGATTTTCAAAACAGGTCAATATCATGAACACTGTGTAATCAATTAAATGAATCTTCATTCCTTTTATTAATCTCAGAAAGTAAATTAACTGTAAGCCATTCTTATAAATAAGAGAGTAACCTAAATGCTTGAGAATTATCTAGTCAAGAAATATTTCTTATAGATATATATAGATTATGAAAACAAAGGTGGACTCCACTGCAGAACAAAGAATATAGAACTAAATCTTAATCCTGAAAGAAAATGAAATCCACAGAAGAGAAACTAGAGATATAATATGTCAAAATGTAAGTTATTGGAGGGAATGGGAAAGTTTATAAATGTTCAAATAATTACTTCGTCCCTAACTTGTATGGAGTATCTTGCATATCGTTACTCCTCCCCATCTTTAGGCTCTTACAATCTTGTTGCCCCCTCTTCTGCAATGTTCTATGAACCTTGAAGTGTGTGGATAAAGGGTTCATTTTCAAAGTCCAAATTAGTGAACTCCAAGTTTCAGCTCATTAATCATTAGTATATGAATGGGAACTATTTCCCACATGGGGAATTTACTAACACATACACTAGTAAGATATGGTATGACATTTGTCTGTTAAAACTCTTGTTATAGGTGGGTCAACAGTAGCCACACCGAATATATTGAGCATAATTAAGTTATTGCTTAATTATATAGCTCATTACTCCATCTAAACACAAATTCTGAAGTACCATCAAAAAACAAAAAAAATATTTTTCACACTGATTGGAGGTTGAGAGAGCAAGGTGAAGACACCAGTATCTTTGGAGATGTATGAGGGTCTGCTTTCTGATTCCTGAACAGCAGTATGCTGGATTTGATTTCATATGACAAAGATAATGACAGCTCTTTCTGAGTACTCAAAAGGACAATAATCTCACTCAGGAGACTTCTTCAATCATTAACTCACCTTTGTTCATCAGTTGAGATCTCCTTTTCTAATCCCTTCCAGATAACATAAAAGATGACAATGTATCAGTTCAAAGAATCGAGCTGCAATCCATAAAGAACCTTGGATTTGACTTAAAGATAATCATGTTTTGAAAATCCTTTCCTAATGATCCCTCTTTCTTCTTCATAGGGTTAAGCCCAGGAACTACCAGCTTTTTCTGTCCATGATGTTTGCCATTGAAGAGATAAACAGGAACCCCCATATTTTACCCAACGTGTCCTTAGGTTATGACATGTATAATATTCTACAGTTGGAATACAGCACAGTGGAGATGCTTCTATTGTGGCTCTCTGGGAAGGGCAAGTGGATCCCTAATTACACCTGCAGGAAAGAGGGCAAGTCTGTAGCAGTTCTCACAGGACCATCATGGGCCATATCTGCCAAGGCAGCAACACTGCTTGAGTTGTATAAAATTCCACAGGTGAGTTGATGAGATAAGGAAAATGAAACATTTTCCCCTTTGATGCACCCCATGTTTCTGCAGAGAGACTGTTAAACAATGGAAAGGGTTCATGCATATTCCAAACGTTTTAATCACGATAGATGCTTATTCTGTTGCTTAGTGGAATTCATTGTGTACTTTATTTGTAATACACTTGTGGGAGAGTTTTTAGCAGACAGAGTAGGTTTCTGGGACTCGATCTCATTAATGACTTTCTAGAAGTTTTACAGAAGGAAGGTGGGTGTTTCAAATATGAAAAGAGCAAACTACCTTTTCAAGACATGCAACAAATGCTGAATGTGATTAAATTTTCATATTGTACTTTTTGCCTGAACCCATACATACTGTTACCAATTTTTATATTGTGCCTATTCATACTGCTATCAATTTTCTTACTCCTTTAGCTTACATATGGGCCTTTTGAGCCTATCCTAAGTGGTAATTTCCCATCTCTGTATCAGATGGCCCCTGAGGACACATTTCTGGCCCAAGCTATGGTCTCCTTAATGCTTCATTTTCATTGGAACTGGGTGGGGTTGTTCATCTCAGAGGACCAAAAAGGTGTCCAGATCCTTTCAGATTTCAGAAGAGAGATGGAGAGAAACAAAATCTGTATGGCTTTTGTGGAAATATTCTCAGTTAGCCATGTATCACTTTTTCCAAAATATGATCTTCATCATCATCGTCAGATCATAAAATCTTCAGCAAATGTGATTATCATTTATGCAGATGCTGACTCTCTTCAAGGCTTATTAATAAATATAGGAAAAAATTTAATAACATCTAAAGTGTGGGTCATGAACTCACAATATGATATTGCCACCACACCAAAAGATTTCATGTTAGATACATTCCATGGTAATCTTATTTTCTCACATCATCACAAGGAAGTTCCAGGTGTAACCAACTTTTTCTGTACTGCTAACCCTAGCAAATACCCCAATGACATTTTCCTAAGGACAGTGTGGTATTTAGGTTTCAAATGCTCGTTTTCTGAGTCTGACTGTGAAAAGTTGGAGAATTGTCCTCTCAATGCCTCCTTGGCATGGTTACCTGGGCACAAGTTTGACATGGCCATGTCTGAGGAGAGTCACAATGTATACAATGCTGTGTATGCTGTGGCCTTTGCGCTCCATGAGATGCTTCTACAACAAGTAGAAAGGCAACCCCTGGGTAATATGGAAGGTCTGGAACTTTCACCATGGAAGGTAATTTTTCTTCTGCTGAATGGTGTGAATTATCAGAATGATAATTATTTCAAAGCATGTGATAGTTGCACAGCTGTGTATCTTAGAATATACTTTCCGAAGTTCAATAGAGAAGCTCTAGTTACATCAATGAAATCAGGCCACTCCATGCTTGTAAAGATGGTGTGTTTAAGAATAAAGTAGAAGGAGTAATGAGGATATGAATGTTAAGACAATATTCATTTTTCATGATGTGAACATCTGACTCCCACAATGTTTTCCATATGAAGTTTTTAAGCTCACTAATAATTACTTAGGCTAAAAGAATATATGAAATTTTGAATAATATTTCCAATCTCCTTATCATACTGTCTATTGGAGTTTTAAATGAGATTATATAGACTTTTCTGTTGATTTGAGGAGAGATATAATCAGTAACATTGAGTTCTGTACTACCATATCAGTTCATTTATTGTATTTTATATTTTCTCAGAAATACTGTGCAGTGTTTGGTGGTAGGGCCTTCAAGTTAAATACATTGGAAATATTTTTAACTTTAAACAATCTTGCACAGTTTTGTAGTCATAGCAGCTTTTTATATAGATTTTTTGATATATATATATATATAGATATATATAGATATATATATACACTTGCAGTTAAAGTATCATCCATACATTGCTGAGTGCTGCTCAGAGCTAAATGGATATTATCAATGAGATGCTCTTTAAAGCAAACCTTGGATGTCAGAGTCTCATGTTAGGACAAGTGTTCAGATTACATTGCAAAATTAGTCATGATTAGCTTTACTACTAAGTAACTGATCATTTCATTGTTGTTTTTGTCTGCATTTTCTGTATAAATGAGATGAATCATTAGGAATGCTTCAGTAGTTTTTTTCTCCCAACCATTCGAGATTTTAGACTTCAGGCTTTCTGTCTTTAAATTTTCAGCAATGAAAACATATGAAATTCTTTATGATTTTATTGTTTTCTCCTTGAACTCTAGAACACAGTAATCATGAGATTTTTTCATCTATTTTAGCTTCATCCCTTCCTAAAGAATGTACAATTTAATAACTTATCTTGTAACCATGTGCTTTTGGATGGACAAAGACAATGTGATACAGGCTATGACATTGTCAACACTTGGAATTTCCCACAAAGTCTTGCACTAAAGACAAAAGTAGGAATGTATTCTCCATTTGCTCCACATGACCAGAAATTGTCTTTACATGAAGACATGATAGAGTGGGCCACAGGTATTACAGAGGTGGGTGACATTTTACTTTTGTGTGTTCAACCTTAGAAAAAAATTCACTGATTCTGGATTTTGTGTAACCAGTCTGTTGCCTTAGACAGCAATGTATATAGCTCAACTTCTTCATTGAAATCATTTCTTAAAGTTGATTTAAAGGAACTCTATTTACCAATGCTTTTGTGTCTCACATCCCCCTTGCTAAACATTGATGTTAACTTACTTTCATTTGTAAAGATTGAGGGAATCAACTCATTAAAAAATTATTTATATGCTTTGAACTGAAAATTCCATTTCCTTCCCCGTCCAATGCCTTCTTATTATTGAGTCTGTGGGCTATCACTTTCCTGAAAGAATATGACAGAAGAAACTATTCTCACAGAGATCAGATAACAATGTGAGATGCAGGATTGGGCCATATTAAAAATTTTTCCCTTAACAAACCTTTCCAATCACCTATCTCATGTCCTTTAAGATGAAGTTCTTTCTATTTCCACCACTTCTCTGAAAGCATCAAAATATGAGGATGGTTTTCAATACTTGCAAATCTGTGAATATACCTTATAAAACTATGACAGTATCCAACTTGTAAATTGTATTGAAGATAAACAAAAAATACATTGGAGCGATTCTAGTTGGAGAATCATTACAACAATTAGAATATTTGTTTTAAAGCTGAGAGTTTACAAGTACATGTATGATTTTCATTAGGCACCTCGTTCAGTATGCAGTGAGAGTTGTGGACCTGGATTCAAGAAAACTTATGTGGAAAGGAAGCCTGTCTGCTGTTTTGAATGCATCCCTTGTCCTGAGAATGAGATTTCTAATGCCACAGGTATGTGCGTACTATGGAAATTAACCTGTTCTCCTTATTAACTTTGTATTGTCCAACGAAAACAATCATCTGGAGGCCCCAGTGATAAAGGTAACCCTTTCCTTCATTTATTTACTAATATGTTAAAAACGCAATATTAATGGGCTGGAAAGATGGCTAAGACTTTGTCTTCAAAGCAGAAGGTCCTGAGTTCAGATCCCAGATCCCACATAAAAAGGACAGGTGGAAATGGCTTGACCTGCACTTCTGACCCTGATGGGCAGAGCCAGGGAAATCCCAGAGAAAAGCAAGAAGGAGGTAGAAGCCATCCAGGATGATTCCCGAAGTCACCCTTAGTCCTCCACAGGGACATATAGTGCCTCTGATACATACACACACACACACACACACACACACAAATAAATAAATTAAATATTGAAAAGCAATACCATTTGATCTCAAAATGGCACATTGTATTTACATACATGTTCTGTTCATTTTTCTGGATTCATATGTTATTACTGTTCAGAAAACAACATTTTGCCCAACAATATAAGTTCTATCTTCTTCATATAATTTAGCACAAAAATACTCTTAAATGTTTATTATATCTATTCCTTGTAGTGTATTTACATTAGTTTAGTCATGGATTTACTTTATTATTTGTTGAGAATTTTTCATATACCAACAAAATGAGTTTACGTCATTGCTTCAATCCTTTCCCTACCTACCCCCTCATCTTCCACCATACTTTCCACCCTCCTTCTCTCTACTCCTCCCCTTTGTTCTTCAGTTCAACCATGCCGGTCTCACCCTTCTATGTAGATGGTTTACAGGGATTCCTTTGGGGCTGCTGAATTGGTAAGAGAGTCAGGTCTCTATTGTAGTATATGTGCTCTTCAGTGGGTAAAGTCATAAGTGGGAAGGTTCTTCTTCATTATCCAGTACCTGTCTCAAAGATTTTCTCCAAGTGCAGTTGTTTCTCCTGAAATCTTCGTTAATCCTTGTAGGGATGTTGATATAAGTCAGTCAATGTGTAGATCTGGTGGCAGAAGTTCTCATTGTAAGGAGCACCTGGGTCCAGTAGCCCTGTGGTACTTGGAGTGTGTTGGCCAGAAGTACATCTTCCCAATTTTAAAATATTACTGCCCTCTCTTACACAAGGTTACTTGGCATTATGGTGGGAAAAGATTTTGATGGCCCGATTGAGGCTGAGCATTCCAGTGTCGCTGATATTCTGCACTCTTTCCGGTTGTGATTTTATACATTACTAATTCTTAATTTTAACAATATTCATCTTGGTTGATGTCTGGGAACTTTTTGAAATCTAAGGGTTAAGAAAGAAATGTTTATATGGTGGTTTACTATGACGTTTTTATAGTTAACCCTCAGATATCTGTTCCTATCTAGTGTCTATTTTCTTCCCACTTATTGTTATGGATAGGTTTATAATATCAGACATGAGTTCCCTGACAATAAGGGCAGATTCCGAACCCTTGCAGAGAGTAATTAGTTACCCATCTTTCTTACTTATATTCTTCTTATTAAGGTTGTAGCTGACACCATTCATACCTGAGTAAGGTTCTTGATCACTTTTTCCCAAGTCACTTGCCCTTTTCCCCCCTCCTTTACCCCTTATTAAGATCTGTGCCCTCACTTTCCTCCCCTTTGTAGCTTATCTTCCCAAATGGTTTGTTAATGTGTTTCACTGTGTTCTTTTGTCTATGCTCCTTTGGAAACTTCTTACCCTTTTCTACGTGACTTACACCTCTTTGTTGTTTGTGAATATTACAGAAGTTTCCCCTTGAGTATATCATTTCACGGGCTTAATGCTAGGCTCCACTTGTTTAGTGTTGAATTTATCCTCTGGGCCTTTGTGGTCCTATTGAGGCAAATTTATTCAAGTATATTCCCCATTTTTTTCTTCTAAGAGTTTTATAGTCTCTGGCCTAACATTGAGATCTTTGATCCATTTGGAGTTGATTTTTGTGTAGGGAGGCAAATAAGGGTCCAGTTTCATTCTTCTGTATGTAGATACCCAATTTTGCTTGCAACATTTGTTGAAGGTGCTGTCTTTATCCAATGGTTTCTTTTGGCACTTTGTCAAAGATTAGTTGAATACAGGTGAATGCACTTGGGTTTTCAATCCATTGGTCTATATCTCTTTCTTGGAGCCAGTACTGTGCTGCTTTTATTTCTATGGCTTTAAGTACGGTTTACGGTCTAGTATGGTGATACCTCCCATGGACTTTTTATTCCTCTGAATTATTTTTTTCTATCCTGAGTTTTTTATTTTTCCATATGAAATGGGCAATTGTTTTACCAATTTCTTTTCTTTTTTTTATTTATTCAATTGTGCATGTGTGCATGTGTGTGTATGCACGTGTGTGTGTGTGTGTGTGTGTGTGTGTGTGTGTGTGTGTAGAACCAGGGGCAAATTCGGGAACCACCATGGACCACCTCCACTTCCTCCTTGTTTACTCTGCCCCGGGGATTCACAGGCTCCGCCTTACCAGGACCAGAAATTCAGTCCACTCTCCGCTTCCACCCGGCATCTATACGTGGGGTCTAGGATCAGAACTCAGGACCTTCCACCTGCAAGGCAGAGGCTTAATCCCTCAGCCACCTCTCCAGCCCTCTGTTTTACCAATTTCTGTAAGGAAGTGGGTTGGAATTTTGATTGGTATTGCATTGAATCTGTATATTGCTTTAGGTACAGTGGTTATTTTGACAACATTAATTCTGCCAATCTGGGAGCATGGGAGGTCTTTCCATCTTCTATTGTCTTCTGTAATGGCCCCTTTTTTTAGGGCTTTAAAGTTTTCATTATATAGAGCTTTCACATCCTTGATGTTTATTCTGAGGTATTTCACTTTTTTAGGAGCAATGGTAAATGGTATTGCTTCACTCAGGTCTTTCTTGCTTTGTTTTTCCTTGGAAAACCTAGAAAAACCACTGATTTTTGAACATTAATTTTGTATCATGCCACTCTTCTGAACTTACTTATTAGTTCCCAGAGTTTCCTGCACCATCTTTAGAGCCCTTGAGTACAGGATCATGTCATCTGTGAATAGGGATAACTTGATTTCTCCTTTTCCAAGTTGTATCACTTATCTGGTTCTCAATCCGAGTGGGAATGCTTCTACTTTTTCACCATTTAGGTTGATTTTTGTTATAGGTTTGTCATATGTGACCTTTCTATGTTGATACATTGTTCCTTCCAACCATATTTTCTTCAAGCTTTTCATAAGATGTGTTGGATCTTGTCAAAAGCTTTTTCAGCACTAATTGAGAGAATTGCGATTTGTGTCTCTGCATTTATTTTATGGTGAATTGTGTGTATAGATTTACGTATATTGAACAACCCCTGTATTTCTGAAATTGACCAACCCTGATTATAGTGGATAATCTTTTCAATATGTTTTTGAATTAGGTTTGCTGAATTTTGTTGAGGATCTTTACATCTGTGCTCATGAATACTATGGTTTCCTTTTTTGTGTCTTTATTTGGTTTTGTGATCAGTGTAATGACTTTGTAGAAAGTTTGGAAGTGTTCCTTCTTTTTCTATTTTATGGAATAATTTTAGGAGTATTGATGTTAAGTTTTCTTTAAATAGAATTCTACAGGGGCTGGAGAGGTGGCTCAGAGGTCAAGCCTCCGCCTTGCAGGCAGAAGATCCTGAGTTCAGATCCTAGACCCCACGTATAGATGCCGGGTGGAAGCGGGGAGCAGCCTGCATTTCTGGTCCTGGTAGGGCGGAGCCTGTGAATCCCCGGGGCAGAGTAAACAAGGAGGAGGTGGAGGTGGTCCATGGTGGTTCACTGAATTCATCCGTGGTTCTACACACACACACACACACACACACACACACACACACACACACACACGCACAATTGAACAAAAATGAAATAAAAAATATTAAAAAAAATAGAATTCTACAGTAAATCCTTCTGGTCTTGGTCTTTTCTTGATAGGTAGTTTCATTATTACTTCTTCAACTTTGTCCCTTGTTATAGAACTATGTAAATAATTCAGTTCATCATGATTTAATTTTGGTGTGTTGTATGTATTTAGAAATTCATCCATTTCTTTGTGATTGTCAAATTTACTGGTGTATATTAAAGAATGACCTCATGGACTTCCTTGACATTTGCTGTAAGAACTACATTTTCATCTCTAATCTAATTAATTTTGGTTTTCTCTCTTTTGGCTTTGGTTAATTTATCTAAGAGTTTGTCAAGTTTTTCAATGAACAACCTTTGGTTCAATTGTATTGTTTTCTTTGTCTCAATTTCAATTATTTCTCTTCTCATTCTAAAAATTTCTGCATGTCTACTTCTTTGGGGGCTGGTTTGTTCTTCTTTTCCTGAAGTTTTAAGCTACATTGTTAGATTGTTAACTTGTGATGCTTAAATTTTTTTGATGTAGGCATATGTTCTTTGAATTTTCCTCTTAGAACCACCTCCATCATCATTGAGTTGTAGGAATTTTTTTAATTTGCATTTTTACTTCTGTATGGACTCACTCCTTATTCAGTTGCATATTGTTAAGGTTTCAAGAGTTTGTGTATATAGCAGTTAGCCTATACAGTTGCTGATAAATCACCATCAAATGACTTCAGTGAACAAGGAGTTTATTCTCTCTTACCATTGTCCATTATAGTTCTCAGTCCAAATTGGCAGTAGAGCTCACACCAACACCAGGGCTGAGAGAACTGTCCATCCCATTGCTACATAATGGCTGAAAGAAGGACAATCCTTACTTGTTAGACCAGCATGTTAGACCAAGTGTACACAAGGATGCCGACTTTCTCAGATCTCTGTATTTTATTCCCAGGCCTAGTCCCGGGAATGAACCTTCCCCATCAGCTAGACAATCTCCTGTGGGTTTGCTCTGGGCTTGATTCAACCACTAATTCTATACAAATGTGCCCAAAGCTCAAACCCTCAACTGTCACATTGACACCTGTGCTTACCTATGACAGTATACTTTCTGTTGTTTGCTTTGTTATGGATGTCTGGCATTATTCCAGGTGGTGATTTCAATTTTCGTGTATTTGTGGGGACTTGCTTTGTGGTCTAGTATGTGATCTATTTTGGAGAAGGTCCCATGGGCTACTGAAAAGAATGTATATTCCTTGGTGTTAGGATGGAATATTTGGAAAATGTCTGTCAGACTCATTTGGTTTATGGTTTCTTTTAGTTCCAGTATGTCTCTATTCAGTTTTTGACTTGTTGACCTATTTATCAATGGGAGTGGGGTGTTGAAAACCTCTGCTATTATCATCTTCCAGTTGATTTGTTGTTTCATGTGTTGCAGTGTTTGTTTAATTGGGTGAACATTTGTTTGGAGCATATATGTATAGAACTCATCTTGATTTATTGTTCCTTTGATGAGTATGTAGTATCCTTATGTATCTCTTATGAATTGCTTTGGTTTGAGGTCTTTTTTTTTTTTTTGATATTAAGATGACTATTCCCGCTTGTTTCCTAGTTGCATTTTCTTGCATATCTTTCACCATCCTTTGACCCTGAGATTTATTTATCTTTCAAAGTATGGTGTTTCTTGGAGAAAGTATATTGATGGGTTGTGGCTTTTAATCCATGCTAGTAACCCATGTTTCTTCTTTGGGGGAATTGATCCCATTGATGTTTAAAGTTAGAGTTGAGAAGTTTTTGTTGATTGCTGTCATTTTTTGAGTTTAACGTTTATTTGTGTGTTAGCAGTTCTCTGTCTGGTGATTGTATTGCATTATTTTCCCCTTTTATCCTCCTAGTGTGTTGATCAGTTTTATCTCTCTGGAGAATTTTTGGTATGATCTTATGCATACCTGGCTGGTCTGGTAGATAAGAAGGATTTTAGTTTATTTTTGTCAGAAAATATTTTTAATTCACCTTCAAGCATGACTCATAGTTTGGCTGGATATAGTGGCTTGGGTTGGCTTTTGTGATCTTTCATGACTTGTAGAATGCCTTTCTAATCTCTTCTGGCTTTTACCATGTCTAGCAAAAAGTCAGTTGTTATTCTAATACTTGTCTTTAAATATGACTTGGTTTTTCTCTCTTGTAGCTCTCAGAATGTTATCTTTGTACTGTATTTGAAATGTTGTTACTATGGTTTGTCTTGTAGTGCTCCTATTTTGGTCATATCTGTATGGTGTGTGATATGCATCTTGTACTTTGATGGGGCTCTCTTTACTTTAGTGTTGGAAGTTCTTATTTATGATTAACTGAAAGATTTGGGCTGGGATTCTTGTTCTGGGATACTACAAATGCATAGGTTTGGGTTCTTCATGGTATCTCATGGTTCTTCAATATTTCTATTATTTTTAAGTCTTTTTGGCTTCTTTAATTGAATGATCCTCTTCTGTCAACTTGTCTTCCAGATCTGATATTCTTTCTGTTTAATTTATTCTGTCTGTGACTCTCTCTATTGGATTTTCAATTTCAGTTAGCTTAGCTTTGAATTCTAGCTGAATTTCAGTTTGGTGTTTTTTCACCTGTTGTAAACTTGTTCTTACTTCCTCTATTTCCTTTTTCATCTCAGATAATTTTTTTATTATTTTCCTGTTCATAATAAGGTCATATGCTTAGTCATTTTTCTCTCTAAATTCTTCATGTATCTTTTTTCATTCATTATGTTCTTTTTCTAGTTCTTTTCTAAGCTTCTTGATCACGATAATAAAAATTTTTGGAAGATGTTATCCCGAGTGTTATTTTCTGACTGGTATCCATGAGGTTGTTCTAATTGGAATCTATAATGCGGTGGTCTGCTTTTTCTAGGAGACATGTTTTCCTATTACTTAGTACTTCATGGTTTTATGATGTGACTTGGGCATCGTCTGTTACGTCTGTTGCTACTTTCTTTGGTAGTTTTTTTTTTTTTCTCTCTCTCCTGAGTCAGATGAGGTTGTCTGACTTTGGCTGTTGTTGTGAAAGCTTCTCTGAATTTGGATAGGATCTTCTGATTATGCGGCTTGGCATTCGGGTCTATACTTAGGGGGTCTGGGGCCTCTTACCCGGTGAGAAGGTCAGTTTTAGGGGCCTGGAGCACATGGGCTCTGATGGCTCTTACCAGGCATGGGGGTCAGTCCAGGAGACCTAGGATGTGTGGGCAGTCTGCATCCTGGGGCCACAACAGCTCTTCCTATTGTTGTTGTCTTTACTTGGTTTGGGATGAGTGTAACATTGGATTTGCAGAAAAGTTTGGAAGTGTTCCTTCCTTTTCTATTTTGTGAAATAATTGAAGGGGTAGTGGTGTTAGTTGTTTTTTAAATATCTGGTAGAATTCTGAGTTGAATTCGTCTGGTCCTGTGCTTTTCTTGGTAGGGAGATTCACAATTGCTGCTATAATTTCATCACTTGTTATAGGACTGTTTTAAAAATTCAGTTCATCATGATTCATTTTTGGTGTGTAGTATGTGCTTGGAAATTCATCCATTTCTTTCTGATTGACAAATTTTGTGGAATATAAATTTTTGAAACATGACCTCATGATTCTCTGTATTTCCTTGGTTTCCCATTGTGATAGCTCCATTTTTATCTGCAATTTTATTAGTTTGAGTTTTCACTCTTTTGATTTAGTCCAGTTAGCTAAGGGTTTATCAGTTTTGTTAGGATTTTGCAAGAACCAGCTATTTCTTTATTCTTTGAACTTTTTTCTTTATTTCAGTTTCAGTTATTTCTACTCTGATCTTTCTAATCTCCACAAGTCTATTGCTTTTGGGGTTGATTTGTTCTTGTTGCTCTAAAGTTTTAAGTTCCATTCTTAGGTTGTTTTCTTGTGATGTTTCTATTTTTTGGAGTAGGTATTGAATATTATAAGCTTTCCAACCAGGATCACATTCATTGTGTCCTAAAAGTTTTGATATATTGTGGTTTTATTACCATTGAGTTCTAGGAATTTTGAAATTTCCATTTTTACATCCATTAATACCTCGTTCAGTAGCACATTATTTTGTCTTCCAAGAGTTTGTGTACTTTCTGTTGTTTACTTTGTTATGGATGTCTAACCTTATTCCATGGTGGTCAGAGAGAGTACAGGATATATCTCAATTTTTCTGTATTTTGGGGGTGAAAGGGTTTATTGTTTATTTTTACATGAGAGATTTAAGATTGTGTGTCAGGTTTGTTAGGTGAGATTGGCTTAAGTATTAGAACAGCTTAAGAGGAGAGAATAGGGTGGGTATAATAACTAGTAGTAGGAAGGTGAGAATGGAGTAGGCGATTACGACTTTCAGGGATTATTAGGGGAATGTGAGGGTGAATGACTAAGACCATGTCACACTAGGTATATGGGGTTTGCATGTAGTGCTTGGAGGTCTTAAGCTGGAGTGACTATCACTTGAGAATAAATGAGTAAAAGATTCTTTTGGGGGGGGGAGTTGGGTGACAGAGTTATCCTGTGACAGACATTGCGCCTAGGGATCCTCCATTGTATGAGGTTGGTCTATAAACTTTGGCTTCTGTGACTTCTAACAGATTCCTAGATTTGTTGTGAAAATCATGGGTGAGGGATGGGTGAGGGATTGTGGTAGTGCTGGAGGTAGCAGTGGTGGGGAAGGAAGCTCCAGAGGCATGGGCAGGCCTAGGGGGCACTGGGCAGTGTGCACACTTGAGGCCTGTGACTGACAGGTCAGGATAGATCTTGGGGGTCAAAATCATGGATACTTTTGTAGCCTTACTTTCCCACCTAGAAAAGTTGCTGAAAAAGGACTTTTGGGTTAATCTTCAAGAGTAGTCTGCAGTTTCTCTTCAGTGTGCTAATTGTATTTCTGAATGTATTTCCAGATGAATAAGGAAAGGGAGACAAATTACCAAATTCAACTATATATCTTGTGACTTTAAAACACACATGACACAGAACAATGAGGTATAACACTCTGTACTTCTTGTTCTCGCTGTCGCTATAGCATAAATTTTGCCTTTTTGATGAAAAAATTATGACATAGTCCAAATTTAGTCAATAACACTGTAGTTTTAGTTTTCTATGTTCCACTGTTTCTCTCATGAACAATAATATCATTAATGTCATCTTTCATAGTTTTTTTCCTTTTTTTAATGTTGTGCACATGTATATAATGACTTTATAATATTTTAACTGTTATTCCCAAATCCCATCCCCCCTCCCTTTCCCGTATAACCTTTCATCTCCCTAGCCAGACTCCCTCTTATTTTCATATCTTTTTGCCTGTGTGGCCCACTGTATTTCATGTAGTCTGTGATGACTTATGCCTGATTTGATTCATGCTCCAGCAAGCATTCTAGATCAGTGCGGATATACCATTGGGGAAAGCATCCTCCTTTACTTCCCCATCAGCATTAGTCCTCATCAGTCTCTCAGAGAAGTGTAGAGCTTCTTGAGATCTTCCTGATGTTATTGCAAGATGTTAAGATAATCCCCATGCAATTTAGTGTAAGTATACATATCTGCCATGAAATTTTGTATATCACAACTATGTCATGTCCAGGAGATAATACATGGCCCACCACCATCCTACTTCAGGCTCTTACAATTTTGCCGTCCTCTTTTCTGAAATGTTCTCTGACCCTTGGAGTGGAGGTGGGTGAGGCTTGTATGTCCTATTTGTGTAACATGTATTGGTTTTATACCTTAATTATATTCCTACTGACATTTCTATACATCATAATAATTTCCTGTAATATGCCCACTATACTTCTTCCCTAATCTCCTGCAGTCTTCATTACTAACTCTTTCCTCCAACTGTTTTTATATTTTTTAATGAACAATCCTCTAATTTCAGCTTGTGAGTTAGTTTCTGCAAATGAGTAAAAAATGTTATACTTGTCTTTCTGTGTGTATTGTATCAGCCATTTATTTATAGGATGAAACAAATGTTTTCACTACTCTATTATTTATAATATCTAATGCAATGTGAATTATATTTAAACACAATACTAAAATGCCTTTATCCCTTCAATACAAAGAAGTTTTCCCCTTCTTCTTCTCCCATCTCCCTAATCTCCATTTTCCCAATATTCCCTTTTTCATTTGGTGATACCCTCCTATTAATATCTCATTCATTCCCTTGTGTACTCCAGACACATCTCTCTAAAGCATTTTTTCTGTCTCATGGGCCCTTGGTAGTTTTCTGACTATCTAAATACCTCTAAATGCTATCAATATTTAGAAGCTATGATCCACATATGAGAGAGAGCATGTAGTATTGCCTTTCTATGGTGGGATTACCTCACTTTATGTAATGATATCAAAATAATCTATTTCCTCCCAAATTTATAATTTTATTTTTCTTCATAGCTAAATTACATTCCATCATGTACATGTATCACATTTTCATTGATATGTTAATTAATCAGTTGATGGACATCCATACCAACTCCACTGCCATAATATCATTAAGTATGAATTTGAATAAATTTCTATTGTGAATGGGGAGACATGTTTATGAACAAAACTTGTTCTTTGATAACATTGTATATATATGCACAATTACTGCAATAGCCTTCACTTATCTATCAACCCATTTCTATCAATTTCTATTGCTTTCCCAGATTCAGG
The DNA here is from genome assembly GCA_023101885.1 of Typhlomys cinereus. Classification (NCBI taxonomy): domain Eukaryota; kingdom Metazoa; phylum Chordata; class Mammalia; order Rodentia; family Platacanthomyidae; genus Typhlomys; species Typhlomys cinereus. Next base: position 865,529 of record JALPQD010000652.1, read on the forward strand.
ACTTTTGGTTTGCTTTACAAATTCTTTTCATGTAACAAGGAGCATTTGCATGATCATTGATAAGCAAATTCACTACGATGAATAAACAGGCTCAATAGATGAATTATTGAGATTGACTCCTTCCTAAAAACTTTATAATAATCAACAGATCCTCATATTTTTCCAAATACTCAAAGATAAAAAATAATTAAATAAATAACTTAAAAACATTAAAACTCCCTTAGGAGAAAAACTACATAGCTATATTCATACAGTATATTGTATAATAGTTACATTTGAGCTCATTTGTGACAGATTATGTAAGGCTATTATTATGAGACAGGGGAACAGGAGCTTCTCTATTCAATGAATTATACTCTAATAAGTAATTCATGCCCAAGCAAGGATTCAGGAACTGTTCAGTACATGCAGTGTAGATCCAATGGGTCACATGATGAAAAAAGATATGAAAGTAGAAAGAAAATGGCTGGAAAGAGAAAGTAAGAAGTGATACAGTAGGGTTGGGAAGTGGGATGGTGTACTAAGGGGTGAAAACATGCAAATTCATTATACTTATGTATGGAAGTGCCAATGAATAAAAGAGAAAATAAAAATGAATACAGATATATGAAAAAATACTTCTAATCCACTCTCCATATTGAAGGAATTTGACCTGTACAACTCAATTCTTTTATTTGTGTGTTTTATATGTGTGTGTGTGCATGCATGCACGTGTGTGTGTGTGTGTGTGTGTGTGTGTGTGTGTGTGTGTATCAGAAGACACTGGGTATCCTTATGGAGGGTCAAAGGTGACTTCTGGAATCATCCTGGATTGCTTCTGGCTCTGGGATTTCCCAGGCTCTGCCCACCAGGGCTGGAAGTGCAGGTCCTGGCCATTTCTGCCTGAAGTTAAGATAATTTTTAGAGTGCTTGACACAACACAACCATAGTAGGTTGTAAAGTATAAATCAGTTCACTGGTACTGAGAAATATAACAATAAGGTCACTAACTTCTGAGAACATATACTTGACTATGATTTAAAATAATAGTTAAATGTCATCAAACATAGCATGGCATTTATGACTTTGATAAATGAACTAAACATTGAGATTTCTGTCACTTGATGATTTTAAGCAACAAATCAAGACAATGCAGCTAACCTACCCCCAGGACCTGCTGAAAGAGAGAATGTTAGGGGAAAAAGATAATTACTAAGAAGAACTAATGTTGATTCTCATTTCATAACAGATATGGACCAGTGCATAAAGTGTGGAGATACTAAGTATGCCAACACACAGAGAACAACATGCATCCACAAAACGGTGACATTTCTAGGCTATGATGACTCCTTGGGGATGTCTCTAGCTTGCATGGCCCTGTGCTTCTCTTCACTGACAGCTGTAATTCTTGGAGTGTTTGTGAAGCTCCGTGACACTCCCATTGTGAAGGCCAACAACAGGAACCTCAGCTACATTCTGCTCATCTCCCTCATCTTCTGTTTTCTCTGTTCCTTGCTCTTCATTGGCCACCCTAACACAGGCACGTGTGTATTACAGCAAACCACATTTGGGGTGATTTTCACTGTGGCTCTTTCCACTGTTTTGGCCAAAACAATTACTGTGCTTCTGGCCTTCAAGCTCACTGCTCCAGGAAGAAGGCTGAGGTGGTTGTTGAAATCCAGGGTACCGAACCTCATCATTCCCATCTGCACCCTGATCCAACTTGCTCTATGTGGAATCTGGCTGGGAACATCTCCTCCATTTATTGATGTAGATCCCCATTCTGAATTTGGTCACATTCTCATTGTGTGCAACAAGGGCTCAGTCACTGCATTCTACTGTGTTCTAGGGTACCTGGGCTCCCTGGCTCTGGTGAGCTTCACTGTGGCTTTTCTAGTCAAGAATCTACCTGATACCTTCAATGAAGCCAAGTTCCTGACTTTCAGCATGCTGGTGTTCTGTAGTGTCTGGATCACATTTGTCCCTGTCTACCACAGCACCAAGGGGAAGGCCATGATAGCCACTGAGATATTTTCTATCTTGGCTTCCAGTGCAGGACTCCTAGGCTGCATCTTTCTTCCTAAGTTGTACATTATTTTCCTTAGTCCAGAAAAAAATTTCTCTTGTGAGCAAAGGAATAAAAAATTCCCTGGGGGAAAGAAACCTTTTAAAATGTAGTTCCTAATTAATTGCTTGAGGATGATTATAGGCCATTATACCATAAGACATTAGGCTGGTAATGTTGGACTTGCTTTTGTAGGCTTCTCAACTTACCTTGTTTCTAAAAATATTTCATATACAACAGTTTGTAGCAATTGATATTTCAAATTTTCATCTGATTTTTCCATTATTTCCAATGACCTATCCAAATATCGTTCTGTTCTTTGTAATTAGGTTTGTGGTGTCCATGTTTTATATTGCATTCCATTGATTTAATTATTATTTTATTTTTGTTATGAATGTTAATTTAACAATATTTTAAAAATCTGATTATTTTATGTGTATATGTGCACAAATGTATTCTAAACATAACATTGGTCATTTCAGTTCTTTTTGAAATATGAACAGACTTAATTCTTGTAACATCTTCCTACTGCTAAACATTCTTTGTTCTCCCACACTCCATGCACAAATGATCAGGTTCTGATTACTTTCTTAGAGTTGTGACAGGAAATACAACTTCATTCCATAATGGTCTGGACCATTTATATTCTTACCAAGATTGTTTCTTTATAATTTTTTCTTTATCATAATTACAAAGCATGGCAACACTAAGGGCCATTCTAAATAGTTTCTTGCACTTTAAACAAGCTTGTCCAACACAAAGTTTGGGGCATTAGACCAATCTTTCTATAACCTTGATCAATCAGTCTTGTTAATAATTCACTCCTTTCTTATACTGTTGATTTCAGTATAAGTGTAAAACTGATATAGAGTGTCATTTTCTAATATATTCTAACCATTTTTGTTCTTTCTACTATAATTAATGTCCTTCTGGAACAAATAATTCTAGATCACAAGAGAATAACATCATGATAACAGAAGTAAAACTTTACTGTCATCCTTGATTCCTGTTTCCATGAATATGGCCTATGGTATATTAATTCCATATATTAGATGCTAATTCTTAGAGTCTTGAACTTTGCAGAAAATATTAAATCAGTTTTAACAACTGTTATCCCATAGCTGTACTTGTGATTGCATAGGTAACACACAGTTCTACAAAGCCACTTGCTTTAAGATGGGTGAATATGCACCTGGAACCAGACCAGCCAAATCTCCCACCATCCTAAAGCTCAGGGAACCTTGTGGAAGAGGGGGCAGAAAGATTGTAAGAGCCTAAAGAAGGGGAGGACCAACAATATGCAAGATACTCCACACAAGTCAGTGCTGCAGCAGCCAAGGTTGGACCTTGCCTAACCTGCACAATGGCTGACATGTCAATGAGCCCCCCCCCAAAGTCTACAACGGATCACAGGGGAGAAGGCTTCAGGCAGTAGGATCCTTAGAGGCAAGGGATTAACAGTCATAATAGAGTTCCCATACTAAAGAAGAGCCCTAGGCTATGCCACTGAGTCCTGAACCCACACTAGGGTGGAGTATTCAGAGGGAGGTTCAGCATTCACATAAACAGATGCTCCAGGGGATGGGAGGGAGGAAGAGGGAGGTACTGGGAGAAGGGGAGAGAGGGGAAATGAAAGGAAGGGGGTAAGGGGAGAGAGTGCAATGAGGGACAATGGGGGAGGAAGAGGACAGGGGTACCTATTGAGCTTGTATGATTAAGAAAAAAATAAAATGTAGGAGAAAAACAAAGATGGATGAATATGTTGAGAACAGTGACTTCCATGAGTATTAGTTATGTTTTATACTTCTTTGGCTATGAATGATTTCCTTTAACAAAAGGAAAAGAATAGCATCATAATGGACATGGCATTCTGCAAGTCCGTGGATGGAAGTTTGTGTGTCAACATGGACTAAGAAGGAAAAATCCTGACTCATAATAATTGTGTATTCTATTAAGGACATAAGGTTCCTCTCTGCAATAGCAGCTGACTGATATAGTCATTCTCTGTGATTGAAATGTCTGCCAAATGTAGGGCTCAAGAGCTCAATATTGTTTGTTGCTACTCTCATAAATTGCATACACAAAAATCCATAAGAAGCTGAGTTTTGATTTTATGAAGTTCAATATTCTCAAACCTTGCATAATCTCCATCTTGTCACTATGACAAAATGGAGTGTTGATCCATTAATCAAAGGAAGTGTGACTGTTAAAAGATATTGACTAATGTGCACTAAATAGGTCATACTATCTGCATTGTTAATGGAGTGATCCTCTCAAGTGATTGACTCTAGCTTAGTTTTGGCAGCAATTTTCAAATTGATACCTGTATCGAAGTACAAGATATCTATCCATATTTGTCTTCCCTACATTTGTGTATGTGAGTGTGTGTGTCAGAGAGCACTCTGTGTCCCTGTAGAGAACCAAGGGTAATTTCATGAATCATCCTGGATTGCTTCTACCTCCTTTTTGCTTTGCTCTGGGGTTTCCCAGGCTCCACTTTCCAAGATCAGAAGTACAGGCTGTCTCCATTTCCACCTGGGGTGTTTAATGTGATATTTTGGATCCAAACACAGGACCTTCTGCTTCCCAGGCTTAACCCCTGCGGATCTCTCCAGCTTTAGAGGGAACTTTTTACATAGCTTTAACATTGGAATGTGAGTCAAAGCCTACAGGATTGAAAGGCACCTGAGCACCACAGTCCTGTTCAGATTTCACAACTTTGAGACCATTTGTTGATATTTGGGCAAGGATATCCTGGACATCTTTCAAAATCTGAAGAGAACAGGAGGCAGCCTGCCTCTTACCTGGTATGTAGTGATAGAGCTCTGAACTTCAGCCTTTGGAGCCTGGACAAGGAAAAGAAATTCTGCCGGACCATGAGGATAGGATTCTGGAGACAGTGCACACTGCTCAACTCATTGAAGATGTGGCTAGGGAGATCAGTCTGTTTGAAGACATGTTCCAGCAGAATACTGGGAAGATGAATGACATCTTTGGGTGGCAGAGAACCTTTCCTGCCAGCTCCATCTTCTTAACAAGCCCAGCCCATGTCATGTCAAGATTCAGATCCAGGCTACTGCTGCCCTCCCAAAGTGGTTCAGTGAGGAAAAGTCTGAAGCCTAGGAAGGCAGGGCGAAAGGACAAGGGGAGTTCAACCTTGGAGCCTGCTGGCCAAGTGAGATGCAATCTTGTAGACTCAGATAATCATGGGATATCAAAGACAGGTTCTTCCTGGAATGTGAAGTTCAAGGTCACTGGTATCTTGCCCCAGAGCTCAGGTGATAACTCACCAGATATGAACTTTGATGGAATGAGAGTTTACTCACTGTGCTGATGATGAATGATACTGCCAAGAGAACAGATAACTTAGCCAAGTCTCCAAGAACCAAAATTGCAAAGAAGGCAGATGATGAAAGGCTGGTGATGGGAGACATATTTGACTTGGATTCTGATGAGGAGCTGCAAGTTGATGAGCAACTGGGAAAAGAGAAAGTGAGACCAATAATAAGATGAGAATTTCCCCAGAATTTGTCCCATTGCACCAACCCCAACCAGATTCAGGAACCTGGAAAGGATGACATTGAAGAGAACTGTACAATCCACGAGGGAAAGAAGGGAAGGTTAAAGGCAAGCTTGTATACAGTAGTGGAAATATTGGGGTCTTGATCTACTCAAGGGCCACAGGAAGGTGGAAGGGTTTCTTGATGCTGCCCTTGCTGAGACTCCATTCTCTCCCATCACTCAGGAGGTAACTGAGGACTCCCAATCCTTAGCATGTGTATCAGCTGTCACCCAGCCTACAGGCCCTATAGACAGTGGTGCAAGATCGAGGCAGTCAGAGCTCCAGCAGTGGACTGGGTACAGTGTCTAGCAGTCCTGCTTCCCAAGGGACCCCAGGGAAGAAGCCCACCAAGTGACCATCATGCTGGAGGACTGAGAGAGAGGAGGAGTGTTCCAGTCTGGATGCAGCTCACTTGGGAGTATGCTGCAAGGATGCTGAAGGTATCTACCTATCTCTGGAGTCTGAGGGTGACAGTGACTGTGTTTGGAAACCATGATCCAAGGAGGAGGAGGAAGAAGAGGAGGAGAAGGAAGAAGAAGAGAAGGAGGAGGAAGAGGGAAGAAGAAGGAAGAAGAAGAAGGAGAAGGAGAAGGAGAAGGAGAAGGAGAAGGAGAAGGAGAAGGAGAAGGAGAAGGAGAAGAAGAAGGAATTTAGTGATGCCCCATGGAGTCCTAATGCCCATGTCACCCACCTCTCCCCAAGCAGGACCATCCTGTTGTAAGAGGATCTGAGCTGCCTCTATTGATACAACTTGACATCTGCAGCTGCAATGCTGGTCCATCAGATGCGGAATATGAAACTGGTCACTTGAAGTAACTCATCCAGGACAAGACAGTTGCTACATAGAGGAGAAAAGACACAAACTCACATCCTCTGACTTCAAATTTCATGCTACTTGATGTTTCAAGAAAGTGAAATAAATGCTGATATTTTTTACCTGCACAATGGCTGTCATATCAACATATCCCCACAGGCTAGCGTGGATATCAGAAGAAATAATTTCAAGCAATAGGATCCTTAGAGGTAAGGAGTCAGACAGGTGTAGGGGGAGTACCCATATCAATGGTTGGCCCAAAGAAAGGCCTCTTTGTCTGCCACAGAGGCTTGAACTATAGCAGATGATCCAGAAGGAACCCCAGGAGATGTATAAGTCAACAGACAGGAGAGTAGGAGGGAGCAGGCTGTATCTAGGAAGAAAGGGGAAGGAGAAAAGGAAGAGATGAGAGAGGGAGAGAGAGAAGGGAAGAGGCAAGAGAACCAGGGAGATGGCTCAGGGGTTAAGATTTTGCCTCTCATTGGCAGAATCAATATCATAAAAATGACCATATTACCAAAGGCAATATACAAATTCAATGCTATACCAATTAAAACCCCAAAGCAATTCTTTAAAGAAGTTGACCAAACAATCTCAAAATTCATATGGAAGCAAAACAATCCTGAGTAACAAAAACACTGCTGGAGGTATCACCATACCGAACCTTAGTCTATATTACAAATCCATAGTTATAAAAACAGCCTGGTACTGGCTCCAAGTAGACACACAGATCAATGGATAAGGGTTGAAGACCCAGATATAAGCCCACACAGTTACAGCCATATTGATCTTTGACAAAGGGGCCAAAAAAATCCAATGGAAAAAGAACAGCATCTTCAACAAAGGTGCTGGCAAAACTGGATGTCCACATGCAGAAAATTAAAACTCGACCCCTACTTGTCACCATGTACAAGACTTAATTCCAAATGGATCAAGGATTTCATTATAAGGCGAGAGACTATAAAAACCTTAGTTGAAAGGGTAGGGAATTCCCTTGAGCTGATTGGACTAGGCCAACAGTTCCTAAACAGAAATCCAATAGCACAGTCACTACAAACAACACTCAACAGATGGGATCTTGTGAAATTAAAGAGCTTCTGTTCAGATAAAGATATTGTAACTCCAGCACAAAGGCAACCCACAGATGGGAGAAAATCTTCATTAACCACATATCTAATAGAGCTCTATTATCCAGAGTGCACAAAGAACTTAGAAAACTAAACACCAAGGAAACTAATGGTCCAATTAAAAAATGGGCCTTGGAACTTAAAAGAAACTTTACCAGGGAAGAAATCGAAATGTCTAACAAATATCTTTAAAAATGCTCAGCATCCTTAGCCATAAGGGAAATGAAAATCAAAACCTCCCTGAGATATCATTTCGCCCTGGTCAGGATGGCAAAAATACACAATACAAACAGTACCAAATGCTAGAGAGGATGTGGCAAGAAGGGAACTCTCCTACATTGGCTGTGGGAATGCAGGCTCATAGAACCACTCTGGTGAGCCGTCTGGCGATTCTTAAAAAAGTTAAAGATTGAAATAACATATGACCCTGCTATTCCACTTTTGGGAATAATCCCCCATACAGCAAAAATTCACCTCAATAGCACAAGCACGACCATGTTCATAGCAGCACTGTTTACAATAGCAAAGTCTTGGAATTAACCCAAATGCTCAACAGTTGACGAGTGGATAAGGAAAATGTGGTACATTTATACAATGGAATACTACTCAGCCATCATAAATGATGAATTAATGAAATTTGCCGGGAAATGGATGGAATAAGAAAAAAATATATCGAGTGAAGTATCCCAGACAAGGAAAATTAAGCACCGTATGTACTACCTAATAGGTGGATCCTAGTACCAAACTCACTCAGTGACACACTCAAAGATAAATCTCTGTAATACCTACAGTAATTGCAAAGATTATAAGCAGGGAGGGAAGGGGAATGAGGGCTCCACCAGCAACAAGGAGAGAGGGGATCATGCTACAGCAGAGAAAATAGGCCACCATCAAGTACTGCAAGTAAGTAATGAGACATCTGGTTAAGCTCACAGACTTTCCTTCCTGGTCACTTGCATCTGATAGGGTATGATCTCACCAGAAATGGAGGTCATAGAGTCTGGAAGATAGAAGGTAACCATCTAGCAAATGGGAGACTGACCCCCCTCACCGCAGTCTCCTACTTTTATTCCATCTACTTTGAATCTACTCTTATAATAAGACTATTTTAACAGCCTTTTTATCTCTGGCTAGGTGGTGATATTCAATACCCATCAGGATGGAGCCAAGGGCAGTGCAGGAACAGCAAAACTAGAAGAAAAAAAAAAGAGAAAAAAAACAATTAACTACAATTCAGAGCATCAGAGACCCTACATTAATCACCAGGAACCAGGCCAGCCTAATCTCTCTCCATCCCAAATCTCAGGGAAATTTGCGGAAGAGGGGGCAGTAAGATTGTAAGAGCCTAAAGCTGGGGAGGAACAACAATATGCAAGATACTCCATACAAGTTAGGGCCGAAGTAATCATAATAGGACTTTGCATGACCTGCGCAATTACCAACATATCATTGACCCGTCAAAGTCTAGCATGGATCACAGGCGCTAGGATCCTTAGAGGCAAGGGATTGACAGCCACAATAGTGTTCCTATACTAAAGGGCAACACAAAAAACCGTCAAAGTCTAGCATGGATCACAGGCGCTAGGATCCTTAGAGGCAAGGGATTGACAGCCACAATAGTGTTCCTATACTAAAGGGCAACACAAAAAAAGAGCTCTAGGCAATGCTACTGAGTCCTTACACCTCATTAGAGAAGAGGACCCAGGGGGAAGTTTGACATGCACAGTAAAGGATGCTCCAGGAATGGGAGGGGGGCACTGGGAGAAAGGGAGGGAGGGGGGAAAGGAAGGGGAAAAGGGGGGAGAAAACAAAGGGGTCTAGGGAGGTGTGGAGGGAGGGAGGGGAATGGGGTACTTACCAAGTTGGTATGAATGGAAAAAAATAAATTAAAAAAAAGAAGACTGCCTCTCAAGCAGAAGGACCAGAGTTTAGATCCTGAATCCCACATAAAAGTGTCAGGTGGAATGCTCCTGGATCAACATCATAAAAATGATCATCCTACCAAAAGCAATACACAGATTCAATGCCATACCAATCAAAATCCCAAAGCAGTTCTTTTTTTTTTTTTCCAAAGCAGTTCTTTAAAGAAATTGGTCAAACAATCTCAAAATTCATATGGAAGCACAAAAGACCCAGGATAGCAAAAACAATCCTGAGTAACAAAAACACGGCTGGAGGTATCACCATACCAAACCTAAGTCTATACTACAAATCCATAGTTATAAAGACAGCGTGGTACTGGCTCCAAAATAGACATGCAGATCAATGGATAAGCATTGAAGACCCAGATATAAGCCCACACAATTACAGCCATTTGATCTTTGACAGAGCAGCCCAAAAACTTCAATGAAAAAAGCATAGCATCTTCAGCAAATGGTGCTGGCAAAACTGGATCTCCACATGCAGAAGATTAAAACTGGACCCATACTTGTTACCATGCACAAAAATTAATTCCAAATGGATCAAGGACCTTAATATTAGGCCAGACACTGTAAAAACCCTAGTTTAAAGGATAGGAAACTCCCTCAAGCTGATTGGACTAGGCCAATAGTTCCTAAACAGAAATCCAATAGCATGGGCACTAGAACCAACACTCAACAAATGGGATCTTATGAAATTAAAGAGCTTCTGTTCCGGTAAAGAGATTGTAAACTATGCAAAAAGGCAACCCACAGATGGGAGAAAATCTTCGCTAACCACATATCTGATAGAGCTCTATTATCCAGTGTGCACAAAGATAAATGGCCCATTTAAAAAATGGGCCTTGGAAATTAAAAGAAACTTTTCCAGGGACGAAATCAAAATATCTTTAAAAATACTCCACATCCTTAGCCATCAAGGAAATGCAAATCAAAACTACACTGAGATATCCCCTTGCCCTGGTCAGAATGGCAAAAAAACCACAATACAAACAGCACCAAATGCTGGAGAGGATGTGGAGAGAAGGGAACTCTCCTACATTGTTGGTGGGAATGCAGGTTTATACAACCACTCTGGCGGTCATTCTGGCGATTTCTAAAAAACTTGAAGATTGAAATGCCATATGACCCTGCTACACCACTACTGGGAATAATCCCCCATAATGCAGAAATTCACTACAGTCACAAGAGTACAACCATGTTCATTGCAGCACTATTTATAATAGCAAAGTCATGGAATCAACCCAAATGCCCAACAGTTGGCCAATGGATAATGAAAATGTACATTTATACAATGGAATACTACTCAGCCATCAAAAAAGATGAATTAATGAAATTTGCGAGGAAATGGATGGAATTAGAAAAAATTATCCCGGACTCAGAAAGTTAGACGCTGTATGTATTCCCTAATAAGCGGATCCTAGTTCCAAACCCACCTAATGACATATTCCCAGGTAAATCTCTGTAATATTCACTGTAATCACAAAAAATTATAAACAGGAGGGTAGGGGAAGGAGGACCTCAAAAGTAAGGACATAGGGGATCATGCTTCAGTACAGAAAATAGACCACGGTCAGGTATTACATGTAAGTAATGAGACATCTGGTATAGTTCACTCTCACTTCCCTTCTTGGTCACTTGTAACTGAACAGGTTTGATCTCACCAATCAGGGAGGATACAGGGTCTGGCAGATAGACAGTAACCATCCGGCAAATGGGATACTGACTTCCTCCCCTTACTGCTATGTCCTACTCCTATTTTTTCATCTACCCTTGAGTATCTTCTTACGTTAAGGTCTTCATTTAAACAGTCTTTTATTTTTGGTTAGAAGGTGACCTTCAATACCAATCAGGATGCAGCCAAGGGCAGTGCAGGAAAAGCAAAACTGAAAACAACAACAAACCATAATTCAGAACACCAAAGACCCTACATTATTCACCTGAAACCAAACCAGCCAATGCTCTCCCCATCCTAAAGCTCAGGGAACCTTGCGGAAGAGAGGTCAGCAAGATTGTAAGAGCCTAAAGGTGGGGAGGACTAACGATATGCAAGATACTCTACACAAATTAGGGCTGCAGCAGCCAGAACTGGACTTTCCCTGAACTGCACAATGGCTGACATGTCAATGACCCCCCAAAGTCTAGCATGGATCACAGGGGAGAAGGCTTCAGGCAGTAGGATATTTAGAGGCAAAGGATTAACAGTCATGTTGGTGTTCCCATGCTAATGCCAAGAAGGGGCTCCGGGCTATGCCACTGAGTCCTTATACTTCACTAAGGTGGAGGACTCAGAGGAAGGTTTGGTGTTCACACAAAAAGATGCTCCAGGGGATGGAAGAGAGGAAGGGGGGAGGCACTGGGAGAGGCAGAGGAAGGGAGGAAGGTGAAAGGAAGATAGGAAAGGGAGGAGAGAGTGCAATGGGAGATGACTGAGAATGGGAGGGGGAGGGAGAGGATGGGGATACCTATTGAATTTGTATGATTAGGAAAAAAAATGTGGCAGAAAAAAAGTGTCAGGTGGGAATGGTAGCAGCCTACACCTCTGGCTCTGAAAGGCAGAGCCTGGGAAATCCCAGAGTGAAGTAGTAAGGAGGTAGAAGCAATCCAGGATGATTCCCAATGTTATCCTTGGACCTCCACAGGGACACACAGTACCCTTTGATACACACGCAAATACAGACACACACACACACACACACACACACACACACACACACACACACACGAGCTCAAAAAAGATGAGTTTCACTACTCTAGAAATCCTCTGTGCTTTACCCCTCAATACTTGGCAGTCACCTCTCTCTCTCTCACTCTCTCTCTCTTTCTCTCTCTCTCTGAACTATCTTCATAGTTGTGTCTTCAAACACACTAAATCACCCCAGAAAACAGTTCTTGAGGGAGGTAGTTTTGGGCCCGTTCAGAGTACCAGAAAGACTGCATACGGTGCTGATCTTCTTGTCACTAGGGAGCATTGTAGCTGGTTGTCATATTTTTACACAATGTTCATTAACAAGTGAAGGGTAGGAACTTGTGGGCATGAGTGTATACATACAAGTTTGTGGATGTGTGTGTGCAACCTTCCTTTCTTCCTAAGCTTTATTTATTGCTTTGTTTATTTGCTTGCTTGTTTGTTTGTTTGTTTAGAGAGCATCATTGGGCACTGTGTGTCCCTGTGGAGGCCCAAGGATTACTTTGGGAATCATCCTGCATTGCTTCTACCTCCTTTTTGCTTCATTCTTGGATTTCCCAGGCTCTGCCCTCCAGGGCCAGAAGTGCAAGCAATCACTATTTCCTCCCAATGTATTTAGGTGAGACCTGGCATCTGAACTCAGGACCTTCTGCTTGTGAGGCAGAGTCTTAACCCTTGAGCCATCTCTCCAGCCCTGAACACAATATATTCTACTCATGTATGTGACTGTCAAAATTAAATATAGGTACAGCCAGACATTGTCTTCTGGACAAGACAGAGCTGCTGATCTATGAATTCACCGAAGCTGTGTATATTTCCACACAACCTACAGGATTTCTCCTGTCAGTATTTCACCACCAAATGGCAAAGATCTCAAGAAGTCTCATATTTCCCTGGGAGTCTGATGAGGGTTAATGCTGGTGGGATTACTGAGGGAGGGAAGATGCTTTTCCTCAATAGTACACTCACTGATACATGATTCATGCCTGTTGCAGTTTGCCTGCATGGTTGCTGAGAAATCACCATCAAACAGCTTAAGGGGGATTTATTCTCTAAAGAGAGTCTGGTAGTCCAGCTTGATGGAGACCATGCATCAACACCAGGGCCGAGGGAACTGGCCACACAATCTTTACATAATAGCTGAGAGGGACAATCTTTACTTGTCAGACCAGTATGTCTGGCCAAGTATAACACAAGGATGCCAACTTAATACAATCAGCTCTGTGTATTTTATTCTAGGGCCTAATCCCACCCACCATGGGCTAGGCCTTCCCCATAAACTAGACAATCTCTTGCAGGTTTGCTCTGAGCTTAACTCAATTACTAATGCTCTACAAATGTGCTCAGAGCTCAAACCCTCAACTGTCAAGTTGACTGACACCTGTGCCTAACTATGACAATGCCCCACAAAATACTCAAGCACATGCCATAAAAGACCACCCAGTTGAACTCTGTGGGCCACATATGTGAAAAGACATGAAATTGGGAGTGAGATGGGCAGGGGAGAAGTGTTATATTGGGAAAAGTAGGTGAAATGGGATGGGAAATTAAGGCATCAAAATACTATAAATTCACTATATTCAAGCATGAAACATTTTTTAGTTTATACATAAAATTTTTAAATTATTTTATTTATTCATTTATTTTCTGTGTGTATACGTGTGTATGTCCATGTCCCTGTAGAGGACCAAGGGTGATTCCTGGATTGCTTGTACCTCCTTTTTGCTTTGCTCTGGGATTTCCCAGGCTCCACACACCAGGGCCAGAAGTGCAGGCTGATGCCATTTCTGTCTGGCGTTTCTATAAAAGTTCTCTTTTTCTGTTCTCTCTCTCTCTCTCTCTCTCTCTCTTTTCTCCTTCCCCACCCAGGGATTGAACTCAGGTCTCCCAGTTTGTGAACAGACACCCGACCCACAGGCCTATCTCCCCAACCTTCTCTAAATATTTTAAAAGATGTTTCTTCCACGAACTCTTCTGAGTTCTCGCAATATCATTGTTACCTTTTATCTTCTCACAGAGTCAACAAAGTTGTATTTCCTGGTTATTTGATATGCAAATATTCTATGTGCTATAAGTCAGCATAACAATCTGAGAAGATATTCCAGTGACCTAGAGATACGATGAGGGGAATTTGGAAGTACTGCAAAGACCCAACCAAGGGCTAAAAGAATATATATTTAAGGGGCAATGTCTAAAATGAGTGCTGAAGAGTAACTCAAGATTCAGGTGAGAACTGTGTTGTAGTTACTTCTTTGACTGTGAGATGGTCCTCAAAGAGAGTTGGAGAGAAAAGGATATTTATATTTTTTTGACTTATGGCTCCATAGGGGATCTAGTTCATTACAGTGGGAATTGCATAATAGAAGGAAAGACCAAAGGTAGAAATAAGAGGCCAGGGCTGGAGAGATGGCTCCAGGGTTAAGACTCTGCCTCACCAGGGGATTGACAGCCACAGTAGGGTTCCTATGCTTAAGGGGAACACAAGAAAGGGTTCAGGGAAATGCCACTGGGTCCTTGTACATCATCGGAGAGGAGGGCCCAGAGGAGAGTCAGGCATGCACAAGAAAGGACTCTGGGAATTGGGGCGGGAGGCACGGGGGGGGGGGGGGGGATGGGAAGGGAGGGGTGAGGGGAGGGGGAGCAGGGGTTGGGGGGGGGGAGGGAGGGAGGGAACTGGTGTACCTATTAAGTTTGCATGAGCTGAAATAATAATAAAAAATGTATTAAAAAATAAAAAAAAAGGAAAAAAAAAAAAAAAAAAAAGACTCTGCCTCACAAGCAGAAGGTCCTGAGTTCTGATCCCAGGTCCCAAATAAAAACGCCAGGCAGAAATGTTGATGGCCTGCACTTCTAGCTCTGATAAGTGGAGCTTCCCAGAGTGAAGGAAAAAGGAAGTAGAAGCAATCCAAGATGATGTTTACCCTTGATCCTCCACAAGGACACACCCATGGTTCTCTCTCTCTCTCTCTCTGTATCTCTTTCTCGTTAAATGATGAAGTTAAAAAAAGAAGAAATAAGAGGTCAGTTGAGGTCACCACACTGATCAGGAGTCAGAAAGAACAAGAGGGAGAGGAAGTAGAAACAATATTGTGGGGTCCGGCTGCTCAGGAATTCACCACTCTGACACCCAGTCAGCTTTTTTTTTTAAATTTATTATTATTATTATTATTATTATTTATTCAACTGTTCGCATGTGCGTGTGCATGTGTGCGCGCGTGTGTGTGTCTCTGTGTGTGTGCCTGTGTATGTGTAGAACCACGGACGAATTCGGGAACCACCATGGACGCCTCCACCTCCTTCTGCTCCGGGATTCACAGGCTCCGCCCTACCAGGACCAGAAGCGCAGGCCGCCCCCGCTTCCGCCTGGCGTCTATACGTGGGATCTGGGATCCGAACTCAGGACCTTCTGCCTGCAAGGCGGAGGCTTAACCCCTGAGCCACCTCTCCAGCCCCACCCAGTCAGCTTTAACAATTGGAGAGGCTTTGTTGAAGCTGGTCATGTCCCCACATCTATGCCGTAATAAAGATGTGAGGTCTGGAGTTGTTTAAGAAAGGGGCTTTTACAGGCAATAGTTATAGTCAATATAGTGAGTAAGGTCCTGTAACATGTGGGGGCAAGCAGGAAGTAAGCAGTCACAGAAGCTAATTTAACCATTATCAGAATTATCTTGCATAAGGAACCATAATTCAGAACACCAAAGACCCTAGGCCATTCACCTGGAACCAGACCAGCCAAATCTTTCCCCATCCTAAAGCTCAGGGAACCTTGCGGAAGAGGGGGCGTCAAAATTGTAAGAGCCTAAAGATGGGGAGGATGATCAATATGCAAGATACTCCACACAAGTCAGGGCTACAGCATCCAGGGTATAGCCACAATGTGGTTGGACCTTGCCTGACCTGCACAATGACTAACATGTCAACAACCCCCCAAAGTCTAGCACAGATCACAGGGGAGAAGGCTTCAAGTTGTAGGATCCTTAGAGGCAAGGGATTAAACAGTCACAATAGAATTCCCATCCTAGCGGGCAGCCCAAGAAGGGGCCCTGAACCCTCACTAGTGTAGATACTCAGAGGGAAATTAAGTGCCCACATAAACAGATGTTCTGGAGAATGGAAGGGAGAAAGCAGGAAGCACCAAGAGAGAAAGAGCAACTGTATACTAGGAACAGACATTTGTGATTTACTATGTTCTCAAACAATCAGTAGTTTCAGACAAGCATACTTTCTGCTAACTCTTATGGGGACTTTCCATATTTGTCCAAGGTTGCTGTGTCTGAGGTAAATCATTGTAAAGGAAAGAACATTGCAAGCTGTGTGGTACTGCTTCTGGTGTGAGACTCAGTCACAAGGAAAACAAGATTTCCTTTACAGGCCAATGAACAGGAGACAAAGTGTCTCAACTGCTGATCTTGTTGCTCAGTCTAATCAGTTCAAAGGCCAGCATTGACCCTTGCAATGTGGAGAGAGCCTGCAATGTAGAAATAAAGCTATACTATATGGTAGGTTCTGGACCAGCAAAAGACAGCAGGGGGGTTGTGGGCTGACAAAGCCAGCATGTCCCAAAGCTGCAATAAGGAAGTGTGACCTTAGCAAAGTCAGCCTGTTTTGGAACTGGAGGGAAACATGACTTGGGCAGAACCCCATGTGCCTTGTCTCTTCCAGATAAGACGATGCTGATGCTCAGTTCTGACTTCTCTTCAGAGTGCATTTTGTGCTACATCCACAGCCTTCTTATTTCCAACGCCCTTGACATCTACTGATGCACTGTTTACTTAATTTTTCCGTATAACAATAAACATTTGGGAAAGTGACTACCGCTAATCCCCATTAGGGTCTGTAGGGACCACTTGATCCCTGCTTTTTGTATGAAGTCTGTCTTATTCTTCATTCTTGTGCTGTTCCCAACAGAGCAATGCCACATGGATTGTGGCACTTGTATGTTTACTGTCCATGGTCTGGTGAGCAAAACATTTCCTATCTATTCTTCCTCTATACAGTGTATAACATTGTACAATGCTCTCTTTGGGCCTGCTGCAAATCTGAAATTTGTGTCCTTCCATAGTCATCACAGCACACTATTCTTTGTATCTCCACAAGCTTCTGCAACCTAGTCTATTCTAGGCAGAAGGAAGAGCTGTGTATACAGAGGAATCAGTCCCCATTCTTCTGCTTAAAATAAACCTAGAACAAATTCCTGGAAATATGTTGGAAACTATTTGGAGATACATACTCAAGTTGTTAAAGGCCGCCTCCTACTCCTGTGATGGAGGAAGAGATGTAAGAGTGTCCAAAAAGAGTGTATGTAACAGAGGGTCATCTTGTTAGACTCAGTGGGTCACAGAAACAAAAGACATAAAAGTAGTGGGGAGATTTATTGGGAAGAAGAGAGTATGCAGGAAGAAAAGAATCGGCCCAAATAGGATTGGTTAGTAAGGGATGAAAATTATATAATCTCATTGTATTCATGTGTGAAACTGCCAGAAACAATTATTAAAAAGTATTTATTCATTTGTTATTAAATGTTTAAATACACAAGGGTATATCACTGGTGTTTCATGCTTTGCATTCATTATATTTTAGGTTCCCCACTGGAACTCTTTCATATCCCTTCCTTCATCTTGTTTTCTTTTTTTTTTATTTTTTTATTTTTAATACATTTTTTATTATTATTTCAGCTCCTACAAACTTAATGGGTACACCAGTTCCCTACCTCCTCCTCCCCCCATACCCCCTGCTCCTCCTCCCCACCCCCCTCCCTTTCCATCCCCCAGTGCCTCCCACCCCAATTCCCAGAGAGTCCTTTCTTGTGCATGCCTGATTTTCCTCTGGGCCCTCCTCTCCGATGACGTACAAGGACCCAGTGGCCTTTCCCTAAACACTTTCCTGTGTTCCCCTTAGGTATAGGAACACTGCTGTGTCTGCCAATCCCTTGCCTCCAAACATCTTGGTGCCTTTAGCAGATGCTGGACTTTGTGGGGTCAATAGTGTGTTGGACAATGCGCAGGGCATGTAAAGTCCAATTATGATTGCTTCAGCCCTAACTTGTATGGAGTATCTTACATATCATTGCTCCTCCCATCCTTATGCTCTTACACTGTTACTGCCCCCTCTTCCACAAATGTCCCTGAGCTTCAGGATGGGGAGAGATTAAGCTGGCCTAGTTCTAGGTGGTTGATATAGAGTCTCTGAAGTTCTGGATTGTGGTTTGTTGGTTTTCTTTTGCAGTTTTGCTGCTCCTGCAATGCCCTTCACTCCATCCTGGTGGGCATTGTATGTTACCCCCTGGCCAGAGACAAAAAGCTGTTAAACTAGAGTCTTGTGATAAAAGCACATTCAAAGGTAGATGTAATAAAAGTGGGAAACCACAGTGAGGGAGGGGTCTATCACCAATTTGCACAACGGTTACTTTTTATCTGCCAGACTATATGCCCTCCTCTTCTGGTGAGATCATACCCCTTCAGTAGTAAATGATCAGGAACAAAAGTCTGTGAACTTAACCAGGTGTCTCATCACTTACTTGCAGTCCTTGATGGAGGCCTATTTTCTCTGCTGTAACATGGTCCCTTCTCTCCTTGTTTCTGGTGTGGCCCTCCAACCCCATCCCTCCTGTTCATAATCCTTGCAATTACTGTCTCTAGGTGGGCTGGGTGGGTTTGGTACTAGGAGCCACCTATTAGGGAGTACATACGGCACTTAATATTCTGGGTCTGGGATACTTCACTTAATATAATTGTTTCTAATGACATCCATTTCCCGGCAAATTCCAGTAATTCATCATTTTTGATGGCTGAGTAGTACTCCATTGTATAGATGTACCACCGTTTCCTTATCCACTCGTCAACTGTTGGACATTTAGGTTGATTCCATGACTTTGCTATTGTAAACAGTGCTGCTATGAACATCGTGCTTGTGCTATCGAGGTGAACCTCTGCTGTATGGGGGGTTATTCCCAAAAGTGGAATAGCAGGGTCATATGGCATTTCAATCTTTAATTTCTTTAAGAATCTCCAGACAGCTCGCCAGAGTGGCTGTATGAGCCTGCATTCCCACCAGCAATGTAGGAGAGTTCCCCTCTCTCCACATCCTCTCCAGCATTTGTTGTTTGTGTTGTGGATTTTTGCCATCCTGACTGGGGTGAGATGATATCTCAGGGAAGTTTTGATTTGCATTTCCCTGATGGCTAAGGAAGTGGAGCATTTTTTAAGATATTTGTTAGACATTTTAATTTCATCTCTGGTAAAGTTTCTTTTAAGTTCCAGGGCCCATTTTTTAATTGGGCCATTGGTTTCCTTGGTGTTTAGTTTTCTAAGTTCTTTGTGCACTCTGGACAGCAGAGTTCTATCAGATGTGTGGTTAGTGAAGATTTTCTCCCATTCTGTGGGTTGCCTTTGAGCTCGTTTTACAATCTCTTTATGTGAACAGAAGCTCTTTAATTTCACAAGATCCCAACTGTTGAGAGTTGGTAGCAGTGACTGTGCCATTGGATGTCTGTTTAGGAAATGTTGGCCTAGCCCAATCAGCTCGAGGGAGTTCCCTATCCTTTCAACTATGGTTTTTATAGTCTCTGGCCTGATATCAAGGTCCTTGATCCATTTGGAATTAAGTCTTGTACATGGTGACAAGTATGGGTCCAGCTTTAATCTTCTGCATGTGGAGATCCAGTTTTGCCAGCACCATTTGTTGAAGATGCTGTTCTTTTTCCATTGGATTTTTTGGGCCCCTTTGTCAAAGACCAAATGGCTGTAATTTTGTGGGCTTATATCTGGGTCTTCAATCCTTATCCATTGATCTGTGTGTCTATTTTGGAGCCAGTACCAGGCTGTCTTTATAACTCTGGATTTGTACTATAGACTTACGTTTGGTATGGTAATACCTCCAGCAGTGTTTTTGTTACTCAGGATTGTCTTTGCTATCCTGGGTCTTTTGTGCCTCCATATGAACTTTGAGATTGTTTGGTCAACTTCTTTGAAGAATTGCTTTGGGATTTTGATTGGTATAGCATTGAATCTGTATATTGCCTTTGGTAGGATGGTCATTTTTACGATGTTGATTCTGCCAATCCAGGAACAAGGGAGGTCTTTCCACCTTCTGGTGTCTTCTGCTATTTCTTTCTTTAGGGTCATCCTTGGCACACAAGGTTGGTTCAACATACGCAAATCAATAAATGTAATTCATCATGTAAACCAGTCCAAAGTCCAAGACCACATGATACTCTCGATAGATGCAGAAAAAACTTTTGACAAGATCCAACAGCTTTTTATGATCAAAACGCTGGAGACAGTAGGAATGGAAGGAACCTTTATCAATGTAATAAAAGCTGTATACAACAAGCCCACAGCAAGGATTATGCTCAATGGGGAACAATTGGAAGCATTCCCACTTCGATCAGGAACTAGACAAGGCTGTCCACTCTCACCACTTCTATTCAATATTGTACTTGAAGTCTTAGCTGAAGCCATAAGACAAGAAAGGGACATAAGAGGGATTCAAATCGGCAAGGAAGAAGTCAAACTATCCCTATTTGCAGATGACATGATCTTATACCTGAGTGACCCCAAAAACTCCACCAGGAAGCTTCTGGAACTAATTGAGAGGTTCAGCAGGGTGGCAGGATACAAAATAAATGTGCAAAAATCAGAGGCCTTCCTATATGCCCAAAATGAAAGAAGTGAAAAAGCCTTGAGAGAAACAATCCCATTTACTATAGCCCCTAAAAAAATGAAATACCTTGGTATAAACCTAACCAAGGAGGTAAAAGACCTTTACATCTTGTTTTCTTTTGCTTTGCATCCCTACCTTGCATCTGATGTATTTCCTTGTATGCTTTCTTGTTCATTTTGAATATCTTTTTTGTACAAGATTTTGCTGTTCTTTGTTATTTTCTCTATAGTTACTGATTCTGGATGATGGCCAGAATTTAACATATATACATGTATACCCATTTACTCAGAATAAACTCATCTTGGCATAATCTCTGTCCAGCTGAGATCCCTCTAACTCTGGCCTGGTTTTAATTCCCACTGATTCCATTCAATGAAGTCCACATCGATTTGTAAGTATGGGCACTTATACCACATAGGAGCTTTTTGTACATCTACAATCAGTACTTGACCAGATGGCCTGTGAGGACTCAATACTTCCACTGAATTCTGGCAGGACATGGTGCTAACTTCTGACTCCACGGTTGCAAATTCACTCCTCCAAGGTAGCATTCAAATCCAAGACCAGACAGGAATTCTGTGTCCAGGGTCTCCACACCACCAATGGATAGGGCTATAATTTCAGATTCTCATAATCTCCCATTTTTATTAATTTACTAAAATGATATTTGAGACTCAGGAAAATACTTCATTCAATATGACCAGTCTAAGACTGAGGAGATGGGTCAGAGGTTAAAACCTTTGCCTCACAAGCAAAAGAATCTGAGTATGGCTTTCCAGATCCTATGTTAAAATGTCCAATGGAAATGGCAGTAGCCTATGCTCCCAACTCTGGAAGGCAGAGCCTGGGAAACCCCAGAGTAGAGTAATAAGGTGGGAGAGCAATCCAGGGTGATCCCCGATATCACCCTTGGGCCTACACAGACACACATACTTAAGTGCCCCTGGTACACACAAACAAATACACCTGCAAGGTAAACAAATATGAATGAATAAATAAATAATAAAAATATGATCAGTCTATGATGAGATCACAACCCAGGAATTATAAAATCCCAAAGTCAAGGTATAGACAAGGAGAGAGACTTGTATACCTCTTTAGAGGTCTCATCCTTACAGTATATCTTTTGTACAACTCAGGAAAATAAAAACAGAGAAAAAGTGTCATCTGGTCACATTTTCAATGAGCTCAACTCAGTATCAATGATTTATTTAAGTCACCAAAATTAGTGTAAAACAGATAAAGTACTTAGAGTTCATCTGGTCACATTTTCAATGAGCTCAACTCAGTATCAATGATTTATTTAAGTCATCAAAATTAGTGTAAAACAGATAAAGTACTTAGAGTTGGGAGCAGAGACCTGAGTTCAAATTTAGGCCTGTTCATGGTGTAGATGTGAGTTGACTGTCACAGGCTCATGTGTTTGAATCTTTTAGCTTCACTCTGGGATTTCCCAGGCTCCACCCATCAGGGCTGAAAATGCAGGCCACCACAGCGAATTTCAGCTGGATTTTTTTCGTGGAACCTAGGATTCAAACTCAAGTCCTTCTGTTCCTAAGGCAGAGTCTTAACCCCTGAGCCATCTCTCCAGCCCAGGTTATGGCACCTTTTAAGAGGTTCAGACTTGGGGCTGGAGAGGTGGCTCAGGGGTTAAGCCTCTGCCTTGTGGGCAGAAGGTCCTGAGTTCGGATCCCAGATCCCACGTATAGATGCTGGGCGGAAGCCGGGGCGGCCTGCGCTTCTGGTCCTGGTAGGGCGGAGCCTGTGAATCCCTGGGCAGAAAGAGGCGGAGGCGTCCATGGTGGTTCCCGATTCGTCCGTGGTTCTACACACACACACATACACACATGCGCGCGCACATACACACACACGCACAATTGAATAAATAATAAAAAAATTAAAAAAAAAAAAAAAAGAGGTTCAGACTTGCTGGAGGAAGGCAGTCACAGGGGGCAGCTTTTGAGGTTTGGTAGCCTAGCCTTGCTTCCTGTTAGTTTACATTTGTTCTCTCTACCTCCTGATGGCTGTGGGAACCTGAACTGACTTCCTGCTTCTGCCTTCTGTAGTAATCAAAAATAATATAAAATAATGGGAAAAACTTGTAACAAGGAGACTGCCCTAGCAAGGCCTCATAGAAATGGAAATTTACTGACCGACACATTACAAACACTGGGCAGCTGTAAAAGCCTCGGAAAAGATAAACGACTCCTTGGAACATTTCGTGGTCACCCCTTTTGATAAGGCGTTTGAAACATTTCACACAATACAATACCGAGTTTGCAAAAATAATCACTGCTCTGGACTATGTCCGCTGGTAACAACTAAATTAACTTCTGTTGCTCCTTTGCCTCCTGCTCAGCTCCGGTTCCACACCCCTGCCGTACCAGCTATGACTCCACTTACTATGAGATAAACGTACCAGGCTGTACACTGGAAATTAGTTACTATCTTTAAAAGCCTCCCTTCCCTGACTCCTGGGGGGAGGGGTCTTTATATCTTTATACTAAGGTGAGGACCTGATGAGCTTCAATAAAGCCTCTCCATTTGTTAAAACTGACTCGCTGTCAGAGTGGAGAATTCCTGAGCTGCCAGACCCCATTACAACTTCAACCATGCGTTCTGCTGTGTGAGTCCCACTATTCCATTCCTACTCCCCCACAACCATCTGTACTCAAGCATGTTGAGCATAATTAGAAAAACATGTCTACAGAACAAAACAAACTGCTTCTAACAATTGTAATTTGAGGGCTGGAGAGATAGCTCAGGGGTTAAAACTCTGTTCACAAACATTAGGTCCTCAGTTCAGATGACAGGTTCCACGTAAAAATGCCAGGCAGAACCAGTGGGGGCCTGCACTTCTGGCCCTAGTGGGTGGAGCCTGGGACATCCCAGAGCAAAACAAGAAGGTAGAAGCAATCCAGGATGATACCTAATGTCACCCTTGGTTCTCCACAGGGACACACAGTCCTCCCTCCCTTTCTCTCTCTCTTTCTCTCTCTCTCTCTCTCTCTTTCTTTTTTTTTTATTGCAGCTCATACAAACTTATTAGGTACACCAGTTCCCTCCCTCCCTCCTCCTCCCCCAGTACTCCCTGCTCCCCCTCCCCACCCCTCTCCCTCCCCATCCCCCAGTGCCTCCCACCCCAATTCCCAGAGAGTCCTTTCTTGTGCATGTCTGATTTTCCTCTGGGTCCTCCTCTCTCTCTCTCTCTCTTTCACTCTCTTTCTCACTCTCTCTCTCACACACACACACTAAATAAATAAACAAATAAATAAAATATTTACAATTGTAATTTGAATGACACCAGTTTCTTAAAGTGATTTCATAGGATTTGGTTTGGAAGACTTAGAACCTGGAAGAACATAAATATGAAAAGAAGTCAGCTATAATTAGCATAATGGTTAAAGACAACTTCTTTTTTTTAATATTTATTTATTTTTTCCACCCATACAAGCTTGATAGGTATCACATTCCCCTCCCTCCCTCCACCCCTCCCTGGATCCCCTTGCTCCTCCCCCCTTTTCCCCTTCCTTGCCCCCCCCCACTTTCTCCCATTGTCCCCACCCCCCATCCCTAGAGCATCTTTTAGTGTGCATGTCAAACTTTCCTCTGGGTCCTTCTCTCTGATGAGGTATAAGGACTCAGTAGCATTGCCTAGAGTACTTTTTTGTGTTCCCCTTTAGTATAGGAACACTATTGTGGCTATTAATCCCTTGCCTCTAAGGATCCTAGTGCCTGTGATCCATGCTAGACTTTGAGGGGTCAATGATATGTTGGTAATCGTGCAGGTCATGCAAAGTCCTATTATGATTACTTAGGCCTTAACTTGTGTGGAGTATCCTTGCATGTCATAACTCCTCCCCATATTTAGGCTCTTACAATCTTACAGCCTCCTCTTCCACAAATTTCCCTGAACTTTAGGATGGGGAGAGATTAGGCTGGCCTGGTTCCAGGTGGTTGATATAGAGTAAAGACAACTTCTTGATGCATTAACTTAGCTTTGGTTTTGGAAGCAAAATTTAGAGTCTGTTAGTCACAGCCACTATTTTATAAAGTCTCCACCTCAGCCACAGGCCATTTTCTAAAGACCACATCTCTGGTCTTTACTGCTCTGCCTTGTAAGCAGGTCCTGAGTTTGAATCCCAGGTCCCAGGTGGAAAAGGGCAGTGGCCTGCACTTCCAGCTCTTGGAAATCTCAGAGTGAAGCAAATAGGAAGTAGAAGCAATCCAGGATGATTCTTGACGTCACTTTCAGGCCTCCACAGGGATACACAGTGCTCTCGGATACACATTCACACACACACAATAAATAAATAAAATAAAGTTGAAAAAAAAAGATAAGGACTTCACACAGGTCTCTCTCTTCTCCAGCACTTCTTCTGTTTTCTAAATCCTCAGATCTTTCTATCCATCCTCTCCTCCCCTCCTTCTGTCATGCCCTCACTCTCTCTCTATTCCCCCTGAGCTTAAGCTCTCTCCTGTTCCAATGCTGTCCCATCTTAAGGCTACACCATGGCTCACTTGGTCAACAGACCCTTAGTCTAATAAATTCATCTTAAGTCTTTCCCTCTTGTCAATTTCTCTCTATTCATAGACCCCAAGGGGCCCCCACATATGGCCAGATCACTCCTCACTCCTGTCCTCCATTGACCTAAAAAGAACCTACAAAGTTTTAGGCCTCTCATAACTTCAGAACAGTTTTTACTGTCCCTATGTACTTTTGCTATTTGATATGCAAGCATGTTCATAGATGCAGTTCTGTTTAACTAAGGTTACAAAATTGTCATTTAAAAAGCTTAAACCTAAACAGTTAACAGCTATTGATTCTTTAAAAAAAAAAAAATCAGGCCAGAGATATGGCTCAGGGATTAAGCCTCTGCCTTACAAGCAGAAGGACCTGAGTTGGGATCCCAGATCCCACATGAAAATATTAGGTGGAAATGGCAGTGACTTGTAATTTTGGCCCTGGAAGGCAGAGCCTGGGAAACCCCAGAGCAAAGCAATAAGAAGGTAGAAAAATTGAGAATGATTCCTAAAGTCACCCTTGGGTCTTCACACACACACACACACACACACACACACACACACACACACAGTGCCCTCCTCTGTATACATACTTACATGTGTACACACTAGCACTTACACACAAATTTAAAAAATGTAATCAAAGCTCAGCAGAATTAATAGATATCAGAAACAATTTTGTGATAAAACATTGTCTTTGTCCTTAAAATTGTTTTACATAAAATTATTTTACATAAAACTTTACTTAGAGGGCTGGAGAGATGGCTCAGAGGAAATTGTCTAGTTCAGTGGTAAGACCCAGCCCATGATAGATGGAGTTAGGTTAATAGGATAGAGGAGACTGGTTAGGGAAGTTGGCATCTTTTGTTCAGACAAAGGTCTGGCAAGTGAGGATTGTCCCTCTCTCAACAGTCCTGTGGATGTATGAAAATGATGTGGTCAGTTTTCTCAGCTCCTGGGGTTGGTGTGACACTCTTGTCAAGCCAGATTAAGAGCTGTAACCAGACTATTGTAAGAGAAACAAAAACTGGGGCTGGAGAGGTGGCTCAGGGGTTAAGCCTCCGCCTTGCAGGCAGAAGGTCCTGAGTTCGGATCCCAGATCCCACGTATAGACGCCAGGTGGAAGTGGGGGCGGCCTGCGTTTCTGGTCCTGGTAGGGCGGAGCCTGTGAATCCCGGGGCAGAAGGAGGTGGAGGCGTCCATGGTGGTTCGCGAATTCGTCCGTGGTTCTACACACACACACACACACACACACACACACTACACACGCGCGCGCGCGCGAATATACACACGCACATGTGCACAGTTGAATAAATAATAATAATAAAAAAATTAAAAAAAAAAGAGAAACAAAAACTGTGTTCCCTTAAGATGTTTTGTCTTGAATTTATTGGCAACACGCAGAGTAACTGACGTACATTCCAATATGTAGAAGTGAGCTAGCGATACAAATTTAAAGGAGGTAGACAGGAAACAAAGATATCAGGCTTCTGTCTCTAACCAAACAGCAAAACAAAAAGTGAGGAACTATAATAGAAATCGAACATATATAAATATCTTATGGAACTATACTTAATCAAGGAAGCAAGCGCTGGAGTCTCTCTTGCTTTCAAAACGTCAAAACACATTCTCTTTAATTCTTCTTTCTTATGTTAATAAGGATACTGGAAGTCTACAGAAGCAGGTCTCAGGGAAGTTTGACATTCACACTAAAGGATGCTCCAGAGAATGGGAGGGGGGGAAGGGAGAAGAGAGAAGGGAGGAGGGGGTGAAAGGAAGGGGAAAGGGGAGGAGGGTGCAAGGTGGGGAGGGGTGGAAGGCGGGAGGGGACGGGGTACCTATTAAGCTTGTATGGTTGGGAAATAAATAAATAAATATAATAATAATAAAAAAAGAAGCAAGTCTCAGCCTTTCAGAACTCCATGGAAGTGCAGGATCCACATTTTCAGAACCAAGAACTGTTGTCGCCTTGAAGGGAAAAGATTGAGGATGGATGGGACCCAGTCCACAACTGCGTAGCTTTTGTACCCCTTAAAACCCTGCATAAAGATGAACTCAGACATGGGGTAATCTCTCCTGCAATATGGACGTATTGAATAAACTCCCCCCTCCCCTTTCTTTTCTGCTTTTCATCATCCATTTGAATTCCGAATACTTTGGTGAGGGCGGGTGGCCAAGCCGGGAGACACAAACCTGGCTGTGGTGATCTGGTAGCATGTTTGACTTTTAAGGACACCAGTTTTTTTTTTTTTTTTAATTTTTTTTATTATTATTATTTATTCAACTGTGTGTATGTGCGCGCGCGCGTGTGTCTGTGTGTGTGTATGTGTGTGTCTGTGTATGTGTAGAACCACGGACGAATTCGCGAACCACTATGACGCCTCCACCTCCTCTGCCCTGGGATTCACAGGCTCCGCCCTACGAGGACCAGAAGCGCAGGCCGCCCCGCTTCTTCCGTCTGGCGTCTATACGTGGGATCTGGGATCCGAACTCGGGACCTTCCGCCTGCAAGGCGGAGGCTTAACCCCTGAGCCACCTCTCCAGCCCCTAAGGGCACCAGTTGTACGCCGTGGTACTATCCTACCGTGGTGTTCAGTAAAAGTAGTTTCTAAGTGCCTGTTGCCGTGGCTTTGCAGATCCTTTCCGTTTCACAACTCTGTTGTTGCGTTCTGTAAATAATTGCATTCCCTGGTGGTAGGCCGGAGCCTCCTCCTCTCCCTTCCTCCCCCCACCCCTCTTCATTGAGAAAAATGCGCGAGCCAACAGCCTCGCTCTGGTTTCACTTTAGCCTGATCTGGCCCAGGCACACCTCTTTCTCTGGAAGGTCAAGGTTTATCTCCAGCTTGCAATGAATGAGCCTGGAATTTCTTGAGCAGACTCTGCATCCGGTTTTCAAGGGGAAGAAACAGGAGCGATCCTTGGAGTGGCGAAAGAAGCCATGCCCTTTCCAAATTAGCCAAGAGCCGGAACAAGTTGTATCTTAAAGGCGATTATTCCCCTCGGGCTGAGGTGGGCTGGACTGAGGTGGGCTGGGAAGGGCGGTGGCTGAAATGCGTCTTTCTGCTCCCAACAGAAAGGCTAAAAGGCTGCAAGTCTGCCATGCATGCTGGGCTCAGAGGAGGGTCTCGCATCGCTAGCCACCTGACCACAGCAGTCAAGCTGCCAATCAGACAGCTCTGCAGGCCCGGGGACCTCCCTTCGCCGCCATCTTTTTCTTTTTAGGGGGATCGCCTGCCTGTGCTGCCGACAGTAACCGGGTGCTTCAACCTCGGAGGCCCCGCGGACGCCGATCGCGCCTCCGGAACCGTGGCGCAGTCTGCCAGGAGCCCCCCCGGGTGCAGACATGGTGAGGGTCTGGATGCGCGCGCGAGGCTGGAGGGCGGGCGGACTGGCGGGGCTGTGGGAAGGAAGTGGGGCGCGCGCGGAGGCCTCTGGATATCCAGATCCTGGGGCCCTCTGCTCTCCTGGGACGCTGGGACCCCCGTGTCCTCTCCCGCCGGAGCTCGGAGGCTCCCGGATCGCGCCACCCCAGGACAGAGCACACCGGGCCCAGCGGGGGCGCAGCAGCCGGGCGCAGCCTCCTCCCTTCTCCATCATGGGGGACCCTGGGGAGTAGCCGTGTCTGGAATCCACGAGTTTGTTCCTTCCCCCCAGTGCTTTTTTTGAGCATGCAGCAAATCCCAGAATCTTCGGGTGCTTTTACTACCAGGGATCATTTCTCTAAGGAAAAGGGGTTGGGGGATGGGGACAAAGGAATGGAAAACCGACCTCCACCGACCTACATCGACCTTTATTAAGCTAATGAGGGGTGACAGCCTGGCGGGAGTCACAGCTGCCACACCGGGGGGGGGGGGGGGAGCAAGAGTTTAAACGCGTGTTTTAGGGGAACAAGTCGGGGTTTCCATCTGCTCGATTGGAGCGGGCTTGAAGAGATGGGGGGAGGGGCAGAATTCTGCACGCGTTCGGTGCTGGGTGGATTTTTGTTGTTTCTTCTAAACCGCAAGTTGTTTTCAGATTTTGCAAAGGAACCTTTTCAGTTCCTGGTTGTTTGCGTCTGGTATTTTCCCCCTTTAGTGTCTGTAGTTTAATTTTTGCCCACGTTGGCAAACTCATAGGAAACGGAGGATGTATGAGTCCTTCTAAATCCTTTGACCTTCTGTTGACGTTGATTTTTACACATCCCAGCATGAGATTGACTTTCTATGAAAAGCATTGCGGTAGTTGGGAAGCCCCGCCTTGGAAGTGTGCAAACAGGGTAATGAGGAAGTGTGTAGAATGAGTCCCACCCCTGAGCCTTCAGAGCAGTCTGTCTTTAGGGTGACATCCTACCAGGGCCTATCTGCTTTTGGAGGAGAGAGGGAGGCTGAGGATGGTGGGTCAAAGATCACGGTCTTGAGGACCGAGAGAAACTGCAGGGCTTTGCCTAAAAAGTACTTGGTTTATACCTATCATATTGTTTTTATTCTTTTAGTGTTTCAAGCATGAATGGAATGATTTGTGGTATCTCCACACCTTAATCCTTAGTTCCCTTCTCTGCCCCTTCCTCTTCCCATTACAAGCAACCCTTCTTCCCTCCCACTTCTGTTCCTCCTCTTCCTCTTCCCAGCCACTATGGCTTTTATGCCCACATTAAGCCATAGCTGTGGTGGTTCCCACTCTCCTGAGTGACCCCCCCCCTTCTGAGTCTAAATTCTTTGTATCCTGTGGATCTGAGTTCTGTGTCCTTGGAGAGTTCCGACCTTTCCTCCACCCCCACATCCCCAGCCCCACGTGTTAGTCCCCAAGACCCAGCAGAATATCTATCCTTCTGTAAAATTACATTGCATGATTTATTCATACATTTTTGTTCTCAAGCTCCATCATATGGTTCTTTCTTCTACACCAGGGAAACACCCTGGTTTTTGAATCTTTGTCCTTTCCTCAAACCTAGACACTGATATATACTTCTAAAGCACCTGACTTGAGTTGCCTTGGATGAGGCTGCAATGGAGGGTGGGGGAGGCTTCTTGGCTGGAGGTAGTCATTAATCACAGTTCTACCAGGAGACCCTATACCAGAGTTATTCTTTTGGGGTTTCCAGAACAAAGAGCTCAGGAACGTTTCCTTGGCTAACTGTATGCACTGTGGTATTCTTCTCACTCAGCGTTGCTCAGGACTTGGCAAAGAGCTGACCTTCTGCATTGCAGTCTATTCAATACTTGGCATAAACTGTGCTTTCAAAGATAGGCTTTTTGTCTCTGATAATCTTGCATAACTGAGGTTTGGTCCCATTAAGCTAAGTAGGTTAGGTAAATTAGATGTATTTTCAACTTACTTCCCACTCATGATGGATGGGTTTATCAAAAGTTACTTCCCAACTACTTGGACATCTGACAACTTATTACAAGTGTTGGTGAAATGACGATAAATAGACTGACTGTCCCATGTGATTGTGTTGTGTGTCACTGGTAAGAATTTGTGGAGAATAGTTTGAACAGGAGAGTGAATGAACGATAACTAGTTATGTCTTCAGGGTGTGTCTATGCTTATGAATTGTGGCTTTAACCCCTGAGCCATCTCTCCAGCCTTAATACGTGGCTTTTTGGAAGTAGAATTCAGAGCTTACATTTCAAATTGAAGCTAAGAGTTCCAAGCTGGCCTTGAACTCACTGTGGTAGCTAAGGGTGACATTGAACTTCTGATTTTCCTGCCTTTATCCACCAAATGTTGAGATTAGAGGCACACACCATTGTGCCCTGTTGGTACTGTGCTGAGATTTAATCCTGGGTCTTTTACATACATACCACATAAGCCAGCTAAATTACATCCCTGGTGCCCCGTGTGGAAATCTTCATGCTCTGTTCAATAATACTTGGGAAGTGGAGCCTTTTGAGTAATGTTTCTTGAGGGCTAGCTATGTTTCCATGAGTAGATTAAACCCCCTCTTAATTGAAGCTTGTGTAAATGCCAGCACTTACAGTAACATGGGATCTCTGAAAGGGAGCAATAGGAATTGGCACCAGGCAGGGACCAGAGGGATCTCAGGCAGCCTAGCATGAGACTGTACTGAGACAAGGTTATTCTCAGCTAGACGTGCTATAAGTGTTAGCCTATAAGTGTTACACATAGGGAATCATCTGGAATCATTGACTGTAAAGATTTTAACATAAGTGTTACACATAGGAAATCATCCGGAATCAGTGAGTGTAAAGATTATAACAAGGAACAGCAAAATCTCATGGGAAAAAGAGACACACAAGTGAATAACAGGAAGGTGTGCAAGGAAATACATAAAGATGTCAGCCATCCTAAACAGTCACCAGCTGTAACAGGGAAGGAGCAAGGAAGTACATAAAGACACATGTGATTTACTGCATCCTGAAACGGTTGGTGATTGTATAGAGTTAACAGTATCTAAAAGACACATTTTCTGCCACAGTGCTTGGAACAATGTGGATCTTAAATATGGTTTTAGGGAAAAAGTATGTTGAGCTGTGTGATATCATCTTCCCATTCTGAGATTAGATCACAAGACAAATACCAGACACCAGAAAGGTCAAAGAGCAGGAGATAAGTCTCCACTGCTGTCTGTTTTGCACCAGCTTGACCTGGACTCAAGGAGTCCTGGGAAGGCCAGGGACAGCCCCTGCAGGCTTGTGCACGTGAGTGTACTTTCTCTTGCTCATCCATCTTTTGTGATGCACGGACATAGTGAGTGGACCGTCTTAGAAGGCCATGTGATATGATCGAATAGAGAAATTTAAGGTTCGTTTCCACAAAGAGAGAAGTGTGGGAAAGTCGGGGCGAGAAATGAAGAAAGAAAGAACGCGAAGAAAGTAAGAAAAACAGATAAAGGACGGAAGAGAGACATATTGCGTGCGGCCGAAATTACTTGCGAACGCCTATCAGGCATCACATACAGCTTCGTGGTCTTGTGGGGGGGCTGGCGTGATTCGTGCTTTATTTCTTTCTTTCTTTCTTTCTTCTTCGTTGTCTTTTTCTATTGCGGGGCGGCTGCTTCTCCTCTTCCTTTCTCTCCCTCCCTTCTTTTCTTTCCTTCTCTCCTCTTTCTCTCCTCTCCTCTTTCTCTCCTCTCCTTCTCTTTCCTTCTTTCCTTCCTTCCTTCCTTCCTTTTCTCTCTCTCTCTTTCTTTCTTTCTTTTATAATTTATGTGAATATGACATTTCCAGCCCTGGAAGGCGGAGCTTGGGAAACCCCAGAGCAAAGCAATAAGGAGGGAGAGCAATCCATTCTCATCCTTGAGCCTCCACAGGGGTGCACATTCAAATGCCATCTTCTATACCCTCCCACAACTCCCCACAACAAAAAAAGAAAGAGAAAGAGAGGGAGAACAAAATAGATTTAATGGGAAGAAGAGAAAGGAGTGTTACTGTACTGAATATCCCCCCAAAATGGGGAAAAGGTCTTGGAGGAGTGGGTAGAAGCTAGAACAGTGTTGATGTGCATACCGGAAATGAAGTGTCTGTAATTGGTATCTGGCAAGTGCCTCTGATAAACAGAGATGCAAGAAAAGCTTTAATCTCCTTAGACATGAATAATATAATCTTGGGTGTTTGTCTGCTTCCTTCCTTCCTTCCTTCCTTCCTTCCTTCCTTCCTTCCTTCCTTCCTTCCTTCCTTCCTTCTTTCCCTCTCTCTCTCTCTCTCTCTCTCTTTCTTTCTTTCTTTTATAATTTATGTTTTAGCACTTTTACTTAGGAATTAAATGATGTATTTCCTATCTTTCACATGAGTAATAAATGTGAATAGTGTTCAGGGAATTGTTAATAGATATAATCTGGATAAATACTAACCTTTTTCATATAATAAGATACTTCTATTTGCAAAGAGAGTTGAAAATTAAATATTTGAATCTGACACTTAAAATAATTATGTCTATATGATAAAATAACTTGTAAATCATATAGGCAACTACCATTTCTGCCAAGCATTTTTTAACATTTCTTTTTAAAAAAATTGTGTGTGTGTGTGTGTGTGTGTGTGTGTGTAAGACAAGGGTGACTTCGGGAATCATCCTGGATTGCTTCTACCTCCTTGCTTCACTCTGGGATTTCCCAGGCTCTGCCCACCAGACCCAGAAGTGCAGGCTGCCTTTGTGCCTTTGTTTCCACTTGTTTGTTGTCTTTTGTTGTTGTATGGGACCTGGGATCTGAATTCTGGACCTTTTGCTTGTAAGGCCGAGTCTTAACCCCTGAGCCATCTCTCCAGCCCCATCTACCCACTCAGCATTTTCATGTGTGTGATCTGGAGATCTGGACTTGGGTTCTTTTTTTTTTTTTTTTCCTAGGCAAAGGCTTTAACCACTGAGCCATCTCTTCATCCCCCCCCCCTTTCTGAACTAAAAAAGGGTAAATACAACTCTTAAATCCCAGGGCAGAGAGCAATTGATGACAGTCATCAAATCTAGGGTGCGAGCAAACCACTGAAGCAGAGAGAAAAAGGGTTGTCTTCCAGCATATCAGTCACCTGAAGGTACTAGTGTACTGACGTTCCTGCATCATCAAAGGAATAATTGTAAACCCATGCAAACTCTCCTCAAATTTTCTTGCCTACTCTGTTAAGGACGTGGGGGGTTGGGGTTGGGAAGCCCAGGGAGATGGCTCAATGAGGGGAAAAGCCATACAAGCCTGGCACCCAAGTGACTGTGGTGGTGTCTCCAGCATCCCAGCACTCCTGGGTAGAGATGGGAGACAGAGACAGAGAACTGACTAGGAGGAGCTCGTAGGGTAGCCAGACTGCCATGCACTGTGAAAGAGGCAGAGAAGAGACCCTGCTTCAATGGGGTAGAAGGAAAGAAGGGATTCTTGATTATTTTCTTCTGAGGCTGATGAACAGCTCTATGGATAAGCTGCCTGCTCGCAAACCTGCTGACCTGAGTTTGGTCCCTGGAAGCACACATTGTATACATCTGTATATCTTCCCCTCTAATAATAATAATAATAAAGTTTTCCTCTGGGTTTGGTGAGATAGTTTAGTGGGTAAAATGCCTGCTTGCAAGTCTGCTGACCTGAGTTTGGTCTCTGGAAGCACACATAGTGCCCAAATATGGACCTTCTCCTCTAATAATAATAATAGTAGTAGTAGTAGTAGTAGCAGTAGTAGTAGTAGTAGTAGTAGTAGTAGTAGTAGTAGTAGCAGTAGTAGTAGTAATAAAGTTTTCCTCTGGGTTTGGTAAGATAGTTCAGTGGCTAAGGTGCCTGCTTTCAAACTTACTGACCTGAGTTTGGTCCCTGGAAGCCTACGTGGTACACATATGTGGACTCTCCCGCTAATAATAATAGTAGTAGTAATAATAATAAAGTTTTCCTTTGAGTTTGGTGAGATAGTTCATTGGCTAAGTTACCTGCTTGCAAGCATGGCAATCTGAGTTTGGTCCCTTGGAAGCTCACGTGGTACATGTGTGTGCACCTCTCTCTATAATAATAGTAATAATAAAAATTTAAAACTTTTCCTCTAATTGCCACACATGCATTGTGACATGTGCAGACCCACACTTGCATATGTATGCGCGCGCGCGCGCACACACACACACACACACACACACACACACACACTCACAAACACAGACAAGAGAACTAACTAGAAGAAGCCTGCAGGGCAACTAGACCGGTGTGCACTGTGACACAGGCAGATGAGAGACTCTGCTTCAATGGGGTGGAAGGTAGAAAGGGTTTCTCAATTATAAATAATAAATAAGCACAGGAGGAATGCAAGGAATCTTCTCGCTTTCACGTTCAAAGACTTGGATTCGGTATCTTTGTCTCCTTCTGCTCATGCTGTGAGCCAGGTGAGTCCCCTGGACTAAGAGGATGAAGCTTAAGGCCAAAGGCTGCAAGCTGGAGGCTCCTTGAACTTGGAAAGAAAGTTCCTTCTGGGTAGCTGTCTTCCCTGGAGGCGCTCAGCAGAGCTTCATGGGGACAGTTGACCAGTGCTGTCCGGGCCCACGAACCAGCATAAACCCGAACCTACAAACGTGGGAATCTGAAGTGGGAGTGGAAGGAATTAAAAGTTTCAGGCTTGGGTCAGAGGGGGTCTTGGATGTCCACCATCATCCAAGCCAACTTTATTGAAAAAGTACAGGGTTTTTATAATCAAGAAGCAGGGGCAAATTCTTTACAGGACTATGTAAAATGCATGCATTTTGGTTAACAAAAAGATGACAGGAGTGACACCCAATTGCCTTGGGGCAGACGTATTGCCAGGTATGCTAAACATGTATGCCACCACGTTGCTAGAAGGGAATGGTCAATGGTCGTGCACTAACATCTCTTTAGATAGGCAGGAAAGAACTGATAGGGAAGGAGAACAGCCCAGCCAGTTTCTTGGAGAAACAAAAGTGTTCCAAAGGACCTGGGAGTTTTCTCAACTTCCAAGGAGGGAGCTCGACCTATCATTGTCTTGCAGACTAGAGGCAAACTCAACCGCCCAAGGGAGGAGTCACTCAATGGCCTGTTCAGTTGCTAATGTATCATCCAGAGTGCAGGCTTCTGGGCCTAGCAACCCCCACAAGTGCAAAGCTGAGAAGCAAGGGAAAGCAGGCAATTCACACACCAGCATTCCTGGGACTTAACTTCTTTTTGGAGTTTGCAACTACCTACCGTCTGTCCATTTCCTGGATGGTGTGATGGTATATAGAAGGAAAATCTGTGCAGTCATCTGCCAGTCCAGGCATTCCAGATGAAACACACATGCAAAAAGACATGAATGTAGTAGGGAGACTGGAGAAAGCATGAAATGAAACAAGAAGGGGGTGGGGAGAGAAAGGGAAATGAGATTAAGTAATGAGGGATGAAAGCACATAAATTCATTGGCTTTATGTATGAAAGGATCAATGAGCAAAATTAATAAATTTATAAATAAATGGAAATAAAATCCAAGAAGTCATTGTCATGGTTAGGCACAGGTGTCAACCTGACTGTTAGGGTTTGAGCTCTGGGCACATTTGTAGAAAATTAGTAGTTGAGTTAAGCCTAGAGCAAACCTGAAGGAGATTGTCTAGCTGATGGGGAAGGCCCAGCTCATGGTGGGTGGGATTAGGCCCTGGCATAAAATACAGAGAGTTGGTTGGGAGAGTCGGCATCCTTGTGTACACTTGGCCAGAGGGTCTGGCAAATAAGGACTGTCCATCTCTCAGCCGTTGCGTGTTGATGGTGTGGCCAGTTCCCTCGGCCCTGGTGTTGGTGCGTGCCCTCCTATCAAGCTGGACTGAGAACTCTAAGGAAATAAACCCCTTGTTCTCTTAAGCCATTTGATGATCATTTATCAGCAACTATGCCGGCAAACTGCAACAGTCATACAGAGTGACTCACACATACAATCTCCAGCCAAGGGAGGAGAATCACAAGTTTTTTAAATAAATTAGTGTGTGTGTGTGTGTGTGTGTGTGTGTGTGTGTGTGTGTGTGTGTGTATCAGAAGGCAGTGTGTCCCTGTGGAGGACCAAGGGTGACTTCAGGCATCATCCTGGATTGCTTCTACCTCCTTGCTTTGCTCTGGAATTTCCCAGGCTCTGCCTTCCAGAGTTGAAAGTGCAAGCCACCGCTCATTTCCACCTGATGTTTTCACATGAGATCTGCGACCTGAGTTTTAACCCCTGAGCCATCTCTCCAGCCGGAGAATCACAAGCTTAAGGCGAGACTGAGCAACATTTTAGTTCCAAGTCAGCCAGAGATACCACGCGACACCTAGCAACCCTCTGGAAGAACCAGAAGTCTGAAGTCCAGTCTTAGCATAAGATTCATTGAGGCAGTCCCTCCCACTCCCCCCTTGCATGAGGCGATGATGAATTTGTCAGTTCATGTAGGTGACAGAGAACCTTCAAAGTCCACCACAGGAAATTGCCCCCTTGCAGAATAAGGAAGATGTTGAAAGACAAGAGTTTTCACACTGGGAGGGGCACACGTGGGGACCTGCAGAGTATGCTTAAGTCTTAGGGGCCCCATGTCCTGGTACCAGGTACAGATCTTTCCTGTGGGTCACTGTGTCACTAGCCAGTCTGACTCTGGGACTTGAGAACGAGTGTGTTTGTGTGTGCCTTATGAACATGAGTTTTCCCTGTGACCTTGGGTGGCTGGCTGTCTCTTTGCTAGTTCCCCAGGCCTGTGATGACTTGAATGTGAGTTTTCCCTCCATCTCACCAAGCTCGTATGTTTTAATCCTTTCATATATATGTATATATTTATATATATATATTTATATATATAATTTATTTACTTCCTATGTCGTTGAGAGAGAGAGAAAAGAGTTGCACATACATACATGCTACAGTGCATGGGGTAGACAACTTTTGGAAGTCAGTTCTCTTTCTATCATGTTGACTTCTGGTGATTGAACTCGGGGCTCCAGGTCTGCTAGCAGTTGCCTTATCCACTGAGCCATTTTGCAGGTCTTTTGCTGTTAATGTTTGGGAAGGTTGTGTATGGAAGGAGGATTGGCACCCCATGCCTGCTTCCTCTCTGTGTGCTCTTAATCTCCCTGCTGTGAGTCACCCAAACCTACCTCCTGCCTCTACCTGCAATCATGACTTCTGCTTTGGGATTCCCACCGCCATGGACTAGATCCTATTCTAGAACTTTAAGCCAGTCTCCATTTTCTTCCCTAAGTTGTTTGCATCTGAGTGTTGTCATCCCACCAGAGAAAGAAAAGTTAACAGCGATCATTTCTTTGTAGAATCTTGCTGTGATCCATTTTCTCTAGAGTTGGAATTGTATTTCCTTGTCTGTGTGTTTTTAATTTTTTGGCTGAAAATGGAGAGATGGACAGATAAGATCTGATCCAAATGTTTGCTGTGAATTCCGAATAGCTGACCCTTGAAATCATGAGACCCTCTTTGATGCTGGCGTGACCTGACCTGGGGTGGGTACACCTCCTTTTCAGAGAGTAGAAGTTTTTTTCATGAGTTGTTATATCAAGAACCAAGCAAGATTGCAGAACCTCAGATCCTAGAAAAGGAACAAGAAGAACCTGTTAAGTATAGGGAGGCAATGTTGTTCTTGAAAGCCAGAAGTCAGGCTGGAGAAATGGTTCAGAGGTTAAGCCTCTGCTTTGAAAGTAGACCTGGGTTTGGAATCCATATCCCATGCAAAAGTGCTAAGGAGAAATAGTGGTGGCCTATACTTGGGCCCTGGAAGACAGAGCCTGGGAAAACTCTATAGAGCAAACTAAAAAAGAGGTAGAGCAATTCAGAATGATTTCCAAAGTTCCCTTGGTCTTCCACAGGGACACACAGTGCTCTCTCTCTCTCTCTCTCTCTCTCTCTCTCTCTCTCTCTCTCTCTCACACACACACACACACACACACACACACACACACACACGCACACACACAAGTCTTTCTGCTTGTGAGACAGAATCTTAACCCGTGAGGCATCTCTCCAGCCTGAGAGCCACCCTTTGAAAGTTGTCCTCTGATTTCCACTCCTTGCCCCATGGCATATACATGCATGCACCTTCTGAATCAAATAATTTAAAAGATAAATTATCAGAATTTTGAAGATACAGCAAAGGCAGTTCTAACATCGAAGATAAATCTCAAATAAAAATAGTTCATAAAGGCTTTAGAAAATCTAGAGCGAGTCAAACCTCAATTTAACAAATGAGAAGAATAAGACTGAAGCAGAAATTAATGCAATGGAAAGTCAAAGAACAAAGGATGGATAAAGCGATCTGTTTTTTGAAAAGGTGAGCAAGATCGACAAGCCAGTAGACAAATAGGCTGAGCACTAGGGATGAAGTGCAATTTACTGTAATGAGAAGTGTAAGTCATTTCGTCAGATATCATTGGAAATGTCGTGGTTGTCTATTACTGCTTCTTTTCCATTTCCAAGGTTTAAGTCTTCCTTTTTCCATTTGGGTCAGTCATATGCATCTAGAAATGTATCCATTCCTTGATTTTCAAAATTCTTAAAGTATAACTTGTAACATTTTTATTTAGTGAGAGGAGACATGTTTGTATTGCTATGGCCCACAGGCAGAAGGAGCCATAGGACAACTTTAGGAGGTCTCTTTTCTCTTTCCACCATATGGACTTCAAACTCAGGTCACCTGGTTTGCCAGCAGGCACCTTAGCCATTGAGCCATCTCACACAATGGCTAAAGTCACTGGGTCCAACATTGAAAAGATACTGTGTAATGATGCCATGAATTTCTTTTTTTTTTTTTTTTTTTAAGGGAACAAGGGATTTATTTCCTTATGACAGTCTGGTTACAGTTTTCAGTCAAGCTTGATGGGAGGGCACACACCAACACCAGGGCCAAGGGAACTGGCCACACCATCATCACATAACAGCTGAGAGATGGACAGTCCTTACTTGCCAGACCAGCATGTCTGTCCAAGTCTACAGAAGGATATTGCCTTCCTCAACCAGCTCTCAATGTTTTATTCACCTATTCAGGGCCTGGTCCCACCCATCCTAGGCTGGGCTTTCTCCATCAGCAGACAATGTCCTGTAGGTTTGCTCTGGGCTTAACCCGGCCACTAATCCTCCAGAAATGTGCCCAGAGCTCAAACCCTCAACCATCAAGTTGACACCTGTGCCTAACTATGACACTCCACCCCTTGTCAACTTGACATAAAAACATAGTACTTTTAAATTGTCACCTTCAAGCCTTGTTCCCATAGGTGTTAAAAGTTATCTTAAATACATTTAATTTTATTAATTCTAAAAGTCCAAAACTAAAAATTTCTATAATTCAGTTTAAAATGTCAGTCATTAAATGTTCAGTTATTAAAATGCTGGAGCTAAGAGTTTTAAAAAAGTCTCAAATCTATCAAATCAAAATATATTAAATACTTAAACAAGACAAAATATCAAACAGAAGTATTATAATACAATAAGAAGACATTGCATTAAAATCAAGTTAGCAAATCAATGACTGTATTTCAATGTCCATCTGCTGCTCATCACATAGTCACGGTATGATGCCATGAATTTCTGTGAATTATTTTGTAATACCGATTTTTCATTCCATCAACGGTTATCTTCTCCTCTTTAAGTGTTATTTGCTTACCTTTTTTTAAAAAAGAAAGAAAACTCTTTGTTTCCTTGTCCCATGTCTTCTAGTTTCCACTACATCAATTTATGCCCTGATTTTAATTCTTTTTGTTCATTTATTAATTTGAGGTTTGTTTATTCTTGTTAGTCTCTAAGACCTTAAGGCACATTATTTGGTTACTTATTGAAATATGATTTTTCTCTTTCGTATGTTAAAGATGGAACTTGTATATGCTATGTAATAGCTCCACTATTGAGCCACTGACCCACCAACCAATTCATGTTGATTGTGTGTGTGTGTGTGTGTGTGTTTATAAGTTTTTGTGGGTTAAGTATACCTGTAAGTGTAGGGAGGCTGAGCTCAATATAATTCTGACACTATTGGATGGAATATTCTATAGAGCTACTGACTCTAATTTTAAACTACTTAATTATTCATTTGTGTGTGTGTGTGTGTGTGTTTGTGTGTGTGTGTGCGCGTGCGCACGTGTGTGTAAGAAGGCATTGTGTGTCCCTGTGGAGGACTCAGGGTGATTTCAGGAATCATCCTGGATTGCTTCTACCTCCTTTTTGCTTTGCTTTGGGATTTCCCAGGCTCCACCCACCAGGGCCAGAAGTAACCAGGCTATATGCCCTTTTTTTTTGACATTTTTTTGGCCTGGCATTTTTACATGGGACCTGGGATCTGAATTCAGGATATTCTGCTTGTGAGGCAGTCTTAAGCCCTAAGCCACCTCTCCAACCCATATAATATGTATTTGTGAAAGAGGGTATTTATTTATTTACTTGGGAAAAAGAAGGTATGCTAGTTAGATATATGCTTGTCAACTTGAAAATTGAAGACTGAGCTCTGGGCATATTTATGCAGAATCAGTAGTTAAGGCAAGCCTACAGGAGATTATCTGATTGATGTGGGAAGAACCAACTCATAGTAGATGGGACCATTCCCTGAGCAGGCGGATAAAATAAGAGGAAGTGGTTCAGTAAATTGGCAAGTGATATTTGACCCTCTTTCAGTGCCCTTTGTAACTATGGTGTGACCTTTGGCTTCTGATATTAGTAAGAACTTACCTGCCAAGCTGAACTAAGAACTGTAGCCAAGAATTGTAAGAAAGAAGACTGGAGAGATGGCTCAAAGGTTAAGACTCTGCCTCGCAAGCAGAAAGTCCTGAGTTCAGATCCCAGGTCCCATGTAAAAATATCAGGCGGAATCTTTGGGGCCTGCACTTCTGTCTATTACTGCTTCCTTTCCGTTTCTAAGGTTTAAGTCTTCCTTTTTCATTTGGGTCAGTCATATCCATTCCTTGATTTTCAAAATTCTTAAAGTATAACTTGTAACATTTTTATTTAGCGAGAGGAGACATGTTTGTATTGCTATGGCCCACAGGGCATAGCAGATTGTGTGGCGTGCTCAGCAAGGACTTTATTCACAGAACCATTTCTCTGGCTAGTTTGCAAGTAGTCTGTTTACTGTTGATGTAAATTTGCTTTCTGAGACATCATGCTGAGAGATACATATTGTTTTCTCTCCCATGGAGTATGTAGCTCCAGATGGAAAATTTAGATAGCATGATGAAAGTCTCTGAATGCTTGATATCTGAAAATTCCCAATAATGACTTCTTTTAAAAGGACATTTTAGGGCGAGAGAGATGGCTCAGAGGTTAAGACTTTGCCTCCCAAGCCAGAAGGTCCTGAGTTCAGATTTCAGGTCCCACATAAAAATGCCAGGTGGAAATGGTGGTGGTTTGCACTTCCGACCTGGTGGGTAGAGCCTAGGAAATACCAGAGCAAAGCAAAAAGGAGGTAGAAGCAATCCAGGATTACTCTTGAAGTCACCTTTAGTCCTCCACAGAGACACATGGTGCCCTCTGATATATGCACAAAAATAAATAAATAAAACCTTTAAAAAAGAGAAAAATATTTTTATTTATAATCTCATACATGTATGCAATGCATTTTTACTATAGATAACTTCTCCCTCCCGCTAGACATTACCTTAGCAGTTCTATGTTCTACTTTTGTCTTTTGTTTCAATTGGACTATAATGTAAAATAATATATGAGCAATAAAAATAAATACCATTAAAATATAGATAGTTGATAGGATTGAGCTTCCAGTTCCATATGGTTATGATCCCCTGATATAACTAAAGAACTTCAGTTTTGCCCATTTCCTGTGCTGAGTAAGTTCACGTGTGAACACACAGAGCCCTGGCCCAGGGAGGCTGTCCCTATTATAAGCACACACAGCCCCTGCCCATAGCAGTCCATGCCATCCACATTGTGGGTTCAGGGAACCCCATCCAGGGAGGCCACCCCTATTGTGAGCAATGGCAATCCAGGTTGATTTACTTCTCTTGTGCATTATGAGTGGTGGGATAACCTGTTTTCAAAGGCTTATTTCTTGTGTCCCAGCAACAGATTCTGTTCTACTGCAGCTTTACCAGATAGTTCTAATCTGTCATCAAAATTGCTGTGTGAGTAGTTGTGACTACAGAAAAGGGGTAAAAGAATACCATGTCCATAGTATGGAGAGAACATTTTCTGAACATTGTATCATGTAAACTCATGAATTGAATGTAGATATTTTTCTTTCTTGTTATCAATATTTTTAATTTTATTTGTCTAGTTTCATGAGCATATTGAATACTTATTTCCCCTCCCTCCCATTCCCTTCCCTTCCCTTCATCAGTCCATTCCATTCCCTTCCTCCATCTTGCTTGTCTGCTTCAATGGACCCCCAAGGATCCCTCTGGCTTGTCTACTCTTGTGGGGATTCAAGCCTCTACAGCATAACAAGTTGCCTCTCTTCTAGTGTAGCTATTTTTCATTGTGGTGATTCTGACCTCTTATTGTGGAAATATGTGGGATGTTTTAGGAGTCTTTGACCTTTGAGGATGTGGCTGTGAACTTCACCCTGGAGGAGTGGGCCATGCTGGATCCATCTCAAAGGAAGTTGCACAGAGATGTGATGCAGGAAACCATCGAGAATCTGGCTGCTAT
The DNA here is from genome assembly GCA_023101885.1 of Typhlomys cinereus. Taxonomy (NCBI): domain Eukaryota; kingdom Metazoa; phylum Chordata; class Mammalia; order Rodentia; family Platacanthomyidae; genus Typhlomys; species Typhlomys cinereus. Next base: position 908,862 of record JALPQD010000652.1, read on the forward strand.
AGGTAAGGGTGAGACCATGCCATTATTTAGACGCTGAACAGATAAGTTTGTCTTGGCTACTAGTGAAGCTCCAGGATGTGGAATATGCAAAGGGAAAACAAGTCTTGGTCACATTATACCAACTTTTAATTGGACTATAATCTAAAACAGTAATGTGAGCAGTAAAAATAAATACAATCAGGATGTAGATGGTTGCTATGATTAATGTTGATATGATGTTATTTCTCCTATGGAAACTAAATAGGCCTTCATTATGAGAGATGTGATAACTCTAATATTACTGAAGATTTTTATTAATGTGGTAACTCATAATGATTTCTGTGGATCTGCACTTTAGGAAAAAACCTGGAATTCCAGAACTTTAAAGATGACTGTGAAAATTCTGGGAGAAATTTAAGGTGAGTTATATTCATAGAGTTTAAGTACTTTATCCATCAAGAATATGGGAATGAGGACTGGGGAGATGGCTCAAGGGTTAAAGCCTTTGCCTCACAAACAAAGCAAAAGCACATAAGTTTGGATTGTAGATCCTATGTAAAAGATGCTTGGTGGAAATGGTCATATCCTGTAATTCTGGCCCTGGAAGGTGGAGTCTGGGAAACCCCAGAGCAAAGTAGTAAGATGGAAGAACAATCCAGGATGCTTCCCAGGTTCACACTCGGTTTTCCACAAACATATACACTCAAGTGCCCTCCCTACACATGCATATGTGCGTATACACATATGCATACGTGTGTACACACACATGCATGCAAGCAAGCAAAAGGGGGGGTCGCTGGAGAGGTGGCTCAGGGGTTAAGACTGTGTCTCACTAGCAGAAGGACCTGAGTTCAGTTCCTGGATCCCATGTAAAAACACCAGGTGGAAATAGCAGTGGCCTGCACCTCCAGCTTTGGAAGGTGGAGTCTGGAAAAATCCCAGAGCAAAGCAAAAAGGAGATAGAAGCAGTCTAGAATGATTCCCAGAGTCATTTTTGGGCCTCCACAGGCACACATAGTACCCCCTCACACATACACAAGCACACACATACAAAATAAATAAATAATATGTGAATGGCAGCAATTTTTTAATGGATAATATAAATAAGCATGACTTCAAATTGCTTTAATATGAGAAAATATTATCTAAACTTTGTACAAGTTATTACACAATTCAAAAAGTCCATCAGTCAATCTACTTTGGTATTGAAAACATCTAGCCATGTGACATGTTCTGACATTTCAATGTATGCAAATTTTGTAACAGGTAGCAATTTATTGAATACTTGGTATAAATTGCCTTTGGGTATTAAGGTTTAAATTACATATGAAATATAAATGAGTTTCTTGTACTAAGAGGATTCACTCTTTGATGATACATGCAAATATTTTACTTTCCAAAGTTCTACTGTGGCTGTCAATCCCTTGCCTCCAAGGATCTTGGTGCCTTTAGAAAATGCTAGACTTTGTGGGGTCAATAGTGTGTTGAATATTGCGCAGGGCATGCAAAGTCCAATTATGATTGCTTCGGCCCTAACTTGTGTGGAGTATCTTGCATATCATTGCTCCTCCCATCCTTGTGCTCTTACAATCTTACCACCCCCTCTTCCGCAAATTTTCCTGAGCTTCAGGATGGGGAGAGATTAGTCTGGTCTAGTTCTAGGTGGTTGATATAAAGTCTCTAAAGTTCTGGATTATGGTTTGTTGATTTTCTTTTGCGGTTTTGCTGCTCCTGCAATGCCCTTCACTCCATCCTGATGGGTATTGTATTTCACCCCCTGGCCAGAGATAAAAAGCTGTTAAACTAGAGTCTTGTTATAAGAGTATATTCAAAGGTAGATGTAATAAAAGTAGGAAACCACAGTGAGGGAGGGGTGAATCACCCATTTGCAAAATGATTACTTTTTATCTGCCAGACTATATGCCCTCCCCTTCTGGTGGGATCATACCCCCTCAGCTGTAAATGATCATGAACGAAAGTCTGTGAACTTAACCAGATGTCTCATTACTTACTTGCAGTCCTTGATGGAGGCCTATTTTCTCTGCTGTAACATGGTCTCCTCTCTCCTTGTTTCTGGTGTGGCCCTCCTACCCCATCCCTCCTGTTCATAATCCTTGAAATTACTGTGGGTATTATAGAGATTTATCTTTGAGTGTCTCTAGGTGGGCTGGGAGGGTTTGGTACTAGGAGCCACCTATTAGGGAGTACATACGGCGCTTAATTTTCTGGGTCTGGGACACTTCACTTAATATAATTGTTTCTAGTAACATCCATTTCCCGGCAAATTCCAGTAATTCGTCATTTTTGATGGCTGAGTAGTACTCCATTGTATAGATGTACCACATTTTCCTTCCAAAGTTCTTTTGTGCTTAAACATTTTGCATGAAACATACCCAAGTAAATTTAAATGTTACATTGAAACTAAGAATAAGTGGCATATGCCTGTTGTCTCCACTTTTCAGTATACAAATGGAGGAGAATCATAAACTTTCAGTATGTCTAAGGGAGCATACTAAAATCCCTTCTCCAAAATAAGTAAATAAATAAATGCATGTTCTGATAATATCTGGCCTTAGCATTCTGCAAACAATCCAATGTGTTAAATGTGTTTTAAAAAGTCTTGGCTCTGACCTTGCCTGCCCAGCACAATGGCTTCAGATAGTAAGGTCCTTAGAAGCAAGGGGTTAAACAGTCATAATAGAGTTCCCATACTAGCGGGTAACCCAAGAAGAGGCCCCAAACTATGCCATTGAGTCCTGAACCCTCACTAGTGTAGACGACTCAGGGAAATTCAGTGCCCACATAAACAGATGTTCTGGAGGATGGGAGGGAGAAAGCAGGAAGCACCAAGAAAGGAGGAGGTAAAGAAAAGGGATCAGGGGGATGAGAGTAAGAAGAGGGGGAGAATGAAATGGGGGGGAAATAGGGGAAGGGAGGGGGGAGGGATAAGAAGGGGGTTACCTAATGAGCTTGCATAACTAGGCAAAAAAAAAAAAATGTAATAATAGTAAAAAAAAAAAAAAAAAGAAAGCCAAAGGTCTGGAGAGATGGTTCTGGAGTTATGCCTTTGCCTCCAAAACAAAAGGACCTTAATTCAGATCCCACCTTAATATACCAAGTGGAAATGGCTGTGGCCTGAACATCTAGCTCTGATGGGCAGAGCCTGGGAAATTGCAGAACAAAACAATAATAAGGTAGAACAGTCCAGGGTGATTCCCACTGTCACCTTGGGCCTCCACAGGCACATACATTCACACATACCCAAGAGGGAAAAAAGGTCTTATAAGGCCAGCATTTTCTAATGTCCTTACTAATGTGCTTCTTGTTTTTGTTTTGTTTGTTTACAGAAGTCTATCAGTAATGAGTCTTTTTAAACATGAAAAAGATAGTCAACTTGGAGAAAAATGCAGCTGGATTCTGGAAGATGTTAACAAGAAAAATCCTCAAGGGGCAATACCGTGGGAAAAGCACATGTCTGTCACATTTGAGACTGAATGCAAAGTATACGAGTATCAAAACAATACAGCAAAACTTCAAGAATTTAGGGCAAGTATCAAACCCTTTGATAGACATAATCGTGTTCAAGTACATGAAGGAATTTCTTCTAGACAGCCACCTTGTGTATTCAAGCAGCATAGCAAAGGCTTCAAGAATCTTGCAAACATTCAAAACAACATAACACACAAGGGAGATACAGTTTATATATGCAATTTATGTGGTAAAGACTTTCCCTGCTCCAGCTCACTGTTTACACACCAAAGTACTCATGCTAAAGAGAAGCTTTATGCTTGTAAGCAATGTGAGAAAGCTTTCACTACTCGCACTTCCCTTCGATGCCATGAAAGGGCTCACAGTGGAGAGAAACCTTATTTATGTAAGCAGTGTGGAAAATCCTTCACAGTTCGTAGCTCGCTTCGATACCATCAGAAGGTTCACAGCGGGCAAAACCCTATGTGTGCCAGCAGTGTGGGAAAGCATTCACAGTCCGCAATTCCTTGCGATACCACGAAAGAATTCATAGTGGTGAGAAACCCTATGTGTGTAAGCAGTGTGGAAAAGCCTTTACTCTGGGTACTTCCTTGCGAAGACACGAGCGAATTCACACTGGCGAGAAGCCTTGTGAATGCAAGCTATGTGGTAAAGCCTTCACGAATCATGGTTCCCTTCGGTACCATGAAAGAACTCACACTGGAGAAAAACCTTATGAATGCAATATGTGTGGAAAATCCTTTTCTTCTTTAGGTAGTTTCCAAAAACATGAACAAACTCATAGTGGAGTAAAATCCCATTCGTGTAAGGAATGTGGGAAAGCCTTCACTGATCGAACGTCCCTTAAGTATCATGAGAGAATTCACACTGGAGAGAAACCATATGTGTGTAAGTTATGTGATAAGGCCTTTGCTATTCATGGGTTACTTCGAAGTCATGAAAAGATTCACAGCGGAGAAAAATCCTATCTATGCAAACAGTGTGGGAAAGCCTTCCATAACTGGTGCTCCCTTGAAAACCATGAAAGGATTCATGGGGGAGCGAAACCTCACATATGTAAACAATGTGGAAAAGTCTTTGCCACCACCAGATCCCTTCGATATCACGAAAGAATTCACAGTGGAGAGAAACCATATCTTTGTATGCACTGTGGGATTGCCTTTACTTACCGCAATTCTCTTCGGCGCCATGAAATGATTCACAGTGAAGAAAGCCCCTATGTTTGTAAGCAGTGTGGGAAAGCCTTTACTAAACACAGTTACCTTCGGTGTCATGAAAGAATCCATAGCGGGAATAAACCCTATGTATGTAAAGACTGTGGGAAAGCCTTTACTTTGTGGAGATACTTGCAAAAACATGGATTAATTCATAGTGGTGAGAAGCCCTACGTCTGTAAGCAATGTGGAAAGGCCTTCACTTTTCCCAATCACTTACGATGCCATGAAAGGATACACACTGGAGAAAAACCCTATGTCTGTAAGCAGTGCGGAAAAGCCTTTGTTTGGTCTTATTCTCTTTGGAAACATGAACGGAGTCACACTAGAGACAATCTGCAAATATAGAATAAGCAAAGCCTCAAAGTCACAAGTTGTTTCTAGGTAACATGACAGAGTGTAATGAAAAGAATTTCTGTAAAGTGAAATGTGTGGTAACTTAATCTAGTCATTCCTGATCAACTCACAAATACAAAAAACTAACAAGATGGTGAGAAACTTTGATAAAAATGTATAAATTCTTGGTTTGCCTGACTTGTTTATGTAAATGCAGGTGAAGTTTATAAAGGAGAAAAATTAACAAAAACTTTCAGTTGGGTAGTCCAAAGTTCCATGTAAATCCTCAAAAAGGAGACTTCTATAAATGTAATTAGTATGAAATCATTGATGCACAGTATCTTATGCAGAATTCTCCAGAAACTAAACCTTCTGGAGTAAGTATTCTGAAGATACAACAGTGTTGTTTTATCAGTGCATTATTTGTTGCATGTGTGTGCATATGATGTATATGCATGTATGTGTGCACCTCCAAGGCCAGGTAAGAATATCAGGAAACCCCTATCACTCAGTCTTGTTCCTTTCAGAAGGGGATTCTGGCTGAGCATGAAACTAAGCTAGCCAGCAGCAAGCCCAAACAATCCTTCTGACTTCGCTTCCCACAATAGTGGGGTTTCAGGGGCATGTAGCCACATCCAGCTTTTTACAACGGTTCAGGGATCTGAACTAGTTTCTCATGCTTAGCACAGTAAGGGCCTATTGAACTATTTCTCCAGCCCCTCAGTGAATCATTCTTTTTGTTTAAATATTTTATTTATGTATATATGAGACAGAAAGGAAAGATGTGTGTCGTGGAGTACAGGTGGAAATCATTTCTCTCCTACTATCTGGCTTCCAGGGATTGAACTCAGAGTTGCCAGGTTTGTGAGCAGGTATCTTACCTGCTGAGCTATCTTGTTCCCTTTGATACCCATGAAAGAACTCACACTGAAGAAAAATCTTTATGAATGCAATGTGTGAGGAAAAATCCTTAAAGTAAATTTCTGGGCTAACAGATTTCTAAGTTTATTCTTGAGGATAATATTAAAGATGAAATAATTCTCTGTGATCTGGTTTAGCAATAGTCTTTTGTTTTTGTGGATAGTGACTTCTAAAATATCAGGCTATAAGTATTTCCCCCTTTGCTGTGTGTTGTGGCAAATACATGTAATACCAGCTCTTAATTGATAGAGGCAAGAGAACCATGAGTTCAAGATCTTACCTGTATTATAAGCTCGAGGCCAGTCTGGGTTGCATGAGACACTATATTGAAGCAAGCTTATAAGGCTTTGACTTATTTTAGAGCCAATGAAGTGTCTCAGTGGATAAAGGTTATCCCCATGCAAAGCTGAGTTTAATTCCTAAACATGTGTAAAGAACTAAGTTGTTTTCTGACCTCCAAATACACATCCACATATGTGCAGCAAATACATGCACACACATACACACAAGGATAATAAATAAAACTGAATTTTTTTAAAAACTAATTTTAAATCCCACGAGACTCATAGACGAATTAAAATGTATTCCTAATATGCCAGGAAATTTTTATGTTGGTTTGAAAAGTAAATAATCGTGGGAAATAGGCTATTGTAAAATGAACTTTTGTCAGGATTTTCCTACTACCTCATATAACAGTTTTGTCTGTATATATGCTCTGTCTTCTGTACAAGGGATATTGTTAGTTGGCTTTTTTTTTTAAACTTGTTCATGTATACTTTTGTCAAACAAGATTTTAGGACATATTTTTAGAAAGAGTATCTTAACTTTCCAAATCATATATAGAGCAACAAATGTTATTTTTTTTCATACAATGAGAAAATCTTTGGGGAAAAAAATAGTCACTTTAAACTCTTTAGAATTCTTCCAAATTTTTCCTTTCATATCAGAGATCATTATTACTGTCACTAAAACTAATGTTTGTGCTGATTTAAATTTTATGTATAGCTTCTTAAGAGTTTTTATTTGTTCCTATTTTGCCCTTAATTCCTCATACCAAAGGATGTATTTTGTTCATTTGACTGCCCCCTTGACAGATATAACTTAAGGACATAAGATATAATGAATTATAGTAAAAAAATTATCTATATACTATGACTGACTTATCAGTTAGAGCCTTTCCATAAGATTTCTGATACTGTTGGTATTTGTTTTAGGGACATTGCCTGGTATCAAGTATAGTGAAGTGTTTCCTAACATGCACTGTTTGGTAGCCATAATAATACTAAACTCTGTAAAAAGCTAGTTCATAAGAGGTATCAATCGTTCAATCAGTTTTTTTGGGTTTTACTTTTATGGTTCACAATATGTTCTGTTATGAATTTTATGACAATTATATATGATGTCTTTTTTTTCTTTAGTTGTTTATCTGTGTGTGTGTGTGTGTATGTGTGTGTTTGTGTGTTTGTGTGTGTATCAGAATTCCTATGGAGGAACAAGGATGATTTTGGAATCATCCTGAATTGCTTCTACCTCCTTTTTGCTTTTCTCAGGGAATTCCCAGACTCTGCCCCTAGGGCCAGAAGAAGTGCAGACCTCCTCCATTTCCATCTGGCACTTTTACATGAGATCCAGGATCTGAACTCAGGACCTTCTGCTTGCATGGCAGAGTTTTAACCCCTGAGCCATCTCTCCAGACCCTCTTCTTTTCTGATCCATCTTTGTTACTGAGAAGTACTATGCAATGATGGCTTAGCAGGACTTCTCTCTTCAGAAGACTTGGTCTAGTTAGAGTGAAACTCCAGTCTTCTAGACCTGTTTTCCCTCCTTATCACTTACTGTGTAAACATTGAATACAGTTATGTATAAATATAGATATATTACTAAGTTCCTCGGGTGTTCTACAACCCTAAAATCATGCAAAGATGAAAATAACTTTAGCAGGAATATGCTCAGCATCTCTAGCCTGCTGGACGTCAAAGCAGGTGGACCTACTTTGAATTTGCTCAGGACACTTACATCAGCCAATAGTTGGACCAAATCACGCAACCCTGTTAATATAATTCAGTGCTAAGTGGTTCATGTAATTTTATGGAGAATGTTACATTGTAGAATACTAAGACTTTATACTTGTTTTTTAATTTTTTAAAAAGTGTGTGTGTGTATGTGTGTGCGCGTGTGTGTCAGAAGGCACTTGTGGAGATCTAAGGGTGACTTCAGGAATCATCCTGGATTGCTTCTACCTCCTATTTGCTTTGTTCTGGAATGTCCCAGGCCCTGCCTTCCAAGACGAGAAGTGCAGGCCACTGTCACTTCTGCTTGACAGTTTTTACATGGGATCCAAGATCTGAACTCAGGACCTTCTGGTTGTGAGACAGGGGCTTAATTAATCCTTGATCCATCTCTCTGGCTCATGTGTTCTGTTTCTGTGAGACAGGGCCTCTGTGTATTCCAGGCTTACTTTAATCTAATAACTTTTTTAATCATCTTAATTCCTACTTTTGCAAGTATACACCATGAAGTTTGTTCCAAGGTTTTTTTGGTTTTTTTTTTTTTTTTTACTTTTTGTTTTTTACATGTGTGGATGAGGAGTGTTCTTGAGTGTGTGTCTCTATGGAGACCCCAGAGTAACATTGAGAATCATCCTGGATTGCTCTACCTCCTTATGCTTTGCTCTGGGGTTTCTCAGGCTTCATTTCCTAGAGCTGGAAAATACAGATCACGGTCATTTCTACCCTGTGTTTTTACAAGGGTTCTGGGATCTGAATTCAGGTCCTTTTGATTATGAGGAAAAGACTTGAACCCCTGAGCCTTCTCTCCAGTCCCCAAGGATCAGATTTTATGTTCAATAACTTGTAGTTAAGGAAAGTGTAGGTCACTTCTACTTAGTCTCAAAGATATTTTTGCATTTTTTTAAATTTGTGCATCTTAAGATGCTGTAAAATGATACATCAGAGCACTGTTAGTTGGTGATCTTCGTATCTTGTTTAAAAATACATGAATTCAGTAGGACAGATAGTACATAGCTGTTAACATTTAAGTGGTAAATATAGGATAAGCCAGGCTGTGCTTCATGAGATTTCTCAAATCTGACACAATGCTGGAGCTCAAGGATAAAGTCTTTGCCTTAGAAGGAAAAAGACCTGAGTTCAGTACCCATGTAAACATGCTGAGCAGTTATGGTGGAAGCCTATAAGGGCCCACCAAGGTACAGACTGAGAAGCCCCAGAGCAAAGCAATAAGGAGGTAGAGCAATCCAGAGTGATTCCTGAAGTCATCCTTGGACTTCCACAGGCAGGCATGTGCACTCACGTGTCCTCTGGTACACACGCAAAACACATGGACACACACATTTATAAAAAGAAAACTGACACATTCACTTGCTCCTTGGAACATTTGTACTAGTTCTTGTTAAATTTACCTATTAATCTAAACACAAAAGTATTTTTTAGGCTTAATTATCACAATAGGAGCCCAGGGAGACACATTAACCCCAACACTTGTTAACAGTTATGGTCTTGTTGGAAGAAAGAAAACTTCTTGAGAATTTTAAAACATCCTTAATGTCAGTTTAATAAAGTACAGTTATAGCATTAGGCACAAATAATATATACCAAGTGCTCTCACTATAAAGGCACAAGCCATCTAAATGAAAATATCTTCCATTTTGGTGATAGAAGTCAGGTATAAACCCAAGATTATAAACAAAGAATAACAAATCATGGTGTCCAGTTTCTACAATCACAGCTACTCCAGAGTCAGAGGATGGACGGCTGTTTATTTACTTTTATATAATTGTATAAGGAGGTGGCTTCTAATCCATTCTTTTTTAATGTTTATGCTCTGTTAACGTGTGTGTGTGTGTGTGTGTGTGTGTGTGTGTGTGTGTGTGTGTGTGTATCAGAGTGTACTGTGTGTTCCTGTGGGGGACCAAGGGTGACTTTAGGAATCATCCTGGATTGCTTCTATCTCTTTTTTGCTTCACCCTGAGATTTCCCAGGCTCTGCCCATCAAGATTGGAAGTGCAGATCACCACTGTTTACACCTGATGATTTTTTTTTTTTTTTTTTTTTAATGTGGGACCTAGTATCTGAACTCGGGACCTTTTGCAGGCAGAGTCTTAACCCCTAAGCCATCTCTCCTGCCCTCTGACAAATTCTTACTAAGGAACTAGTAACTTAGGATAGTGTACCCCGTGGGTACATCTGGTGTTTGCTGAGGGCAGTTTAAGTACTGACCTTTAGATTTACCCCTTGTAAATTCTCTTGAAACTGACCAGGTTAGAAAAAAAAAAATCATAGCTTCGGTGGAAGATGAGCTTGATCTGTAAGGGAGGCTTTTTTTTTGTTATCTTATCACACCATCAAGGGCAAACCAGATGAAAGTTCGTGGGCACGCATGTGAAAAGACATGAAAACAGAAGACTGGAAGAGAAGAAGAGTTGTAAAGGGAAAAGGAGGGGGGACTGGATTTGAGATTGAGGTATGAAAGTGTCATAAATCTACTGTATCCATGAACGAAACACTAAAAGGCTAAGCAATGAAAAACAAACCAAAAAGAAGACATCTATCTCCCTGAGAGCCAACCTTGTTCTCTAGTACCAAGGTTTCCAGGTCTTCTCACCATTAGCCTGGAGTTTCTTGTTATGTAGGAACCTTGGTACAGTAAAAGGGGGGACAGGGCACAGCAAGCTCCCAGTGATCCCCCCCTCCCCTTTGGGGTCACTCAGCATCAGGAGCTGATCCTTTGTGGGGCTTCACTTGAACAATCGATGCTACTGTTCATGCATAGGGACACATACTCTGGTGGACATGTTTCTTCATAACCTTGGGTAAAAGAGGGCTGTTTATCCTGAGTGACATCAAATGTCTGCATCTCTTCCCTCTAGATTCCTTTAGCGTATTGCTGCAGCATTGAATAGCTTAAGAGTAAATGTGAGAGAAAGCTTACCCTTGATGCCAAGTGCCCTATTCCAAATCCCTCAAGCTGGATAATGTGATGTCTTCCCTTTTGTTGTAGAGAAGCCTGGCTTTGCCTAGGTAGAAGTGTCACACCGCAGTTGAAGTAGAAACAAGACACTCAAACTGTTTAGGGGGTCTTTCTAGGGGAACCCTGACTTTCAAGCCAACTATAACCAGAGGCAGCATACAACTCATTCTTGTAGGGGTCGTTTCCAAGAGACGGTGAGTCTGGAATAAAGCAACCTCCAGATCTCAGTTTCAGGGGGGCTAGAATTATGGAATGACTCACTGAGTGTAGAAAGATGGAACCCAGCTCTGGGAAGTCGGTACCAAGTTCAGTTTAAACATTATGTGCACACATACACACACACACACACAACACCCCAGTCTGGTTAGACAAGGAAGCTGCCAGTAACACACGCACGCACACACACGCACGCACGCACACACACACACACGAGTCTGGGTAGACAAGGAAACTGACAGAAACCCCTCCACACGCTCACACACACACACACACACACACCCCAACCGCAGTCTGGGCGGGCAAGGAAGCTGCCCATCTCGTCACTCTGGTTCCATAGATGGATTTCTGAGAAGTAGCCAATCACGACCTCGGAGGCGGGTAGTACGAGCCGACCAATCCAGAGTGTCGGTGGGCGGGGCTGAAACGCCCCCGCCGCCATTTTTCTTCCTGGCACTGCCTTAGCTGCCTCCCATCCTGTCACCCCGGTGGCTCAGCTCCTGTGGCCCCGGTGATCGCCGATTGCAGGAGCCCCGGGATGCGGACATGGTGAGGACCCGGGCGCCCTGACGAGGGAAAGAAAGCGGGGCGCTCAGGAGATGGGGAGCTTCTCTGGATAGGGGTCATCCGTCCCTTGTTGCTCCCCGGAGGCGGCGGGACCCCCGGGTTTTCCTCTAGCCGGAACCCGAGTGCATCTCGGCGCGCAGTCCCGGGATCGCGCGGCCCCAGGCGGAGCACACGCCGGCCGCTCCATGGGGCGCAGCGCGGATGCAATCGCGGAATGGGTGCAGCGCGGGTGCAATCGCGGAGTGGGGTGCCATGCACCCGCCCTCCTTGATGAAGCCGGGATTTCCTGTCTTTCAGGTTCGTGGGAAGCCTGCACCGCCTTACTCCTTCACCCCAAGAGGTTGTCAGGATCGACAGGGTAGTCCTCAATGTTTAAAGGAACTTTCCCCTAATTGCTAAACTCGGGACCCACATACATTTGAGGATTCGGTTAGAGGCATAGGCGAGAGGCGTCACCCACCGTGACTCTCAATGTTTGGATTTGCATCATGATTTAAAAACAAAAAACCTGATGGTGATCAGGACAAACCTGAATATGAAAAAGTTTGCCAGAGGGGGAAAGACCCAACTCTAAAAGTGTACAGACCTCTCCGTGATGTGCGGGGGGGGGGGGTGTTCTTGTCATCCATATTCCTGGGAGAATAGCGGCAGAAAGAAGGGAGCAAGAGGCCCCAAGTTTTAGGGTTTCAGTGCAGGAATGAGTTACTTCTGTGTGTGCTGGCTCTGGTTGCGGTGACTTTAAAGTCGGGGCTCCCTTGAGAAAAACCCCTCAGCAGTCTGATTGTCTTGCTTCTACTTCAGCTGCGGTGTGACACTTCTCTTGGGGAGAAACCACACAAACGTCTGCCGAGCCCAAATAAGAAGGCGAGGACAGACTACATTAACAGCTAAGCCAGTATCCAATTTGGCGAAGCATTGAGAACACGGCAGAAGCAAGGGGATTCGGTGGCAGCTACATCACCAGAAAGCCCACCCCAACATGAGACTCACCAAAGCTGCAACTTCTCTGGGTCTTTCAGTCGCTTGACTTGCTCCTAGGAGGGTCTCCTTCAGACCTCTGGATTGCTTGGTGGACGCTTCTTCCACAGTTTGCTGGCACAGATTGTCTATCCCAAACCCAGGAGTCGTTTATTACTTTTTTCACTTTGGAGACGTAAAGTGTAAAAATTAAGTTTTTACTAGATGGAAGTCTGTAATGGACTTGCAGAACCTCTGGGCCAATCGTGAGAAGGAGAGGAGAGGAAAAAAGGGCAGAGAAAGAAAATGAACTGATTGTATACCCTCAGTGTTGGTAGGTGGGTAGAGGGGGCAGGGTCTGGAAGTGACTTCTGGGGGCCTTTGCCCAGCCCAGGAAATGTGGTCAGGATTAGTCTTTGATCTTGAGCCTCCATTAGAGTCAGGCAAGCACGAGCTCTTAAAAGCACCCAGCTGTGGGGGGAGGGTGGGGGGGTGGGACAGCGGCCATCAAACAGAAGCTCTGCCCAGAAAGTGGGGGACAGAGGAGCAGGAATCCTATCAGGAGATACTCCACTCCCCTCCCACCCCACCCCCATCTTGTTAGGTGCAAGAATCTCCTGAGTCTAAGGAGTTGTTTGGTTGTCTAACCTTCCTCCAGAATGGCATATTTCAAATGGTTGCACAACATCCTCAGGTTGAACAGGAGATAAAGTTTGAGATGGCTATAAGCTAAACCCAGAGGGGAAACTCCATTATCAGCTAAACAGTGCGTACATGGTTGTGTGTGTTCCTGTGCCTATGTACCTGTAAAGGGAATCATCCTGAATTTCTCTACCTGCTTATTATTTTACTCAGGGGTTTCTTAACCTCCACCTTCTAGGGCCAGGAATTGCAATTACTACCATTTCTATCTGATATTTTTACATGGGATGTGAGGATCTGAACTCAGGTCCTTGCTTGCCAGGCAAAGCCATCCCTTCAACCCCCAACTAAGCATTTTTAATGCACAAAGACGTTCATTTGGAAAATCTGTGAGTTTCATATAAGCATTTTTAATGCACAAAGATGTTCATTTGGAAAATCTGTGTGTTTCATAGGCTAAAAACCAAGACAAGAAGTGACATAATGTAAATGTAGGGAGAGGAGTATTTCCCCAGAATGGAAAGTATTGTGAGCTGGGACATTGGCGATCACTACTCTTTGCCAGAGCAATTGTACTTGAGTAAAAGAACATTTACTGTTCTTATTTTTACCCATGAGTCGTTACAGTTAGTCTGTAATGTGCCCATGGAGGGTATCTATGAGTTATATTTTCTTGCAAAGAAAAAAAATCTTTTGGTGCTGATTGCCAGAGAAAAAGAGTTATGATATTGAGTCTCTCTCTCTCTTTCTCTCTCTGTATTTTGAAATGGCCTTTGTCCCAGATTCTGGTACAGAGAACGTAACCCTCTTGGAAATTCCTAAGCAATAGGCATGTCTCTTTTCTACCTTTTAGGCAATATTAGGTTTCATGCTAATAAAGTGACTTAGAGTGCCACCCTTCCATCACTTGAGGATAGGAATTGGGGACCAGAGAGAGCAAACTTATGCTTGGAACTGGCATCTACAGCATGGACTGTGTAATGAGACTATAGCATGCCGCAGACCAGAGTCGCAGCCTTGAGACCAGGGCTCCCCAGGACCAGGCGGAGAACAGAACACACACAGCTCCCTCTCGTCTGAGTGTATCCTGAACCCGTTTATTGAAACTTTCGTGACAACTTTTATACAGAAAATTTTGGGATAAAGAATGTTGTACATATAATTTTTTAGTCAGCAAAAATCACCTTCAAGGTGGACATTTTTTCAAGAACCTAACCCATTGCTTCAGGGCAAAGGCACTTAACAGAAACATTCTCTCAGTATTTCCAAACTTATCTAATCTATAATGCTTCACCGGATAGCTATGGGGCTGAGCCCACATTTTAACTGCTTTTTTAAAATACAGAGGCAGAATGATCTCCTTTTGATTTTAGCAAGGAACATATTTTACAATTAACTATAGGAGTCCCCAACACCCCATAAGTCCCAGCATGAGCTTTTGCTGTTGTCCTCTCCAGGTTGATACTCTCAGTCAGGCAGGTCGACATAGGCACCAGGCATGACAGCAGGTTCTAACTTGGGAAGATGCACGCGGCTCATGTAGTCTCTACTATCCAAGCTTAAACTACATCTCTAAGGAGGCCTTGACTTGGATACTCAAGGCCCATAAGCTATAGCTGGTTCTGTCGATGGAGCACTGAGGTATGCACTGAAGAAAAACACTTAAGCAATATAATTATTAAAAGAATAACTTCTATAATAGCATCCTTCTATTCCTTTAATAGTAAGGTTGCTTATGTCTTCCTTTGAGGAATTCCAGAAGTGTATTGCCATCAGTTAGATGACCCATCTGTGAATCATGCATACTCCAAACCTGGGGTCCAGTCAGGCCCCATATGCCAAGGGTGTCTCTTTCGAGGGTGTCTCTTTCGGGGCGGAGGCGATCATTGGTGGGAGTGCACTCAGATGGTCCATCTCTGTGATTTCTCATAAGAGTGCTGTTTGGGGTAGGAAAGACACGGCCCCCTTTGCTTCTGACATGGATTCTCCCAGTTTGGATAGCAAATACCATCTCCGGGGGCAGTCTTGGCATCTAGACTTTCTGGCATGATGGTCCCTTCCTTGGCCTTCAGCCAGGGTAAGAGGGTATCACAGTTTCTTTTAAGGTTCTGGTGGACTGAGAGCATAGCCTTATACTTCTGGAATTTCTGAGTTAGTACATAGGTGGGAATTTTACCCACCTATGTTTTAAGACTCTAGAAGTTATTCTCTAATTTCCTTAAAATCAATGCACACATTCTGGCTAACAAGTCTACTTATTGTAAATTACTAGACATGAAATTTCTATTTAGTATTTGACTGAAACTTAAAAAGCAGGCTTCTTCTCTAGAACAGAGAGCAGGAAGCTAGTTCCAAAAAACCCTAAGAAAGGGCACTCCTAAATCCCAGAAGAATTCTTCCTGCCAGAGGCAAAACTTGAATTATCCCAAACAAAACCTAGGTAAAAATGCTTAGCACCTGTCCATGGGCTTTATTGTGACATACCAAGAAATTCCTAGCACTTGCCCATGGGGTTACTGTGACCTTCCCAGGGAACAGGCTTTAGGCCTGAACTGGGAAGAAACACCAAGACCTGACAATTCCCATATTTTTCCTTATTTCTCTAAAATAAAGCCATGTCCTTATCCCAAAACATGTTACTTTGAATCCACCTTTTCCAAACTGAGACATATACTACCAGATTAGTTGGATAGGAGCGCGGCAATAGCGTGATTTGTGAGACTATGCTAAGTCTAGGTGATATCAGAATTGGGATACCAAGTTGGATTGAAGAATGTTAGAGTTCGACAAGAACTAATTTTTTTTCTGTGCACTCGTGTGTGTGTGTGTGTGTGTGTGTGTGTGTGTGTGTGTGTGCGCGCGCGCGCGCGTGCGTGTGTGCGTTCCTGTGCCTGTGCCTGTGCCTGTGCCTGTGGAGGGTGACACAGGAAATCATCTTTGATTGCTCATTATTTTGCTCTGGGGTTTCCCAGGTTCCACTTTCTAGGTCTGGAATTGAAGGTCACTGCCATATCTAGCATATTTTTATGTGGGATCTGGGGGATCTGAACTCAGGTCCTTTTGCTTGAGAGTCAACAGCTTTAACTTGTAAGCCATCTCCCCAGCCCAAGGAACACCAATTTAGGGGGAGATGTGCTGTCAGAAAAATGGCATCCTAACTCCGAACCTTTAACTAACTCAAGTGTTCACTTACAAAATTGATCCAGGGAGGAGGAAGAGTTCAGCCAATAGAAAGGGAGAATGGGAGGTCCTTGGAGGTTCTAGAAGGAGATGCTCAAGCTTCTCAGACCTCTCTCACTCCCTAGCAGTTGAAGCACCATGGACAAGGATATGGCCTGTAACAAGGAACATGTTTAACCTTCTAGGTATGGACTCCCTGTGAATTCTGGGTAAAGTAGATTGCTTCTCTGAGCTGACTCTTAAATTACCTTGTCCAAGTC
This sequence comes from Typhlomys cinereus, assembly GCA_023101885.1. Classification (NCBI taxonomy): domain Eukaryota; kingdom Metazoa; phylum Chordata; class Mammalia; order Rodentia; family Platacanthomyidae; genus Typhlomys; species Typhlomys cinereus. The sequence continues at coordinate 925,609 of JALPQD010000652.1, forward strand.
CCAGTTTGCAATGTCATTTTTGGAATTTTCTTTCCTGATTGGCATGTCAGACTACGAAGTTATTGGTTGGCTCATCAATGGGTCCAACGAAGCAAAAGTTCTTGAAATAAGTTGTTCATCAGTACTAACTTTATTTTATTTACTTATTTATTTATTTTTAATAATTTTCAAAAATTTTCCTAGTTTTACAAGCATACTGAATGCTTATCCCTGCCTCCCTCCTTCTCTCCTCTTCCCATCCCTCTCCCTTCCCTTCATCAATCCATCCCACTGTCTCCCACCCTCCTGCTTCTTCACTTCTATAGGACCCAGGGTTCCCTCTGGCTTGTCTACTCTTGTGGGGGTTCAGACCTCTGTGGCATACCAAGTGGCCCCTCCTCATGCCACCCCACTGACAGGGTCACTCCTGTTCACTCATCCAGCCCTAGTCCCCAAAGTTTCCACTGCATGTAATTATCTCTCCTGAGATCCTCACTAGTCCATGGAGACTTGTTGTTATGTCAGTCCTTATGCAGGTCTGGTAAGGACAAGTCTCACTGCAGTGAATTCCTGGATGCAGCCGTCCTGCCTTGAATGGAGTGTCTTGTCCAATGGTGGACTTTCCCATTTAGGTTCTTACAATCTTACTGCTCCCTTTTCTGCAAGGTTTCCCAAGCCTTAGGATGGGAAGAGATTAGTGTCATGGTTTGAAATGTGTCTCCCACAGTCTCATGTGTTTAGCAAAGTCATGGCACCTTGAGAGGTGGAGCCTTGCTAGAAGAAGGCAGTCACAAGGGGTGGGCCTTGAGGTGGATTAGTCCCACCCTACCTCTAGAAGTCTGCCTTTGCAGCAAGCAGTCTGCAGCTTTCAGCTTCCAAGATGTCTGCGGTGACTTAGCCTCCTCTAGCTTTCACCAGCCAGCCATGCCACCTCTGCTTTGAGAGCCCTCTGGAACCATAAGCAGAAAAAAATCTCCCTTTCTCCCTTAAGTTGATTGACATTGGGTGTTCTTGCACAGCAATAGTTAAGAGTAACTGTTACAATTAGGATGGTTTGATTCTGGGTGATCATTGCCGGATCTCCAGTACTCTTCGGCAAGATTCCTCAAGCCTTAGGAGGAGGAGAGGTTAGGTTGGCCTGATTCTGGGTGAACCTTGACAGGCCGCTGGGCCTCTGCATGTGGCAACCATTAATACTAACTTTAGAGGATATTATATTGTACCCATGGAGAGTCGACATACTGGTGATGTGAATGAGGTCAGGACACTTGTCTTCTCTGTCAGTCAGGTTCAGCTCTGCACCAGGAATGTACATTGCCATACATTCTTCATTGCTTTACAGTATGTCAGTAAACCCAGTTTTCCCTTGCTTTTGAAGTTTGAATGAATAATGGATGCTATTCATGGTTTTTGCATTTTGCTAAAAAGCTTGCTTTTTAGTTTATACACACATATGTATAAACTATGTGCATTTGATTGTATGTGTGTATGCACATGTATGTGTATATGCGTGTGTATGTGTGTGTGTATGCCTGTGGGATCCCAATAGTCTTTCTCTCTCTCTCTCTCTCTCTCTCTCTCACACACACACACACACACGTAAAGTGGAAAGTGATAAAGGAAAACACCTGACATCAGCTTTTGATCTCCACACATACCCAGACCCACATGCATACCTAAACTAAATACACATGCTTATACCACAAAGAATGCTTAAGGAGTTTTATACAAATTACAGCACCAAATGCATCCCTGGTAGTAGAATTGAGATAGAGACAGCCCATCCAGCTCGTAGTGGTTAGAACTAGTCCCTGGGCAAGTGAACCAAGATGGAAGGAGCTGGTTAGAGAAGTTGGCATCATTCCATGAACATTGCCAGACATGCTGGTCTGGCAAGTAGGGATTGCCCTCTCAACAGTCCTGTGGATATATGGACATGGTGTGGCCAGTTTCCTCGGCCTTTGGTATTGGTTGTCACTCTCCTGATAAGCTGAACAGGAACACTAACTCTGCATGGTTGCGGATAAAATCACCACCAAACAGCTTAAGGGAACAAGGAGTTTATTCTCTTGAGATTGTCCAATTGCAGTTCTTAGTCCAGGAGAGCATGCACCATCACCAAAGGATCAAAGGAACTGGCCACACTATCTCCACATAACAGCTGAGAGAGGGATGATTCTCACTTGCCAGATCAGCATGTTTGGCCAAGTATACACAAGGATGCCAACCTTCTCAAACAGCTCTCTGTACCTTATTCACCTGCCCAGGACCTAGTTCTACCCACCATGGGCTGGGCCTTCCCCATCCACTAGATAATCTCTACAGGTTTGCTCTGGGCTTAACTCAACTACCAACTAGATAACTAGACAATTTCCTGCAGATTTGCTCTGGGCTTAATTCAACTACTAATTGCCCAGAGCTCAAACCCTCAACTGTCAAGTTGGCATCTGTCATGGTTTGAAATGTGTCCCCCACAGTCTCATGTGTTTGGCAAGATCATGGCACCTTGAGAGGTGGAGCCTTGCTGGAGGAAGGCAGTCGCAAGGGGTGGGCCTTGAGGTGGATTAGTCCCACCCTACCTCCAGGAGAATTCTGCCTTTGCTGCAAGCAGTCTACAGCTCTCAACTTCCAAGATGTCTGTGGTTACTTAGCCTCCTCCAGCTTTGGCTAGCCAGCCATGCCACCTCTGCCTTGAGAGACTGTACCTTCCCTCTGGAACCATAAACTGAATAAATCTCCCTTTCTCCCTTAAATTGATTGATTTTGAGTGTTCTCTCACAGCAATAGTAATAGAGTAACTGTTACAGCATCTGTCTTTAACCATAACAGAACTGTAACCAGACTATAATAAGCTAGAATGAGACCCTTATTCCCTTTAGCCATTTGATCATAAATTTATTGGCAGCAATGCAAGCAAACTGCAACATGGGTGTCGAAGGAGGGAGTGTTCTATCTTTGGAAGAGGGGCTGCAGGGCACAGCGAGCTCTCAGAGTTAAACCCAATATGATGCTGAGCTTTTTTTTTTTTTTTTTTTTAGCTTATTTACTTATGAGAAAGAGAGAGGCATATATTAATCTAGAGTCATAGAATCAACAGAATGAAATATAAAAAGGGAATTTATTGAATCGACTTATAGCTGCTCAGTCCAGTAGTCCAGTGGGTGACGGCTGAAGGCTGGAGGATTCCTGAAGAGTCTCTAATCGAGATGAAGACTTGGAGAGTTGGAGAGCTGGAGGGTTGAAGAAACTGGGGCGGCAGGAGAGAAGAGCATTTTCTACCACAGCTTCAGAGAGTCTCTCTTCTTCCAGTCTCCTGGTCTACGGTTCTTTTTATCTGGTCTACTACTGGGAAGTTCCAGTGAGATCTAGGGAGGTTCCAATGGGATCTAGGGCTGGTCTTTGTATTGTAAATGTATTGCTCCAGATCATCTCTTCTGGTAGTCTCAGCTGATCTTAGTTAATGCCAGGTATCAAGTTGGCACATGCATGCCATGGGCATGGGCAGAGGCCAGAGGACCACAGAAGTCGGCTCACTCTTTCCACCATGTGGACTTCCAAGGATGGAACTCAGGTCTCCAGGTTTGTAACTGAACTCTCTCTTTCCAGTTCCACGGGGGCCGATCTTAGGGCTCCATTTGAGCCATCCATCTGGTTACCAAGGCAGGAATATTATTTACTCTTTTGAATATACATTTCCTTGTGACCTTGGGCACTTTTTCTGAGCTATTGGTTTTCTTTTCTCTCTATTCCTTTTTAGACGATTACTTGGTGGCATATAACCAGCTTTTTTTTTCCTTTGATAAGTGTATGTTACCTTGTTGACAGTCTTGGCTGAACATGAGTGGATTAAGCAATAGGCATGTGGGCATGTCCTCTGGAAGAGCTTTGACCAAAGTTCCATGCCTATGTTATCAGATCCTCCTGTTATAGCTGGCCTGACCTAGGCACGCCTTCTCAGTGGCTGTCTCCATGGGAGATGAGTATAGAATTCACTGAGCTAACTCCTGACCCTGCTTCCAGCAGGCAGGGAAACCCACATTGCCCATTGAGGACAGAAAGAAACGAGTCTGAAAGAAGGAATATTAAATAAAATGAAATTTAGCTAGTGTGTGCTTTAAAATAGGCTAACTAATGGAACTAATGTGATTTCTGCTTCTATAACCTGGCTTGCCAAACTTGGCTTTAGAAAGAAAATGTGCTGAATTGTTTATTCGGGTCCATGGTAACTGAAAGGAGGACTAATCGAACACAAAGAGTAATTTAATATTAACTTTTAACCTGGCTTTCTGCTTCTGTATCTTGGCTTGCTTGCACGACATAGAGAAAAAAAAAATTGTACTACTTCTAATCTAAATAGGAGACAATAGCTGTACCTGGATATGTGCTGACCACAAAATTAAAAATAGACCAACCATAACTGGGAATTTACTCTAAGCACCCTTCTCCAAGGAACAAGGAATCAAAAAACAAAAAGATACCAAGCATCTGTGGTTTTTGCCTTTAAAAACTATGGTTTAACGTCTTTTGGGGCTACACTTGAGATGAAAGAGCTCTGAGGTGTGGCCCCAGTGCACTGGATTCTGTAGTAAAGCTTTTCTTCACCCAGTTTCCATGTGGTAAGTCTTTGTTGGGTGTGTCCGGACCCCACAACATAGTCCCTCTTCGAAAGTCTGGGGCAAGCTTTACTTAAATTAGCCTTCAAGAGTAGCTGGAGAGTTGGCTCAGGGGTTAAAGCTTTTGCCTCATAAACAAGAGGACCTGAGTTCAGATCCCCAGATCCCTCATTAAAAAAAAAATAGGGGTCTGGAGAGGTGGCTCAGGGGTTAAGTCTCTGCCTTGCAGGCGGAAGGTCCTGAGGTCTGATCCTAGACCCCACGTATAGACGCCGGGCAGAAGCGGGGGCGGCCTGCGCTTCTGATCCTGGTAGGGCGCAGCCTGTGAATCCCGGGGCAGAGTAAAGGAGGCGTCCATGGTGGTTCCCGAATTCGTCCGTGGTTCTACACACACACACACACATACACACGCACACACGCATATACCCATAATTGAATAAATAATAAATAATAATAAAAAATATTGGATTGATGTGGTGGAAGACTGTAATTTTGGCCCTAAAAGGTGGAACGCTTGAAAATCTAAGAACAAAGCAAAATGGGAAGAGCAATCCAGGATGATTCCCAGTGTCACCCTTGGGCCCTCTGGTACACACACACACACACACACACACACACACACACACACACACTCACACACACAGTTACTATTATTATTATTATCCTCAATTATCCACCGCCTACCCAGTATTGTGTGTAGAACAGACATTTAAAATAGAGAATCTGTTATTTGTGTCCCTGCACCCCCAATCCAGCCTGGTAGGGGTTGTTTTTGCTGTCCCCATCGGCTCACTAGCCAGTGACCCTTAACTGGGGCCAGATTCTATCCAGTCATCTGGCCCAGATTCCTCTTTTGACAGGACGGTTTCCAAGACCAAAAGTGTCCCAAAGCCCAGGAAATTCGACCTCTGTCTTCACCGTGACCTGCAGGGACCAGAGACGCTGTGCGCAGAAGCTGCAGCAACTGGGAAAGTGGAAATGGTAGGTGCTGGACCATCCGTCTGTCTCTGTCTGTGTCTGCATATGTGTATGTCTGTCTGTCTGTCTGTGTCTGTCTCTGTTTGTCTCTGTCTGTCTATGTCTGTCTGCCTATCTTGTCTGTCTCTGTCTCTGTCTGTCTGTCTCTATGTCAGTCTTTCTGTTTCTGTTACTGTCTGTCTGTCTGTCTATGACTGTCTGTCTCTGTGTCTGTCTCTCTATGTCTGTCGTTCTGCCTATCTTTGTCTGTCTGTCTGTCTTGTCTCTGTTCAGTCTTTCTGTCTCTGGCTCTGTCTTTCTATGACTGTCTATCACTGTGTGTCTGTTTCTGTTTGTCTGCCTATCTCTGTCTCTGTCTATCTTTGTCTGTCTCTATCTGTCTTCCCCCTCCAACTCCCATGTGTGAGCATGGACTGTGGAGGAGGCATGGATTAGGTGGACACCACCCTGGGTATCTGTAGCTAAACCTGGCCTGGCTTGGAGTACAAAGCCCTTGGCCCCAGTCTGCCACTGGCCTGACTGTGCTTTGGATCCCCTCAGTTTCCAGGGGGTGCTTCTGGACTTCTTGGAGAGTGGCCACATGAGTTTCACAGGGCACGAGCCATATTTACATCCTAGAAGAGAGTTGGCAGCAAACCCCATACATAAATACCACCTTTATAGTTTACACTGTCATTGTCCATTACTGGCCTGCAAGCATAACATTTGACTTCTGTTAGTTCCGTTTTCCATGAACCAGTAAATACCTGTCTTTATGAGAAGACTCGGCTTCTGTGTGTAGACGTTTCACAAGCGAAGAAAGCAGAAAAGAACTCCCTGGCGCTCTGGAATATAAAGCCCTGCCCCTGTGCCCCATGCCCCTGTGCCCTCTCAGCGTGGGCAGCCAGCAGAAAGTCGAGTTGAGGTTCAACACTTTCCTGGTGGCCATGACGGAGGAGGCTGCAGTCCGCAGCTCCTTTGGAATGGCTAGTGACTATCGGGCCTGGCTCACTTCTCCTAAGAGGAGAACCAGGGCCAGAATGATGGGTCTTTTAGGGGTCTGGCTGATGCCCCAGGACTGGGAGGTATCTCCTGATACATTTTTCTTTTCTTTTTTTTTATTTAACATTTTTATTATTATTTCCGCTCATACAAACTTAATAGGTAGATCAGTTCCCTCCCCCCTCCTCCTCCCCCTGAACCCCCTGCTCCCCTTCCCTCCCTCCCCGTCTCCCAGTGCCTCCCCCCAATTCCCAGAGAGTCCTTTATTGTGTATGCCTAACTCTCCTCTTGGTCCTCCTCTCCGATGACATACAAGGACCCAGTGGCATTTCCCTGAACCCTTTCTCGTGTTCCCCTCAAGCATAGGAACACTACTGTGGCTGTCAATCCCTTGCCTCCAAGGACCTTGGTGCCTTTAGCTGATGCTAGACTTTGTGAGGTCAATAGTGTGTTAGACATTGCGCAGGGCATGCAAAGTCCTATTTTGATTGCTTCAGCCCTAACTAATGTAGAGAATCTTCAGATCATTGCTCCTCCCATCCTTTTGCTCTTACAATCTTACCGCCCCCTCTTCCGCAGATGTCCCTGAGCTTCACGAAGGGAGGAGATTAGGCTGGCTTAGTTCTATGTGGTTGATATAGAGTCTCTGAAGTTCTGGATTGTGGTTTGTTGATTTTCTTTTGCAGTTTTGCTGCTCCTGCAATGCCCTTCACTCCATCCTGATGGGCACTGTATGTCACCCCCTTTCATCTGCCAGACTATGTGCCCTCCCCTTCTGGTGAGATCATATCCCCTCATTTGTACATGATCAGGAACGAACGTCTGTGAACTTAACCAGGTGTCACATTACTTACTTGCATTCCTTGGAGGCTGATTTTCTCTGCTGTAACATGGTCTCCTCTCTCCTTGTGTCTGGTGTGGCCCTCCAACCCCATCCCTCCTGTTCACAATCCTTGCAATTACTGCATTACATAGGTTTACTTTTGAGTGTCTCAATGTGGGCTGGGTGAGTTTGGTACTAGGAGCCACCTATTAGGGAGTGCATACGGTGCTTAACTTTCTGGGTTTGGGATACTTCACTTAATATAATTGTTTCTAATGACATCCATTTCCCAGCAAATTCCAGTAATTCATCATTTTTGATGGCTGAGTAGTACTCGATTGTATAGATGTACCACAGTTTCCTTATCCACTCGTCAACTGTTGGACATTTAGGTTGATTCCATGACTTTGCTATTGTAAACAGTGCTGCTATGAACATGGTCGTGCTTGTGCTATCGAGGTGAACCTCTGCTGCATGGGGGGTTATTCCCAAAAGTGGAATAGCAGGGTCATATGGCATTTCAATCTTTAATTTCTTTAAGAATCTCCAGACGGCTCGCCAGAGTGGCTGTATGAGCCTGCATTCCCACCAGCAATGCAGCAGAGTTCCCCTCTCTCCACATCCTCTCCAGCACTTGTTGTTGTTTGTATTGTGGATTTTTGCCATCCTGACTGGGATGAGATGCTATCTCAGGGAGGTTTTGATTTGCATTTCCCTTATGGCTAAAGAAGTGGAGCATTTTTTAAGATATTTGTTAGACATTTTAATTTCATCTCTGGTAAAATTTCTTTTAAGTTCCAGGGCCCATTTTTTAATTGGGCCATTGGTTTCCTTGGTGTTTAATTTTCTAAGTTCTTTGTGCACTCTGGACAGTAGAGCTCTATCAGATATGTGGTTAGTGAAGATTTTCTCCCATTCTGTGGGTTGCCTTTGAGCTCGTGTTACAATCTCTTTATCTGAACAGAAGCTCTTTAATTTCACAAGATCCCATCTGTTGAGTGTTGGTTGTAGTGACTGTGCTATTGGATGTCCATTTAGGAACTGTTGGTCTAGCCCAATCAGCTCCAGGGAGTTCCCTATCCTTTCAACTAAGGTTTTTATAGTCTCTGGCCTTATAATGAGGTCCTTGATCCATTTGGAATTAAGTCTTGTACATGGTGACAAGTACATGTCCAGTTTTAATCTTCTGCATGTGGAGATCCAGTTTTGCCAGCACCTTTTGTTGAAGATGCTGTTCTTTTTCCATTGGGCCCCTTTGTCAAAGATCAAATGGCTGTAGTTGTGTGGGTTTTCAACCCTTATCCACTGATCTGTGTGTCTATTTTGGAGCCAATAACAGCCTGTTTGAGGTGTAAGGACTCAGTGGCATTTCCTAGAATTCTTTCTTGTGTTCCCCTTAAGTATAGGAACACTATTGTGGCTGTTAATCCCTGCCCCAGGACTGGGAGGGGCCCTTGGCCCTGGTCAGGGCGGTGGATACCTTTTGGGCTGTTTTTACAACTATGGATTTGGTATGGTGATACCTCCAGCCGTGTTTTTGTTACTCAGGATTGTTTTGCTATCCTGGGTCTTTTGTGCCCGCCTACATCTCCTATATAAATGAGACTTAATCTTGCAGTATCTAGTGTCTAAGACTGCCAAGTATAACAAAAAGAGAGAAAACTAACACATTTTGTATACATTGTGTTTAAAGTACATAGATATTTCCAAGAAATAACCACCAGTGGGCTGGAAGACGGCTCAGTGGTTAAAGCACTTGCCACATGAGCTAAAGGATGGAAGTTTGGATCCCTAGGTCTCTCATAAAATGTCAAGGATATGTAGAAGCTGTCATAGTTAGGTACAGGTATCAACTCGACAGTTGAAGATTTGAGCTCTGGGCACATGTATAGAGAATTAGTGGTTGAGTAAAGTCCAGAGCAAACCTGCAGGAGATAGTCTAGCTGATGGGGAAGGCCCAGCCTGTGGTGGGTAGGACTAAAATACAAAGAGCTGGTTGAGAAAGTTGGCATCCTTGTGTACACTTTGCCAGACATGCTGGCAAGTAAGGACTGTCCTTCTCTCAGCTGTTATGTAGAGATGGTGTGGCCAGTTCCCTGAGCCCTGGTGTTGGTATGAGCTCTCCTGCTAAGATGGACAAACAACTATAACCAGGAATCCTAAGAGAAAATAAACCCCTTGTTCCCTTAAGCCGTTTGATAGTGACTTTATCAGCAACCACGCAGGCAAACTGCTACAGAAGCCTACCTGCAATTACAGTCTCAGAAGACAAGAGACTGAGAATCCACAGAGCAAAATCTCCAGAATCAGTGAACTATAGGTTTGATTAGAGATCATGAAACCCACCCCCCCAAAAGAGTGCCTGAGGATGATTCCCAATCTCAACCTTAGACCTTCGCATACATGTGCAACACACATATACACAAACACACACACTCTTCACACATATAACATGCAAAGAAAAAGTATAATCATTGTTATATGTTTGTAGTTTACTCAATACTATTACATACAGTGAGCAAACTTTAGTTTTAGTTTATTTGAAGTATCCAATCTTTTAGATGTTTAAAAGTACACAAAGTATGTTAAAAAGCAGAGGTAGAAAATAATACCTTTGTATTTTTCCACAAAAAAACAGTTTTCTATTGAAAGATAGTCTTCTGTTAAAAGTCATAGAGAAACTGTCTTGGAAACACAAAGATGAAGCCAGTTCTCCAACAGTGTGCACTGTATTTGTGCTGCCTCAAAACAGGAGGAGGAAAAAATGCAAAGGACTTTTGCCCACTATATTTAGGTAAAACCAGACTATTACATTTTTTTCTGTTTTATTTTACAGCATATATAGCAAATATGGAAGATATTTAATCTTTCTAGATGTTAAAGAGGTTACCAATATATAACAAAAGTGGAGTTAATGGCTGGAGAGATGGCTCAGGGGTCAAGACTCTGCAGAAAGTCCTGAGTTCGGATCCCAGGTACTATGTAAAAAACACGAGATGGAAATGACAGTGGCCTGCGCTTCTGGTCCTGGTGGGTGGAACCTGGGAAATCCTGGAGGGAAGTAAAAAGGAGGTAGAAGCAATCCAGGATGATTCCCAAACTCACCCTTGGTCCTCCACAGGGACACACATACCCTCTGATACACACACACACACACACACACACACACACACACACACACTCACTCACTCACTCACACTAAGTAAATAAAGTTAAAAAAATTAAGGTTCACATTTTTTTTTCAAGGTGAAAGTGAGGAAGGGTCCCGGATGATGTAATCACCACACATATCTAAAAGAGCGTTTGAGTGAAGTCACTTTTCACCTGGTACATCCCCCCTCCTCAGATCACACTGTGTCCACCCACATGCTCAGTGTCCATTCTCTCAACAGGAACTCATTTGTGTCCCATGTGCCCAAAGTGCTGTGTGCAACCCAAGGTCCTGGCACCCCTCGAAATGCCCCATTACCATTGTTCTCAGAGACTGTGATTCCAAGTCTATGAGAATGCAGAAAGTAGAAAATATTTCTGCCTCATCTTCTCAATACCATACAGCAATTAGTGAATGACCAATGTATCTGCAAAAAATGGACACCTTAATTGAGAGAAGGTAACCGTTTTTTTTTTTTGCTCGCGTCCATGTGTGTCTGTTTTAGAAATGCTAAAAGTGTTTTCCCTCGTTTGAAGCATCCCTTAATGAAATGTCTTACAATTAAAATTGTCTTTTTAAAAATTTTTATTATTTATTATTTATTCCATTGTGCATGTATGTGCACGCACATGTATGTATGTATGTGTGTATGTATGTAGAACCACGGACGAATTCAGGAACCGCCATGGATGCCTCCACCTCCTCCTCGTTTACTCTGCCCTGGGATTCAGAGGCTCCGCCCTACCAGGACCAGAAACGCAGGCTGCCCCCGCTTCCGCCTGGCGTCTATACATGGGGTCTAGGATCCGAACTCAGGACCTTCCACCTGCAAGGCAGAGGCTTAACCCCTGAGCCACCTCTCCAGCCCCTAAAATTGTCTTAGCTTCTCTAGTTACAAGAATTCTTTATCTCCCACTGCCCTTGTGACCAGAGGCCTGGGAAAGAGAAATATGGACCTGTCCAAGGTGGGACTGCCTGGTTGTCTTGGAAACCCAGGCTTTGTCTCTTGACAGACTGGAAGGGGCTGGTCTCCTCCCAGCAGGCTGAACCCCACTTTCTTGGCAGAATCCCAGTCCCAGAAACTTCCTGATTCATAACCAGGCCAGAACATGTGCACTAGGGTAGAAATCAACTTACTTCATGCCTCATTATTTAAAATATAAAGTCAGGATTTGTGGTGGATTTTATTTATTTGTATTTTTGTATTTTTAAATTTATTTTTAATAAAAGTATTTGGGGACTGGAGAGATGGCTCAGGAGTTAAGACACTGCCTCACAAACAGGGTACTGAGTTCGGATCCCAGGTACCACATAAAAAATACCAGGCAGGCAGGAACTAGACAAGGCTGTCCATTCTCACCACTTCTATTCAATATTGTACTTGAAGTCTTAGCTGAAGCCGTAAGACAAGAAAGGGACATAAAAGGGATTCAAATCGGCAAGGAAGAAGTGAAGTTATCTCTATTTGCAGATGACATGATCTTATACCTGAGTGATCCCAAAAAATCCACCAGGAAGCTCCTGGAACTAATACAAGAAGTTCAGCAGGGTGGCAGGATACAAAATAAACGTACAAAAATCAGAGGCCTTCCTATATGCCCAGAATGAATGAAGTGAAAAAGCCCTGAGAGAAACAATCCCATTTACTATAGCCCCTAAAAAATGAGATATGTTGGTATAAACCTAACCAAGGAAGTAAGAGACCTTTACAATGAAAACTTTAAAACCCTGAAGAAAGAAATTGCAGAAGACACCAGAAGGTGGAAAGACCTCCTATGTTCCCGGATTGGCAGAATCAACATCATAAAAATGACCATCCTACCAAAGGCAACATACGGATTCAATGCTATACCAATTAAAATCCCAAAGCAATTCTTTAAAGAAGTGACCAAAACATTCTCAAAATTCATAGGGA